>JAODLD010000047.1:4269930-4293977 GCA_026781065.1 Mormyrops boulengeri | reverse complement strand
GTGCGGGTTTTTGGGATGGCCTCTCAATCAGCCAATAATAAAACAGTAGTTCTCAACTCCGGTCAATCACTGGCTGATTGAGAGGCCATCCTGAAAACCCGCACCCACTCCGGCCCTCCATGGATCAGGTTCCCCACCCCTGAGCAAAACCATCAAAGAGCAGCAAGAGCTTGGACATGATCATTTAAGGCCATTTTAGACCAGCTAAAACCAGCTATAACCAGTTACCAGCATGAAGTGGTTTTAGCTGTTTTCTTCAACAAGAGTGATTGAGTGTAAAACTCAGTTTTCCACTATTTCAGATGAGCATCATTTAAAGATGGCATTTACTGCAATTCACTACTGGTCGCAGTTCTTATTTAACACTTACTTAACACCCCGTTGAATGTACTTAACACCCTATTTAATGCAGCTGACTATAATTTCGATCTTGAGCGTGGTCCTTGTACTGTGCAAAAACAGTTCCAATACAAGCAAGGGCATTATAATAACAAGTAATGTGATGAGTTTGCCATGTGACAATCTATACAGAATTATATAAGCTAAACAACAAACCAATAGCGATACCTGCTGGCAACCACTCCCCCAAAACCAAAGCTAAATTATAACTGGCCAAATAACCCTCGCTTCCACACTCATCGGCTCCCTCTAGTGTCTGGGCCCCTGAAGGTCTGCCATTTTCTCCCCCTTTAGGGGTGGCCCTCAGACAGTCAGACTCAGTTTTGTATAAGGGGACATATCTAAGTGAATTCACTGATATAAACCTTCTCTGGAGGCATGAGGTGGGCTGATGTGTAGGTAGACGATTGACAAAGCCTCTCGCCCCTCTTGCCCCTGCTGCACCCAGGTTGTTCGTCCTTCCAACCACGCCACCATCCAGAGCATCGTGAGGGCGGTGGGGATCACCCCGGGGGTACCCGAGCCCTGCTGCGTCCCTGAGCGGATGGGCGCCCTGAGTGTCCTGTTCCTGGACGAGAGCAGGAACATGGTCCTGAAGGTGTACCCCAGCATGTCTGTGGAGACCTGCAGCTGCCGATAGGCGGGGGCTCCGGGACAGGGCAGGCAGGATGGCAGGCTCATGGACCACTCGCCACAGCTGGGGGGGCGGGGGGGTATGACAGAGACAGAGTGCGTTGGCACTGGCAGCGCCAGGGGTGACTCCCCTGAACATCAGCCAATGCATCCTGGTGCGTGACTATTCTCACATGCTCACATCATCACCGTTACCTTCTCTAAAGTCAAACGGCAAAACCTTCCCTGCCACATGTGTTTGCAGTGCTGCAGTGGCTCTCTTTGCTCCCACATCAGCATAATATACACACACACTTCCTGTCTTGCGTTGTCTGGCTCCAACTTGATATTCCATTTGGTACACAGCCATTGACTTCCTATACACTGTTTCACACAGTCATTCACATTTTATCCTTTCTTTTCTATAGTTACTCAGTTCAAATTGTACCCAGTCACACTATATCTGGTGCTGCACATAGTCACTGACTTCCTGTCTGTAATATACAGTCACTCACTTCCTGTGCCGTGTTGTACACAGTCACTCACTTCCTCTCTTGTGTTATACAGTCAATCACTTCCTATCTTGAGTTATACAGTCAATCACTTCCTATGCCATGTTGTGCACAGTCACTCACTTCCTGTCTTGTGTTATACAGTCACTGACTTCCTGTGCTGTGTTGTACACAGTCACTCACTTCCTGTCTTGTGATATACAATCAATGGGTGCATCTCAATACCAAGAATGCAAACACCCACTCCTATCTTGCGAACTTTCCTACCAAGAACAAACTTGGGCGCAATGAATCAGAGGATTGGTCTCATTCGATGTGTCCTTGATATTTTGAGTGGGTCAAGAACAACATCCCAGGATTTTTACCGTCCTCCGTACTTACGTTCTTAGTATCGGAAGTGGTCTTCGGCAATGAAAGATGACGTAAAATAGGTACACAAGAAAACAAGCATGGTCAAGTACACAAACTGACATTCACCCAATCACTTCCTGTGTCATGTTCTATACAATCACTCACTTCCTGTGCCATGTTCTATACAGTCACTCACTTCCTGTTTCAGTGACTTCCTAGCAGCGTATGGACAACGCTTAACTGGCTCCACATCTACAAAAATCTCAATGTATAGTTAGTGACACAGGATTTTGGTTATTTTTCTTCCTATCATCCATTGACGTACAGTACTGTATTTAATACTTTGCACCATCGTTTTTAACAATCCCTAGCTGTTTCTCTCTTTTCAAACAACTAAAAAAAAAGAAATTCCAGTGTTGATGTAATTGCAGCCACTATGCATAGATGATGTTAGCTGTGAGTATTTAGGTAGCAAACTAAGCTTAAGAATAAATATTAACAGGCTAACGATATTTAAACAGAAAGAGATCACATTATAATGGCGTTATACAAACTTACTACCCTGCATAAAAGGAAAAAGTATATATGTATGTATGTTTTACCTTTTATCCGTAGTTCAGAATTAGATGTAGAGCACAGTGCCTTCAAATGTTACAGATGAAACAAAGCATAATACACCAAAAAGTGTTCGATAACGCGGACAAGCCGTTGGGGTCCTTTCCGGACAGCACATTCTGGCCACCATTAATAAGGGGCTTATCTGGCGTTTGAGGCTTCCGCAGTTCGCCTGACAACAGAATGCCAACAGAATGCGGCCAGCGGACTGTTTTGAACCATCGGGATGAGGGGGTGATATGTGACTTAAACTCATTGGACATAACACCTCAGAATGCATGGCAGGTGGGATTGCTGTGCGTGGCCAATCGCTGCTAACAATTTAACCAACTGAGAGGTAGATTACACCAATCAGTGATTGATGATGCATGATAATCCCACCCACCGTGTGTTTTGAAGCCTCATTTCTCCTACTGTTACGTAATTTCAGATCCATTGGTGAATCAGTATTTACGGAAACAACAAGCAGAAAAACGCGGACGTAAACCCACAATTTTGCTACAATGTTTCAATACGAATATTAATACTATGGAGATACTGCAGCCTGAAAGCAATGTTCTGAAAAGGTTTTGTGTCATTCAAGGCTCTTCTTTTGCTTCCTGAAGGGCACAGTGACAGTCTTTATCATCTGTAGGTGGTTCTTGTTATTTAGTGCGTTTTATAAGGGTTAGACTGCACAGCATTGTACAGCACATGTATTTATTAATGGCGGGATTCTGTGTTTTTGTTTACAAAAGTGTCTTGTTCCACTTCTAAAATCACCCGACATAGAACTATTATTCAGAAGATTCCTCCGGGTTGTGAAATGTGTGTTTTGTTATCTCCATGAAATGTTTATTATTTCTGTATATTTTCTGTGTTTGTTTATATATCATCTTCATTCGTGAAAAATTAGTAGCTATTTTCTGTATTTCTGTTCATGTAAATTATACAGCAGTAGCCTTCGTAAGTGTTAGAAGAAAATAAACAAAGATAATTGGTAAATTATCCCCAGTGGCCCAAAAGTGTTTTTCACTGTTATGAATTCCAGAGCTCTGCTTTTCTTTGTTCATTTTTTCTTAACAATGCATTGTGAAAATGCCTGTTTGTGGTCATTACTGGTTATCCTACTTGCGTTGGTTAGCCAACAATTTATTAAAGTCGCTATGCTGTTCCTTTCGAGGAAAATAATGCGTGGTTCATATAAAAAAAAAGTAATTTCTCTTTTAAACAGAATAGCTCTGCTGTAATGACTCTCGACACGTGTTCTTTTCTCCTGGCACATCTTTGCAAATTAACGATATGAAGCACTGGCTTCTGGCTTTCGTGCGAATTTGAAACACATGCTCAGATAATGGGGGGCCGCATCCATCTCGCACACTGTCGTCTGCGGCATCCTCTCCGTGAACTGGGGGCTTGAAGGATCTTTGGATGACCTCTGACTGTGGCGGCGTTAGCTGTCCAAAAGGCCATTATAAACAGAGAAATTCCTAGATGGAAGGGTTTTTTTTAGCGCTGATGGAATTTGTGGTTGTGTACTGACAAGAAATGACACTTATTTTGTTAATATATGGTCATTGGGTCAAGTACTACGAAATGCACTGATGATATTCCACAATAATAGGGTTATATGGATTTTTTTTTAGCAATAACGTATTTCTTTGTAAACCATCATAAAAATGACTGAAGATGCTTGCCAAGCCATTGAATAAGGATGGATTTTCTGAGAGAGGAGCTAGACACACAAGTGTTAAATGGTCCAAAAAACTGATAGTACAATCCATTCATAATTTCAAGCACTGGTACTGAATTCCAAACTTCATTGACACTAACCCCCTGGTAGCAGGAGAGTGGAACAGATTGATCTCCCATGGCAGAATTTCCTTATCCCGCCTCATTATCCTCATCTGTGAGCCTAATGTTTACATGATCCTCATTAGTTGGAGGTCTTTGGTGATAACAGTGACTAAAACCGGACATGAGCGGCCCAGATAAGGCTATGCGCGTTGATGCCTGTGCTGGATGCGAGCGAGATGTTTACTGTTGACCATGGGAGCCTGGGAGGTCCTATCGCCTAGGAAGCTCCTATTTCTCACAGATCGCAGAACGGGAACGCAGCGGTAATAATTATGGCACGGCGAAGTCTAAAGATGCAGGTCCGGATGAGCTCGTTCTTATCGGTGTGCCTCAGCTTGATGATGTCTATCGGGTCTTGCCGGTGCAAACCAGCGTTGGGTGTCCCACAGGTCGACGAAGCTGCAGGGTTTCTCTGGCCGGCACTGGGGGACCTGGCCGAGGAGGAGGAGGAGGAGCAGGCTGCCCGAGCGAGGCTGGAGAGCTTCCTGGGCAACATGAAGCAGAAGATCCTCCGCAAGCTGAACCTGACGTCCGTGCCACAGGAGCAGGGCAGGGTCGACCCACCGCCATTCATGATGGAGCTCTACAACAGATATGCCGCTGACGGGTCCTCCGCCCCGCTTTCGGACGTGATCCGCAGCTTCGGAGTGCTAGGTGCGCGCTGGGGGTCCACTGGGGAGCGGTTTGGCCATGGTTATAGTTTCAACTGCTGAGAAGGGTTCTTGATGTTCAGTTTGAGACACTATGGAAAAAAAAGACTCAATACATGTTTAACGTGTCATAAACTCATGCCGACTTTGGATTATAGGCAGAGGTGGCAAGTTCAGGTTCAAAAGGGAAAAATCCAGACCAGGTCCAGAAGATTTTGTCTCAGGCAACCAGTTGAGTACTTTGTGAATGTGACTCTTTATACTCAACTGGTTGGTTGAAACAAAGTCTTGGTCTGGATTTTTACTTCCTGAACCTGAACTTTCCACCTGATTACAGGGTCTGCAAATTGATCTCACGTATCCGGTGTGTTAAACTCTGGACGTAATCGTACCCTGGTGCAAATCCACCAGGTACCGTGTTGCTGGTCCTCTAGAAAAGCAAATATGTGAAGTTATTGCATTCTTGTTTGATTTGATTGCATGCAGTAAGACTTCGTGTGTGCTTTAGACCGGTACACTGGTTTGGCTTAGGGACACATTCAGCTAGTTTGCTTCATAAATGCCAGGCATGCGTTTGATTTTACATCTGCATGTGCTGGTGTGCATTTTGAGGATAGCGGCTTTAATTGTAAAAATTAAATCATAGCCACATTGTGTGTTTCTAGAATGCACTGAGCTCTACACTCTAGAGAAAGAGTACCAATTTGTACCTTTGCTTGTCACTGGGGCTGTACCCTCAAGGGTCTGCCAGTTGTACCCATAGCTGTAGGTAATTGTACCTTTTAAGGTACAGAAACGGACTCTGAGGAACATTTTTGTACCATTGGGGAACATTAGTGTTGAACATTAGAACCTTGGGACTCCGTTTCTGTACCTTAAAAGGTACAGAATTGTAAGGTACAGCCCCAGTGACAAGCAAAGGTACAAACTGGTGCTCTTTTTTCTGAGAATGTACCTATCTTAAGCATGCCTATTGTCATTGACTCTATCGGTAACCTGTTACCGACACGTCTCCGTCTGACACAGATATCATCCGGTCTGTAAAACGTGGCAACACCTCAGAGCACCGGCTGCTCTTCAACGTCTCCATCCCCTGCCATGAGGAGGTCACCGCCGCAGAGCTGCGGCTCTTCACGCTGCCCAACGGTGCCCCGCCAGACTGCACGGGTTGCCAGGCGACCATCAGCGTGTATAACGTGGACCGTGGCCCGGAAGGTCCCGGGCTCCACTTTCTCACCAGCAGGAGAGTGAAAGGCGGCCATGGCGCCTGGGAGGCGTTTGATGTGACTGGATCGAAGTTGGGCTGGATCACACCTGGCCAGAGCACCAAAGAGTTCGAGGTCCACATCCAACAGGGAGAATGCGCCATTCTTGACATCAGCCTCAGCCTGAAGGACAACAGTTCCGCTGTCCTCATCGTCTTCTCCAATGATCCCAGGAGCAGAAGGAAAGACAGCTGGAATGACCTAAAGCCTACGGTCGTGCATGAAGAGAAGAGGCATCCACCCGAGACAAAGGTGCTAATCAACAACAACGAGATTCCTATCGACATCCATCCAAGGAGGAGGAAGCGAGCTCAGCACGACTATTGCCGGAGAACCTCCCTCAAGGTGAACTTCAAAGAGATCGGCTGGGATTCCTGGATCATCGCCCCACCGGAATACGATGCCTTTGAGTGTCGGGGCATGTGCTATTTCCCGCTGACGGATGATGTCACCCCGTCCAAGCATGCTGTGATTCAGACGCTTGTCAACCTGGGAAACCCCAAAAAGGCCAACATGGCGTGTTGCGTCCCGACCAAACTGGACCCCATCACAGTATTGTACAAGGAGAATGGCATACTTACCATGAAACACTTCTACGAAGAGATGAAAGTCGCAGAGTGTGGATGTAGGTAGTAGAAGAAAAAGATGTTGACATGGATACTTGGGGGGGGGGGGGGGGCGGGGGCTTCATGGTGGTTCCACTCTGCCCCCCCTCTCCCCCCCCCCCCCCCCCCCCCCCCCCCCCCCCCGCCCCGGCCCCCCCCCCCCCCCCGCCCTTCATGCTGCGTCCACTCCACCCCCCCAGGCTGCCTCACTACAGTCTAATCCATAATAAACACTGGGAGAGACACTATCACCCCCGTCATGATAATGATGTCATGACCTTTGCTGCCAATGGAATTTCAAAACCTACAGTACTGGGGGATTACCAGTCACTGTCGATAACCGGTGCTGATGGGGAAAACCAGCTGGCAATATGCAGCGTATGAAAATGCCGCAAAGACCCAGTTTCTCACAACATTAATTTGTACTTTGTGCTTCTCCACCCGATCCTCAGGGAACCCCAGACAGTCCACGTTTTTGCTCCCTCCCAACTTCCAACCAATCAGGAACACCAAGTATCTGGTGCAGGTGCGTTGGGAGAGGGAAAGGAGCAAAAATGTGGACTGTCTGGGATTCTCAAGGACTGGGTTGAGAAACAATGCTTTAACCATATCCCGGCTGCAGACTTGCAGAAGGGTCCTTTTCCCAAAGATAAGTAATAATAAAATAAATAAAAACAAGCATGACTGAGTGATGGTAGAAATCCCCTTTATTCCACCTCATAATAACACAAACCATAAGATCTATTCAATATTGTCTTTCTTTTGAATATCACATTTAAATGCATTATATGTTTTTTCTAACACTGTGCATAACTTTAATATACATTTATAGCCCAACACACTGAAATATCATCAAATTTCTCAAAAAATCATTTGTATAACACTGAAGTGAGACTTCCTCTTTTCTTACAGTTAGCGCTCATCATTTTCTCAATACTGTCTTGTCAGCCACAGCGGTGAGATTGATTAATGTGTGACAATGGAACGGAAGCTGTAAGTGGAGACGCATCAGCGAGCTGAAGAATTCAATGTGCACAAACCTCTGGTTAAAATAAGCTCAGTAAACCAAAGCTGAGTCTTAACAAACAACTGTGACAATTTAATGTTTTCATATTTTTCAAACTGAGCAAATTGTGTACATAATGATATTTATTTAATCGATATGGAATATCGGATGGAATATAATGGATTGATTATCGATATTTGTTTAAAAGATGTCCTGTATCGATACATTTTGTAGATTGAAATTTAAAAAGCAACAATCAGTAAATGATCATTAAATACCTTAAAGCCTCAACACCAGTATTTGTGCTTCGTTTTTGTGATATTTATATCTACGACGAATGTTCTGTTGATTCATTGATTGACATTAATAAATAACCACTTGAGTACAGGCAATTACTGGCTTGAGTTCTGCTCAGTCAGTTAGGGAATCATCTGCATTTCCCATCATAATTCCCACTGATCTAGATCTGAGTTTTTTCCGGGTTCCCTCTGCAAGTGGCACTTCGGCAGTGCTGCCAGCCAAGCAGGCAAGCATCACTATCCAAGATTGTTCTGTCGCTAGATTTATTTCCCGCACGAAATATCAGGTCATCTAGTGTCTCTTTTCTTGGTGCTAACAAGGGCCCACAGCCCAGAATGACATCCCAACAGACGCCAACAGAACAGCAGAGTGACGAGCAGATTGGATTAGAACGGAGTGACATAATCACGCAAAGCACTGATTACCCCCAACAATCTGGGACTCGAATCAAAAGCTTTTAGCTTCCTGAAACCATGTCTTTTATTGTAGGATGTAGGATGTCTGAATCGCCGCCCAATTACTGCATGGGTACACACGATGATCAATGTGTGTTCCGTTATCTGCCAATACCACAATTTCGGGATGTACGCACTTTGTGTTATTTATAAGATATATTATAAAATATATCTTATAACAAAATATACAAAATATTAAGCATGAATAACATGCACATAGATTTCCCCAGCAAACGTTTAACAACACATGGTTGTTAAATCCTGCGGAAAGACCGCCCTCTTCAGGTGATCGTGGGTACGGATCTGCCCAGGTAATAGTTTTTGTTGCGACTGAACCTGTTTCAGCAACATACAAAGAAGCATTATATAAAACAGGGCGCATTAATCGCAGATCACAGGGTATTAACGGCAAATTAGCTGTGTTACTCTTATTAACCAATTGGAATTTACCTCACTTCCTCTTTTATACAATGCAGAGAAAACTTGCACGAAATATTTTCCCAGAAAGGAACCAGTAAACAGGAAGAAGAATTTAAATTTAAAAACATTTGTAAGACTTAAGAAATAGCACCTCACTCCAAGACATAGGATGCGTCTGAAATAGCACTCCGCCCAATGGTCCCGTTTTCAGCCAGCAGTGCTAACGGTTGCCCGACTGACGCAATGAGCCATGTACGGCCACTCAGAGAATGCAGAGCCTGGTTCGCAATTGGCTGGAAACTGTGGGCAGACAGCCTTATGTAACCCCGATGGCACTGAAAGCTAAGCTTGCCATTAACAGCACAGATTAATGTTATACTGCAACGATTATCATGCAGGAGACATGCATACGTAATACAAACTTCTAACATAAGTAATGCAAACTTATAAGTGTCGTCACTTTGAAAGCCTTCACTCATTCCTAACTCATTTCAACTTGTTTTTAGTCTGTACTGGATCTTTCGTTGTATTGCCTTGCACCACAAACCATTTTAGAAGGATTAACCTGGTAGGCTAATTTCAGCTTTAAGTTTTCCTTAATACTTTGTAATTTCGTTTTTGAATGTACAGGGATAAAGTCCATGAAACTTTTCATTGGAAGCGAAGATGCAGACAGATACAGGTTTTTGATTCAGATTTTTACCTTAAGTGAATTTGTTGAGAGGTCTTAACACCAGGGCCCAATCTGCGTAATCATGTCTCAGACCAGCTCAGACGTCAGACTGCCAACTTGCCAGCTTCTCTGATTATTCTCTTGTGCAATATTAAGCTTAATGCTGATGAATGAATTTATATTTTGCAACATTTAAACATTAGCTTCACAACAAATAAATGAAGAACTGTCATTTTTTTCCAATGAAGATAAGAAATCCGTGGCACCTACATGACATCACCAACAGGAGGCGTCATATTTCAAGCAGCAGGATGTGTTTCAATGATCTCCCATTTTGTAAGAGATGCATCATAGATAATGCGATTTGAGGGTTCTTAGAGCAAAAGCTTCTTATGTTGTTATTATGTAAAACCTTGCTTGTCGCCAACAGCAGGGGTAATTTGTGAAAAACAAACTGAGGTGAGAGGAAAACTGGAGTAAATCGAGGGGATAATTGCTTAAGGAAGAGAGAGAGAAAGACGACCCACAAAAATGGCAAAGGCTGGTTTCCTGCTGGCATCGTTGGTCACCTGCTGCCGTCTTTTGGCCACTGCCCCCTCCTTCCAGCCCGCCCTGCTGTTGGATATGGCTCAGATTCTTCTGGATAACTACTGCTTCCCTGAAAACTTGTTTGGAATTCAAGAAGCCATAGAGCGGGCTATCAGCAGCGGAGAAATCCTCCACATTTCCGAGCGGAGGACTTTGGCAGCCATCCTGAGTGCCGGCGTGCAGGGTGCGCTCAGTGACCCCTGGCTGGTCGTCTCCTATGAGCCGGGTCACGTTCCCATGCACCGACCACCCTTCCCTATCATTCCCCAGAGCAGCTAAGAAGGGAGCTCCAGAGTCTGATCAAGACAGAAGTCATGGATCACAGCGTGGGCTATCTGAGGGTCGACTACATCACTGGGGAGGAAAGGGTGGAGGGAGTCAGCTATTTTTTTTAGACAGTGTCTGGAACAAGGTGGCGCACACCTCCTGTTTGATTTTTCAAACAGGACTAAGGTATGGAAAAAGAAAGGACCTGGTTGTTTTAACAAGCGGACACACCATAGGTGCCACTGAGGGAGTAGCTTATGCTCTGAAGCACCTAAAGAGGGCTGTCATTGTAGGGGAGCGATCTGCTGGAGGTTCTGTGAAAATCAAGAAGCTACGTCTGGGCAAGTCAAATGTCTTCATCACAGTGCCTGTTGCCAGAGCTATAAACCCCATTAAGGGGCAGAGCTGGGAAGTCAGTGGCGTGTCACCCTGCCTAAGTGTCGATGCCAAAAATGCTCTTGTGGAAGCCAAGACCCTTCTGGCAGTCAGAAGTGCTATTCCAAAAACAGTCCAGGGGCTCTTTGACATTATAAAGAACTTCTATTCATTCACAGATAAAGTCCCTGCTCTGATCTACCACCTGTCATCTATGGATTTCTTCCCCGTCTTTTCCGAGGAAGAACTCGCCACTAAGCTAAGCTATGAGCTCCAGTCAGTTGCTGAAGACCCTCACTTGAATGTCAAAACGATGCAGGAGTCTCTGGTAATAATTGAAGCGACCCGAGAACTGGGCCACATGCCAGAAGACCCATCTGCTCTCGAGGCTTTGGTGGAGATTCTTTTCAATGTGAACGTACTGCCAGGAAACACCAGGTACCTGCAGTTTGATGAGTTTGGCGAAGGTCCCCTGCTCATGAAGTTAGGTGAGCAGATTGCAAAGAAGGTGTGGGACTCTTTCAAAGACACGGATAACCTCATCGTCGACCTTCGTTTTAACACTGGGGGTTCGACGTCAGCTCTGCCCATCCTGCTCTCGTACCTCCACAACACATCGCCGCAGGTGCACTTCTTCATCATCTACAGCAGAATTGGCATCACCGCCTCTGAGTTCCGCACTGTACCGGGCCTTCCAGGAACACCGTACGGATCGCAATGAGGGGTGTATATGCTGACCAGCTACCACACCACTGCGGCTGGGGAGGAGTTTGCCTACTTGTTGCAGTCCCTGCATAGGGCCATCATCATTGGTGAGATCACCTCTGGCACTCTGATGCACTCCAAGTCTTTCCCAGTGGAGGACACCAACATTGTCATCACAGTACCAGTCATAAACTTCATAGACTGCAATGGAGAAACCTGGCTTGGGGGTGGAGTTGTACAAAATGCCGTTGCTAGGTGAGGATGTGGTAGAGCAGGCTCACAAGATCATTGCATTCCACCAGGAGGTCCAAGCTTTAATATTGGTGGCAGGGGATCTCCTGGAAGATCACTACGCCATTGCAGAGATTGCCATAAAGTTCAAGAAAGTCCTTAGGTCCAAGGGGTCATATCGATCAGTGGTTGACTATGAATCTCTGGCCTCTCAGCTAACAGAAGATCTTCAAGAGACCTCAGGAGATCACCGACTACACATATTCCTCTGTGTCAGTGAACCTGAGGTCACTACAAGACGTGCCAAGAATCCCCACAGCTGAAGAGGCGCAGTCTCATCGAAGCCTGGAAATGTAGGTCACTCGAGGGTCGACACAATGTTAGAGATTGAGATCTAGTATGGAACCAACTAGTCAACACGGATGCCTTGATCATCGAGGTTCAACACCGGGGGCTTTTCCACAGCCATTCTATTGCTGTGCACATACTTCTTTGACACAGAGGTACCACTTCGCCACCTATACACCATTTTCAATCACTCCACCACAACGACAGAGGTCGTGACCTTGCCTGAAGTTTTGGGCCAGAGGTCTGGATTGAAGAAAGATGATTACATCCTCACCAGTCACATTACAGGGCCAGCCGCAGAAGCATTCACAAGGACAATGAAGGAGCTGAAGAGGGCCACGGTCATCGGCGGGCCAACCACTGAGGGCTCTTGGTCCAGCAGCATCTACTAGATTGGAGGCAGCATCCTGTATGCATCCATACCCAACCTGGTCACCAGCAAGGTCTGGAGTATCTCTGGTGTAGAGCCTCACATTTTAACCCAAGCAAAAGATGCACTGACTGTCGCCCAAAAATTCATTGAAAGAATCATTCTCAAACAAGACCCTGGAAAATACATAGATAACTATGAAACATGGGGATGATACAGTAAAGTGTAAATGTGTGTGATTGCTGGTGTTTTGGGATTTTGCAAAATCATCCACAGTCAGTGTCTTTGACCTTCAAGCCAAACATCATGAAGGCGTGAGATAAAGCCAAAGATGGAGGTTCTTACACATGGAATGCAACACGAGCAAACCAACAGCTTTCAATATCAACTTCTCCTCACGAATAATCCAATGGCTGAATGAATCCTTCTCATTTTATTAAATTTGCGGATTAATGAAAATGTGTCCTGGTTTGAGCTTTTGAACCCTTTTTTTTTCATGGTGACTTTTGTACACTATAATAAAAAATATGAAAACAAATAATCTTGTTGTTGTTAATGTTTTCTGCTGGGAGAAATAACTTAGTTCCTGACACAGTTACTTCCAGTCAGGACATATACTAAGATAGAAAGCTGTTGTGCTTCATCTTACCATATGCTGAATTAGTCACCTGAAATATAAAGTTTTGCTCCTTATATTATATCATACAAATACGATTCTAAAGCTCTTGCTCCTTCCACATTGAACACAGTCCACCGCTTATTCACAAAGTATGTGTTCCTCATACAATCCTTCGCCGTTCCGGTATTTAAAGCTGTACTAAAGCCTTCTGTTTGTTTGATTGTTAAATATAAATGAATCTCAGGGAGAGATGAGAAAGGATTTTGTCGTCTATGAGCTGGAGTGAAGCAGAAGTTCCAGCAGGTTACAGGATGCCCACTGAGGAGATCAGCTCTCATGTCGGGTAGCACTGGGAGGCGTAAAGAAGCGGAGGGGGTGGACGGAGGAGTATATATATATACACTGAGGACAGACAGGTGTAAGACACCACAATGGACAAGAGACAACCAAACACAGGCGAGAGTCGTAATTACCACTAATGAGGGCTGCATGAGGGACAGTTGTGAATGACTGGGGGTATGGGATGGCCAGCGGGGGAGACCTCTGCTGGCCAAATGGGTGCACGACAGGCCCGAGGGAGACAGGATGTGACACCAATAAATCTGCTGACTTCAGACTTTCCTTCAGTGATGGACTACGATATTCCCAAAAATGTTTCCCATGTCATCATTAATATCTTTATAACAAGCCCATAATAGCACTTCAAAAACAGAACTTATGAAAAAAGTGAATTTAAGGTCACATTTTAAAAATGCATGGTATCCAGCCAGAGTATCAAGAGGGTCATTCCTGTTTATCTGTCATGAGGTGCACCTTGATAATGCAGTAGCACCTTATCTGTCATGAGGTGCACCTTGATAATGCAGTAGCACCTTATCTTCATAAAGACGTTCTGATAAACACAGAATCTTGATAACAATCTAGTCCGTCATCGCTAACACTCTGACATATACGTTTTGAGGTGACACAGTGTGGCTGCATTGCCTGTCTTACAGTTGCAGTTAAGATAATCCGATTAGAGGTTTATAATGAGGAAAAGCTTCTTATGAGTGTGGTTACAGGCCCGTCACAGGGGAACAGTCTCAGTTAGGAGCCTTTCTGCAGAAAGGAGCTGAATCAGACAGGAGCTACGAGTCGTTTCAGACGAAAATGATTCTCACCCTGGTCTTGCTGGTGATCGTTGGCAGTATTTGTCTTGTTCACTCCTCCTACCCTCCTACTCTGGTTATGGATATGGCTAAACTCCTTGTACAGAATTACTGCTACCCCGAGCGTTTGGAGGGCATGATGGAGGCCATAGAGAACGCGAGCAGTAACTCAGACGTCCTCAACATCCCGGATCCAAACGCCTTGGCGATGGTGCTCAGTGCCGGCATGGCGTCCACCATTGGGGATTCCCGGCTGCTCATCACCTACGAGCCCGACTACATTCCCAAGGCGCCCCCCGTACTGTCATCTGTGCCCGCGGAATATCTGATCAGCATCATCAAGAAATCGATCCAGGTTGAGGTCCTGGAGAACAACATCGGCTACTTCAGGATCGACCACATAATCGGGAAAGATATAGCAGAGAAAATCGGCCCCCTGCTCGTGGAGAACATCTGGAACAAAGTGCTGCTCACCTCCACGATGATTTTGGACCTTCGTCACACAGCTTCTGGGGAACTGTCGGGGGTCCCTTATATCGTGTCCTATTTCTCAAACGCTGAGCCCCTGATTTGCATCAGCACCGTGTACGATCGACCCTCGAACACCACCACGGAGTTTTGGTCCTTGCCAGAGCTTCTGGGGAAGAGGTACGGAATGAGCAAAGACTTGATCATCCTGACGAGTAAAAACACCACAGGTGTTGCTGAGGATGTGGCCTATGCGATGAAAAACATGAAAAGGGCCACCATCGTCGGGGAAAGAACTGCAGGGGCGTCCTTGAAAATTGAGAAGCTGAGGGTCGGGGAGACTGGCTTTTACTTCACTATGCCTACTGCTAGTGTTAGAAGCCCTATCACAAGAGAGAGTTGGGAAGTAAAGGGTGTGACGCCCTGCATTGAGGTTGATGCAGAAGACGCACTGGAAACTGCAGTGAAAATCATTAACCTGAGGTCTAAAATCCCCATCATCATCCAGGAGGCTAGTGTCCTTGTGGCTGAAAAGTACGCATTCACTCAGATTGCTGAGGATGTGTCACAGAAACTGCTGGATCTCCTGGAGAATGGCACCTACAGCATGATCAATTCTGAGACCGAGCTGGAGGCCCGGCTGTCTGCTGATCTGAAGGAACTTTCTGGAGACAAATGCCTGACGACCACGCACATCACCACTCAGGACCCCATGCCAGTAATATTTCTTTCCTTCTCTGTATAACTGCATTCGCATTTGACTTTAAAATTTTATTCAGTCATACTTTTCATATTTCTGGTAATACGTGTTAAGTCAAAATCCTTTGACGTTTTTCTCCCTTGAAAACAACTGGCTGATTCTTTTACCCCCCAGAAACTCACCCCGGAGGCGTTGGCTGAGATGATCAGGGCTTCCTTCCAAACAGACATCCTGGAAAACAACGTTGGGCTCCTTCGCTTCGATATGTTCGGGGATTTCGAGCAAGTCGCCCCCATCGCCAAGATCATTGTGGAGAACGTCTGGAACAAAGTGGTGAACACCAAGGCATTGGTCATTGACCTAAGGTGAGGCCTGTGCTTCATTAACTCAACATCTAAATTCTTGCTCTGTATATGAATATTCCAGCAAAAGTTTAAACAGCTTAATCTTCAGAATTTGCAGGAGTTTATTTTATTCCAATCGGCTGAATTATATACTTATCAATTAAGTGTTTCTGGCTAATTTGTTCCCATGAAACCAGACATTGCTGTAAATACTTTTCAAGCTAAATAATATCTCAAATGACTAGGTACGTCATATTTTAGGGGTGTCCATTAATCAGTTAAGTGAAATTACTGACTTATTATCATAATATTTACTAAACCGGCAACTCATGAAAATTCATTACTTTTGACTTATTTTTTTGTCTCAGTCGATCTCGCATAAGGTCTCTTTTAAAAACCACAGAATAGAAACATCTAAACTAGCCTAGATTTGCTAAAATAACACAAAACATAAGATTACCAAACTTTCATTTAAATAAAAAAATGTTAAAATGTAAATAATTTAAAATACTAGCAAAATCGTAGACCTCTTAGATTTGCCATTAAAGTGGAGTGTTTTACAGGAATAACATGGGCGGATATACCAGCGCTATATCGGGCTTCTGCTCCTATTTCTTCGATGGAAATAAACAAATTCTCTTGGACACCCTGTACAACCGCCCCAGTGAAACTTTGAAGGAATTGCGGACCTTGTCCCGGCTGACCGGTAACGAACCGTAACAACAACCCCACAAGTTTGAAAGCCTGACAGCTAGATCAGTTGTTCGTTTATTTGACATATTTGACTTATAATATTTAAGTATAAATTGATTTGTTGAGCATCATCTTCAATACGGGCGTGTCATTTTTGGCTCTACAAAGGTTCAGTTCAAAAGCACTGAATAGTTCAGCTTCTTGGCCACAACAGGGCACCGTCTGATGGACGTTTGCTTTCCGAAGGTGAGCGGTACGGTGAGAAGAAAGGTCTAATCATCCTGACAAGTGCCATGACGACTGGCGCAGCTGAGGAGTTTGTCTACATCATGAAGAAACTGGGCCGGGCCACCGTCATCGGCGAGGTCACCCACGGTAGCTGCCATCCGCCTGAGACCTTCCGCGTGGCTGACAGTGACGTGTACCTGAGTGTTCCGGTTACCCGATCGGACGCACTGCAGGACCACGGCTGGGAGGGGGTCGGCATCAGCCCTCATATCCCCGTGTCTGCTGACGCTGCATTGGACACCGCTAAAGAGCTCCTGAACAAGCACTTCAGCGGTCAAAAATAAGTCCCAGCATGTATCGGGGGCAACAGAGCCAAACAACCTCCCACTTAGCAAAATTAGGCCAGTGTGTTCATTCAGGCGTAGAATCCAGGTACTTATGTCTTTCCCACTATCTTCTGGTTCCCCTTTGTAGTCACCTGGACAGATCCGGCAAAGACCGGAGCCTGATTTTACTTTCCTAGCCTGTGCTTGGGTGTGCAATAGCAAGCAAAAAAAATGATTAGCAGGGTTTCGGTGATGCTAAGCAATGATGGAAGTGGAAATTCACTGCCTAGTTCTATAAGAGTTTAAACTGTTAACCTGAAAGAGGGCCGAAAATGGTTCAGTTTTCTAGAAGTGAGCTTGAGACTGGGATTTATGATCATTATTTTGTAGAAAATGCATACATATTACTGAAATGAGACATTTAGGTTTTCTGTAGAGCATTTTTTTTTCATTCATTTATCCATCTATCCATCCATGCATTATCCTATTGAAGGTCGCGGGGGGTCCGGAGCCGATCTCGGAGGCTACGGGCACAAGGCAGGGAACAACCCAGGATCCGTCCAATACAAAGACAAAAGATGTTTTTTAAAACACAAAAGAGAAAAAAACTGCACATGGTCTCTGCTATGCATCACAACTTATAGCTATTGTCATATATCCTTATTGTATCATGACATGCTTTGCCACATGCATCCATCTAATGAGGTCATTCCTGTTCCTCCGGTGTTATCATCACACGATCATTAAAGGACACGGTTCTGAAAGTGTCCATATGCACAAAAAAACTCTGCAGACGGTACGTTTATCCAGCATTCTGCCTGAGGGTTCTGTTAAGGTAAGCAGTTTAGACCCTGTAAGTTCAAAGTGATCTGAACTATGAAATGTGGTGTGCTGTTTTTTAAAGCTTCAAATGGATAATGGAGAGCAGCGCCCCCTTAAATGCCCCTGGTCATAGAACTGAGGGCACATTCCTGCTTTAGCTACGTAGCAGCGACGAATCGAGCCAATGGGGCAAGGGAGTATTTTTTGAGACGCCAATTAAAAATTCCAACACCTAAAGTTGATCCAGCGGAGTCTCTTGAGAAAGCTCTGAACTTGTGGACTGGGGTAGCTACGTAATTGTATTCAAAGGTGTCACTGACACTCGCCGCAAACCGGCATACATCAAAACAAAATGGCTACCAAGACAGAAACCAGCAGAGCGTATAAACCCGAAACGTGACGCAACACAATGTACAGGACCCCCGAGCATTCTCCTTATGCATTGGCTTTTCCCCAAAGAAAAAGAAAATGTGAAAATTTCCCAACCAAATGAGTTCATTCAGTTTTCCAGGCCTCCACGAACACACTATCAAGCCAACCCATTAGCTAGTTTTGGTTATGCAGACTGCATTTCTCTTGGCAGAGGTTCTTAATAATGTGCAGATTATAAATGAAGTAAAAAGGAGGAAACCAAATGCTGCCACAGAGAAAAATCAAAATAATTCTCTCTGTGGTAAGACATGCATATAGGCAACAGAGTGCAGTTTAATTTCCAATCCAGCAGGTGGCAGTATACTCCTTTTTCACTGGAATGAAAAGGAAGCCAATATCCTCAGCTCTGCTGGCAAGGAAAGTTACAAAGAATCTAAGAAAACAAAGCAAAGCATCTCATAGGGTGACAAGGAGTTGTTCTGTCATTATGCTACAGAAGAAGTATTTGTATATTTGACATTCCGTTGGACAAACAAAGCAATAACAAGCACTAGCACAGATTAGAGTTCACAGTGCCAGGTTGGCCCATTTGTTTTTGTGAGACAATATGTGCCACTATATGATAACGCTGTTCAAATGAAAACATTACTGCGGAATTATCAGTATGGATAAGAACAGCTGTGATTTCACAGTCATCTGGAAAATACACAGACTGCACTACAGTTATGGCTAAAATCATGAAAAGATCAGCCTTCTTGGAAATGTCCTCTGCACACGATGCCGGAGAGATTCCTCTGTCTTCCGGCAGCGATGAATCCAGACGTCTGAAGTCAGGTGGTACCTGATCTAACAGATCTTCGCCACAGAGCGACAGCGGACTGAGTCGGAAGGACTGGCCTGAGAGATGGACATGCCGTCTGGCATGACATCAAGGCTAAGAAATCTGTCTGGCCCAACTCAGACACAGGAAACCACCCCTGACAGATGTTCTGGAGACATGGGACCATTTGTGTGGCTTAGGGCTGCCAATAGGGTTAGAGTGCAGGATACTACTAGTGTTAGAGCTCGGGTTAGGGGAAGAGTTAGCGCTAAGGATGCTATTAGGCTTTAAAGCTATGATTAGAACATTTAATGCTTGAACATGTATGAAATGTGTCTTATTGTGTTCAAGTTGTTTTTCTTAGACATTTGACATCATGTGGAGTTTGGCTGCTGGTCTTTATTTTGCTAGTCTTCCTGCTTCTTTATTATTCAGTTATTATATCGATTTATTATGCCTGATTATTACAATCGTTATTGTTTGCATGCCCGTACACTGAGGTCAAGTCCTCAGTATTTATTCTGCAACTCCAATAACCACAATCCATTGCAGGGCACACCTAGGAAGGGGTAGCACTTTTGACCTCGATATTTTAAAAATCCTAGCTACGGCCCCGATTGTTTGTTCCAATTGTTTGGTTGTTTGAAGATGTTTGAAGCATATTACATCAGTAGAGGCAGAACTGATGGCCTGTATTAGGTAGGCAGACAGGGAGATGGGCGGAGCCTGTTTAGGGCCAATAGAATTCAGTCCCACCCCTTTGCATGCTTTACCTTTTCTTTCGTGTTACTTATTTCTGTAATTTGACTGTTTGGCTTTATCTCAATAAATCATTTCAAAACATTTACAGAGGACTCATGTCAGTTCCCATCTGCCCAGCAATGCAACGGCTACCAGCATCTTCAAAGCCACGGCTTTGAATTCTGTATAAAGTTCCAAGTGGTTGGAAAACTCTTATAAGCTACCAGCACAAAAAAAAACATTAAAGATGAACCATTGCAATGTGTCACACAATGTGATGACACTCCCTTTGTTTAAGATTAAGGCCTTTAACTATTTCGCCAATACACCAATAAAATATTGCGCCACAATGGGGCCAGCCAGTAAGGCTGATTATGCACGCTTCCCACTGTGGGGCCACCTGGTAAGGCTGATCATGCGTGCTTCCTGTCGTGGGGACAGCCGGCAAGGCTGATCACATGCGCTTCCCGCCGTGGGGCCGCCCAGTAAGGCTGATCACGCACGCTTTCTGCCGTGGGGCCGTTGGTAAGGCTGATCACGCGCGCTTTTCGCCTTGGGGCCAGCCGCTAAGGCTGATCACGTGCACTTCCTGGTGTGTGGCTACCTGATAAGGTTGATCACGCGTGCTTCCCACCGGTGGGCCGTCCCGTAAGCTGATCGTGCACATTTCCTGCTGTGGGGCCACCTGGTAAGGCTGATCACGCGTGCTTTCTGCCATGGGGCCGCCCGGTAAAGCTGATCACATGCACTCCTGCCGTGGGGCCGCCTGGTAAGGCTGATCAGGCACGCTCCTTGCTGTGGCGCCGCACAGTAAGGCTGATCACATGCGCTTTTGGCCTTGGGGCCGGCCAGTAAGGCTAATCACGCACGCTTCCCACATGCCATGCATGTAGCTGGTCAAGTTATTTCATGTGTGTGTTCATCTATTCATGCTATAAATAGCCATCCGCTCCTATTGCCATTTCCGCCCTTAGTTCTGTAGATGGCGTTTCCAGCTGTGCACTGACCTTCAGCTGGTTGCAAACTTTCTGCCACCCCAAGGGACAGCTGGAGTGGTGGCTGGGGGCCCTTCAGGGATACGATTTCGAGGTCCAGCAGCAGGACCTAGGCAGCGAGGGACTGGCGGCCATCGATCGCCAGCAGTGGCCAGTATAGCAGGCAACCGATCCGGTGCTGGCCCGAGTCGGGGGTTTGCTGAAGGCAGGAACTTGAAGGTTTCCGCTCTTGACCAAGAGTATCAAGGCCCTCTACATACAGTGGGGAGCCTTTGACGAGCATAATATGGCAGTTGTACCAGTGCTGGCAGTCCCCACCAGCAGCCTGATCGGACAGCCACCTGCCCCAGGTCCTGTGGGCGTACCGAGTGGTGATGCAGGAGAGCACTCAGTGCAGGCTGCCTCCGTGGGTCTTTGGGTGGAGGTTGCACAGTATACTTGGTGTTCAGGCTGGAGGTACTGAAGGAGCCAGATTTGGAGTTCCTGTGGTGTATCTGAGGGGTCTGAATGGTGTGCACAAGCTGGCGCGACAGCCCCAAGGCACAGTCACTGCCCTGCAGGAACACGCCTACAGTGCACGCAGCCACCGACAGCACCTCGGCATCGAGGACCCAGTTTGGGTATACTGTCCTATTTGCAAGCAGGACAGCCATCGAAGAGGGCTGGGGAAGGTCCTCAAGTTCCTCTCTGCTGTCGTCCACCACCTGCAGCTATACTGTACACCTGCAAAGGGATTATATGGCCCTTGTATCACCCCTGGCCTGACGTCACCTGGAGGTGAAGGTAGACCGGGGGCCCTGGAGACTGTGACATGCCAGTCACGGAAACAACGCTGGCTTCTGTAGCACTTGCGGGACTTAGTATTGGACTTGGGGATTCGCTAAGGAGGACTGCGCCCTCAGCTTGGGGCTATGTGAGCTGCAGTAAAGCTAAACAGGCATATAAATAAAATGCCCTTTAAAATGGCTCATGTAGTCAGTTTAAAATGTGGTGCTAGTGTCATATTCGAAAACGAAATTATGTTCCGCTGAGTAGCAGAATCGGGGCGGTCACCATATTCCCAATCTCCGCAAACAAGACATTATTAGTCACAAAATAAATTATGAAACGCAATTTATTTTTAAGTGGAGTCAGCAAGTAAGGAAGTGATGAAGGGGAAATAAAATATTTTATTAGGTGGGAAGGAACGAGCTATTAAGATGGTGCGTCAAATTTGTATATTTTGCGGATTACTAACTGCGATGGTTATAGCAATTATATGTCAAGTTACATCCACCCTTACTGTAATGCTGGCAAGGGCATTTGGGGCAGTACAGGAAGTTTCTGAACTGGAGACTTTTTTTTTTTTGCCCCGAAGCAGAAATATGAAACCCGACTTGCCTTCGTGTTCATGAACCGCTTGAGCCCGATGTCTTTTCGCAAAGTGCAAATCTTTGCATTTTCTTTGTGCTTGTTGCCATATAGTTTCTAAAACTACAGCTGTAAAGTATTCAGATAGCTGATCTTTAAGCTTTATCTCTACTTTTCACTCTGCTCAAAGATAAATCATTTCGAGTCCATTATTCATCGCCGTCTTGGATCTCATATTTATAATAACTGGAAACCGAATGTACACATTTTTGAATGAAGCGACAAAAAAACTGATTTGGGAAAATTCTCTAACGGAGGTGAAGAGTTTTTATCTTCCGGAAAAGGGAAGTAGTTTTCAGTTCTTCGGGCATTAACATGGTCAAATATCCCAAGCAGTAGCATTAGGATGGCTGAGAGATTGTCTGACTAATGTTTGTACGCTTCACCTCTTAGCTGATGCGAAGAAAGCGACGTCAGCAGTAACCCGGACTATTCGCTAGGACTAAGCTTCCGTGCATTGCCAGGAGAATACTTTCTGGGGACTGAAATGATCATGTGAAACACTGATTGTGTTTCTTCGCCGTGCTTTTTGGAGGATCCGTGTAGGGAAAAAAAAAGATGGCGAGCTCTTTGATAAACGTGTCTCTTGCCTTGGTTTTCTTCGGATTTCTCCTCTGCACTTTTCCAGCTGTCACGGGAGAGCCCGTGGAACAAGAAGAGGAAGATGAAAGTTCTTGTCAAGGTGTTTTCGACTTGTACTTTGTCCTCGACAAGTAAGTCATCCTTATATTGAAATATATCGCATCCAATTAAAATATGATGGAAGGTGCCAAGAAGGATAGTTTAGTCGTTTTGGACCATTACGCATTACTTCAGTTTAAGTTGTGCAACTTGGGGGAAAAAGAAAACCTTAAGGAATGTAGAAAATATCAGATTTACGAAGCTATATGGGCCTATTGCAAATTCGTTATTTTGTCAAAGAAAACTTTCCGTCGTTGCCGGATTTTTTGCGAACACGTCGTATTTTAATCATATTTAAACCGAAAACGAATCGTTCTTCATGTATGTTTTGTGCGAGTGGACAAACCAGGTGTTTTCGATTCATCGCCACATCCATTCACTGTCCCCGAAAACAAAGAAAACGGCGCAGCCGCGGCGAGCGCGCAGCAGAACTGGGTTAGGCGATTCCAGATGTTTTCCCCTGGAAAGAATCGTGTCGCCGCCTTTAACAAAAAGAGCATGTAAAGACTTCACCGGCTATAGCTGCGATGCTTTTTATAAACCTATCGGGCAAAAGCATCACTTATCCGTATCGTCAGTTTGCGGTTTTATTGAACTTGTGAACTTTGCAACAAGTTGGAAAACTGTACTTATCACTGTCAGAGCGGCAGTAAAGATATGGAGATGAGGTGACAGCTGAGCGTGGGCATTATCGCTATTTAGCGAGATATCTTAAGCATAATAATAATAATGGGCGTAAGTGTGCGGCGGTGACGGGAGGCGGAGGGCGCCCTGAGCGCGGTTAGCTGACTTCGCCCTTTCAGAAATCGCTGCACGGCTCCTTCTGTGGTTTGCCCGTCCCCCCTTGGAGACTAATGGGAATTCATGTTACCACGTCTGAAGAGGAAGCGTTTCCTGTCTCACAGTTAAACAGCCAGTTAGAAGCAAACTGCTCCGAGTTATTTACCTTCTCACAAACGACACAATGATCTTAGGCTGGGGGGGGCCCCCCCCCCCCGGGCGCCCCCCCCCCGGCAAACGGTGGCCGGTGCACCTTTGGTTATAGAGGGATGGGTCGGGATTACCGTGGGATGAAAACTAGCAAGCCGTTGGCACGT
>JAODLD010000047.1:4256971-4269830 GCA_026781065.1 Mormyrops boulengeri | reverse complement strand
TAAACAGCCATTTTGAAGCAAACTGCTCCGTGTTATTTACCTTCTCAAAAACGACACAATGATCTTAAGCAGCCCCCCCCCCCCCCCCCAGGTATACCAACAACAACAATAATAATCGTTATTATTGTTGTTGTTAGCCTGTAGATAATATGAAATCCAAATAATCGCTTTCCAGTATAATTCATGCTTAGTGAGGTTCATTACGTTCTCTTTTAGACCTACGGTCTGTGATTTTCTGCCCTTTTATGCAACGGAGTCACTATTAAGAAATTGATTGTTATTTGTAGTTCCATATTTTTTTTTCGAGGCAGCTGTCACAATCATTAGTGAAGGTCTACGAAGAAAAACAGCTGTCAGGTCGACCTGAATAAATCGATGGCAAGTGGACGGGACATGCTGCCCTAACCTGGGTAAGGGGACCCAAAACACACAGCACAACGGAACGGAAAGGGGGATGTAATAATTCTCGGGGCTCAAGACGAGATTAGATTGTTGTCATGAGCGCAGCGTGGGACGGCGCTACTGTTTTGTCAAAGTTCCCGTCCAATCGGTTTCTGTATTTTATAAATTCATAACTCTCCCTTCTTCCGTTGTAAGAAAAAATGTCGTTTATTACTTCCAGAAGTGGATTTCATTGAACAAATTAACTGAAATTATAGCATGCTTTACTATACTATAGATTCCTTTTGGCACATTCCAGGACGTTTGTCTCATAAATAATTATTAGTTTTTAAAAAAGAAAAGGTTATTTATTGGATAGGTTTGCACTAGTAATAGGACTGGTGTGGGCCTTCCAGTACATGCAGATGCAAGGAGGCCACAAGTCCCAGTGAAACCTAATGAGTTCTGTTTATGCCTGTATGAATTATGACTTGTGAGAGACGAATAAACAGCTGCAGTGAGGAGCTTATTACACCAAGTCCTGCTGCGCTACACCCATATTTAAGTGCCGCGTACAAAGCACACACACCATTTTGGAGGGCCGTAATCATATCTGGCTGACGAGATGCAGAAAAGCCTTTTGTTTTCTTTTATTACTAAAAGAAACTGACCAATTTCCCTCTAATAACAGTCCGTTATGTTTTATGTCCCAATGTTATTTGAGTAAGTATGAATGCAGCGAATCAGTCACGAAATAGATAAAACAATGGTTAAAACATCCATCCATCCATTCCTACATCCATCTTCACACCACTTATGTAGTACAGGGACATGATGCTGGTTAAAAGTGCTTTATAAAAGTTTGACTAGTCATTTTAGTAGAGCGCTGCTGTTTTTATTGCGTCGGTATTTATATGCGAAGTCCTGACAGCATCGCTCGCCTTGCGCATTGCCTAGACTTTGCAGGGCAGGAGCATGCGCAGCGACAGGCATGTCTGTGGCTCTCGCTCCCATCCTGAGCCAAACTCCAGGCGCTGCTGTGGTATGATGTCACCACAGGGCAGATGATGGAGGTGTTCACATTAAGGGCAGGAAACACGTGACGCAAGCCGAAGTCCAAGGAAAAATACCTCATTATGTCTGCCGCATCTCCTAGACACACTGCTTCATAAGGCGTAGCATTTGAAAACATGGAGTAATCATTAAAAATGTTAAAAGCTTATTATGTTTTTGTCATATATTCTTGACTGAGAGGTGGCTAATTGAGACAAAATGTTCAATCTGTTATAACTTCGGCTAAGGAAACGCCAAATGCTCGTTTATTCATTATTATTTGTGCTTCCCTAGTTTAGCTGTGTATTGTTGTCCTTTTATGCCACAATCTAGCTCTAGCATTTCCTTGGAAAGTCCCGTGTACAGAAAATGAGCCATTTGGAAAACAGTCCTCATTGTCAAAAGAGTGAATACAGCAAAAAACAGCTTATTTCACCAGTTTTTTCCCAGTACTTGCTGGCTTGTTTTGATTGTTTACATGTGGAAGATCTGTGCCCATAATAACAGATAAGGGATGTTATGTCTAAATGCTGGCCTGCAGCTGAGAGATGGCAGTATCGCTGTGTTATGTATCTGCAGAGTAAATGTTTTGCTGTGCTGTGATGTACGGTAATGTGATTTGACTGCCGTTCCATTCATTCCTGCCTCGATATTTTAAAGGCCGCCGTAGACTGTATCCGTCGATGCAAGGGTTCGCTTGGCTCAGAGCTCAGAAAAAGGGCAATAATGTAATATTACAGTTTTATTCTTGTGTCCCCCGGCAGCTGTAAATCCACAGTAAATGCTCACTCGGAACCTTCTCTGTCCAGCTGGCTGTGTTGACAATGATCTCTGTCCCCTGTGAGTTTCTAATGGAGCCATCATAATCGCTGTTTATTGGATGACCCAAGTGGGCATGCTTTAGTGCTAATCAACCAAGCAAGCGGCCAGCTTAACAACCAAGAAGATATCAATCTGTTAACAATTTTGGGGCTCTGTGCCTTTAAATGGTAAGCCACTCCATGCAGTGCGGCCCTGGTAGGAATTCTTAGACAGACCAAAGTAGCTGATTCAGGCTGGTGAACCCAGCCCTGCTGTTTAACAAGCCTTGCTAAACAGAGGGATAATCTCTTCACCCATTCGCTGTCACCACTCAGCCGACCAATCGGGCTTGGTCTCAGTCGGGCTTTCTGGGAACTGCCCGGCCTTTGATAAATCATGAAAAGCTCATGTAAAAAGCCACAGTGGTAGCAACAGAAAAGCTTAGACATGGTCTAAGAATAATGGCATGTGGTAATGGAATGAAAAAAAATTTAAAAAAACACTGGAAAAAATCATGGAAAATTCCACTTTTCAAATTGTAAATAGATTTTTAAGGCATCAGCAAAACATCTCTTGGATGATTTCCTAGAATTCCACAGAATGTGTTTTCTAGAGGTGAGCAAGGAGTCAGGCCATCAGCCAAGAGAGAATATTTAAGGCACCTACTGGGAGAGAGATTACCTTTGGTAAACAATCCAAGGGGGGCGCATTTCAGCCAGATAGAGCATATGTTTGTCTACTGACTGACCTACAGGACCTGGAGGGCCAGCAGTCTACCGTTAAGGCTGGTTAATTTTCCGTTGTTTACCTCCAGCAGTGCCACCCCCCCTCACAAAATGAAATCCGCCGGTATTGAAATGAAGACACTGTATTTGTCTGTTTGTCAGTAGCACCCCTGCCTGCAGATGCCATCACGTATCAGTAATTTAACATGTCCTGGCAAAGTACTCCGCCATGGACAAGTGTAGGTGATTAGTGTGGACAGAAGTAAACAGGCAGCTGCTCATAATAGTCTGTGCAGACGTGCTGGTCACTGGCCAGTCTTCTGTACACCGGCTGCGTGAGTCAGGGCAGCCCCCTCACTTGGGGGGCCTTGATCACATTGAAACTCTACCATCTAATTCCTCTGTTAAAGCATCTATCCACCTGCCATGGAACTTTATCCAGGACGGGGTAACAGTGAGTGTAGCACGTGCCCCAGGGGACCAGGGACTGTGTCTGGGGAACACAAGGGGTGCCAATCTGCTGCTGATTTGTTTCATATGTTCTTATTTTTACACAGCGTGTAGTTGGAGTATGGAATAGTCTTCCTGCTAGTGTAGCGCAAGCCAAAACCCTGGGTTCCTTTAAATCTGAGCTAGATAAGATTCTAACAACTCTGAGCTATTAGTTAAGTTCTCCCCAAACGAGCTTGATGGGCCGAATTGCCTCCTCTCGTTTGTACGAAGCCAGCCGAACAAGAATGTTAATGACGGTAAACGCTTAAGTCATTGTAAGACTAGCTGTGGACAAGATGCCATGTCATCTTTAAGGAGGACAGGAGCCTGTAATAGAGCCCTTCACCGTGAGCTGTCGGGACAGAGCCCTTCACCGTGAGCTGTCGGGACAGAGCGCTTCACCGTGAGCTGTCGGGACAGAGCGCTTCACCGTGAGCTGTCGGGACAGAGCCCTTCACCGTGAGCTGCCAGAACATGCCAAAACTGGCTCACGGTGGAATCTCTTTTTCCAAGCCTCCTCTCCCGATGTTCACTCCAGAGCTGGAACACACTCTTGTGCGGACACACGTCGTTATGAGGGAGAGTGCTCACAGTCAAGCAGCCCCCCCCATTTGACTTTTTTCCACAATTCTCCCAAAGGTTCCAAATGCTCAGCTCACTGGATGCCCATCAGATCTTAAAAGCACAGGTTGGTGAGATGCTGAAAAGTGGTGTTTTTGGTGGTGTGTGGCAGGGAAACACACAGTCTTACTGGTGACGTGGGTCACTGGTTTCGGAGCCTGTCCCAGCATGCATCTGCAGACTCTAAGCCAGTACTGGGTCGCTGACTCGGGTCATTCTTCCCAGGTTCTGCTGGAAGGACTGAGTGATGCAGTGGTACCAGGAGGGCATCGAAGCCTGGCTGATGGCTGATCCTCCCCGAGGTGGTGTGTCCAGTCCTGAAATGCCCCCTAGTAGCACTCTTCCTGGTTTTCACACATTATTTTTACATATTCTTTTGTTTTCTTTGTTTTGTCCTCTTCGGCATAAAACCTTTTATTTATTTAGTTGAACTCTCTTGTTGCGTGGTGCCCAAAATGTTTAAAAGCAGCAAGCGGTTTGCCCAGCTCTGCACTGAAGGATCTGCATCTCAGCCGGCCGGCTCAGAAATGAGTTAGTCACAAAAAAAACCACAAAAGACCATGAACCCTGGATATGGGAAGTCCAGGGTGGGGTACCCAGCAGAGGTGTTTACCAGCAGTAAAACCACACATTTGTGTGGGGCCCCTAAGCTTTGGGGGCCCCCTGTTGGCCACAAACAGTCACTACACTGAGCCCCAAAGTCATTTTTGATTGGACCTCCAGGAAACAATAAGCCTGCCCCAGGGAATATGGTCAGGATGTCATTTATCAAAGTGCAATGTCAGTATTAGTAAGAAAAATAGAAAACAGCAGCAAACGCAGATGAACTCGTACACAATAATAACACTCAGCGAGTGTTAAGCTGGCATGGCTTTCCAGAATAATCCACAGAGGGAACATTTATTGTTGCACTGCAGACCGATTAGGCCCAGAATCAAAGACAAACTGAAGAGCAGATGCACACATTTGCGGTCTTCATCTTCATCTTCGATGACTCAGCATGCTGCCTTCCCGGAGACAGTAGCATCGTTTACAGCCTGGCAGTATTCACAGAGATCATTTCTGAATTTCCAGCGGTTCCGCTCCTTACAGCTAACGGCTGTTTCACTCTTTGGCTGGGAGGTGACTCAGATCGTATCAGTTTATGCTGTGAATTCGGTGTATTAAAAAGACTCCCCTTTCAGGCTATGTACGGCCGTATTAAATATAGATTTTGCTAGATAATCTCATTACTGGGGATACCCTCTTGAATGGAATGACACTGTTAGATTCCGTTTGTAATTTAAGGGTCAGGGTTAAATAAAGTCGACACAGGGGATGGTCCATGAAACTCTTCTGTGTCTTGCAGAGTAATGCAAGACAGCTGTTGCTTTCTTCAGGATATGTACAGCAAGAAGTTGCACGCTGAACTAATCGTTTCTGCTTCCCGAATGTTTTTGAAATGAACCCAGAAGTCTGGGCCACAAGGCACCACACTAAAGCAAGCCCTCTGTGTCTTTGTACGTGTGGCCTGTTGGTTTGACCACCTCTTAAACATCCCCTTTAAGGATGAGGCTGTGTCACTATCCCTGACTCTCATTATGCATCTTGTTTCACTATGATATAACGCTCTGTTTGAACGTAGGTCATCATAGGTCTTCTTGTTAAGTTTCAGCATAAGAAAGCAGGGGAATATCGTTCACTTAAGCACAGACTATCAAAGACACATCAATAAACCTCACCACAAAAATCCCCTAAGTGTATTTTTACTATTTTCATCGTGGGATTTCACCAAAGAATGAGCCCACATCCTTCTTGGTGCTGTTTGGACAGGTGAAGAAAGCGCAGTCGTGGCTCTTATCCCACAACCAGGGGCAACCTCAAAAGAATGATTTTCCAAGAGCAATATAATGCATTGTGATCTTGTACGTTTGAAAAGCACCGCCGCGATGCCTGAGTTAACCCGCGGAGCTGGGATGCAGAGCTGCCAGCACAGCACAGCACATCAAAGGAGACCTGTCTGGGTTAGTCATGGAAGACACCCAGCTTCACCCCTCCTGCTCCCCCCGCCTCTGCGCTGTGCGCTCTCTCTGGCCCGAAATGGCTGCCTCAGCACGTCAGCCATCCACATGGACAGAACCGCAGCCTCCGCGGGCCGGGCCGGGCCGGGCTCTCGCTTTAAAGACTCAGCGGCAAACGTGTGACCTTCCTCAGGAAGGGACAAGAGAATCACAGGAAGTGACATAAATCAGGACAAATGACAATAACAACAACAGCGATAATAAGAATGCAACACTGTAACGTATTAGACGGATGGATGGATGGATGGACGGATGGATAAGAATAAAAATACTAACAAAATCAAACGAAAGCTGAACACAATCCGAAAGAAATAGTTTTGTGCAGGTGCCTGAAATTGTAATTGTATTTGTTTCTATTAGAGCAAAGGACATAAAGACAAGAGCATGAACCGCCATGAACCGACATGAACCAACATGAACCGCCAGCGTGATAATTTCTAGATCTGTAATATTCTAGTCAGTATTATTGCTGAGATTCAGGCTAATATACTTCAGCATTTCCTGTATGCTGGCTATTTAAAGTGGTCTCTTTTGAGGAGGGAAGCTATTTAATTACCTCTGTGTCCACCCACCGCCCACCCCCCAACAGGAAGGGGGTGTGAGCCCTGGTAGAAAGCACCTTCCTCCCGCCATACACCCCCGAGGGTCGCGGCTCTGTGTGAAATGAGACGCCGTGGCCCGTAAACAGTCGGCTGTCCCATCCCCCGCAGCATCACCGTCACCCATGGCTCCTGGCTCCAATAACTCACGTTTTATTTATAGGCTGTCCGACCTGTAAATTCCAGTGCCGCCATCTGCTAACGTTCAGGCAGCCCACCCTTGGGGGGGGGTGGCGGCTGCAGCCTCGTTGGCATCAGACGGACGCGTCTGGATCAAAGCAATTAGCTGTAGTTCAGCCTGTGGGCCTGCATCTGATTAGGGAGCCGGGGCATCCAAGATCCAGAGAGGAAGTCGCCGGACGCAGTCGGCGGGGAACCCTGCAGCCGCATGACAGTCGGCGGGGAACCCTGCAGCCGCATGACAGTCGGCGGGGAACCCTGCAGCCGCATGACAGTCGGCGGCGTCATGTAATCCTTACATGCAGCTGAACATTCTTGTTTTCTGTCTCTCTGTCTTCCAGATCCGGAAGTGTCAAAAATCACTGGATAGAGATCTACTCATTTGTCGAGCACCTGGCAGAAAAATTCAGGAGGCAAGCAATCCCTAGAACGTGGGGTGGGGGGGTCAGAGCGTGACTTTGCTGGACTGTTTTGGCGAGATGAATAAGCGGGAATACGGTGAAATCCGCGGTCTTGCCCGGTTGTAGATTAAATCACTGCACAGTATTTGGTTCATCTGAAGCTGGGATTTCCCGCACTGTTTCCCAAATCAGACTTATTCAGACTCATAATGAATCACTCACTGTTACTTAACAGCAGTCAGAGACAGCAGCTCTTTACTCTCCTGACACATTGAAATGAGCAGCTGGTTGATTCTCGCCCCGCAGCCCCTTGCTGAGGATGTCCTTCATCGTTTTCTCCTCTCGGGGAAATACTTTGATGAAACTGACTGAAAACAGGTACAGTGATGCTCAGTGATGCTAAGTGGTACTCAGCTGGGCCTGGTTTTCCTCTAAACGTTCAGGCTGGCTATATATAACATTGGCATGTTTTTCTTGTTTCATTTTCGCTAAGAGATGAAATACACAAAGGACTGAACATTTTGAGAAACGAGATACCTGGTGGGGACACGCTCATGGATCTAGGTCTGAAGAAGGTAAGACGTTTTCAACCAGCTACTGTATCGTTTCTTATGGATGGATGGATGGATGGATGGATGGATGGGTAAGTAGGTAAATAGATGAATGGATGGAAAGTTAGATAGGTGGATGGATGGATGGATGGGTAGATAGATAAATGGATGGATGGATAGTTAGATCAGTTGATGGATGGATGGGTACATAGGTAAATTGATGGATGTATGTATGGATGGATGGATGTATCTATGTATGGATGGATGGATGTATGAATGGATGGATGATGATGGATGTAATGAGTACCACTGACTTGTTGGTTTTTCAACTTTTTCCCACAATTACAGGCTAATGAACAGATAGAGCGTCAAATCCATAGTAAGTGTGGCTGTCAGTCTGATCAATGATGCATTGCGTGTTCAGTGAACATTATACTAATCATTAGCAATATCCTGTGTGTTCAGCAAACACTGGCATCACGTTGCCCCGTGTTGTGTTTTAGGGACCGCGAGTGTCATCATTGCACTGACCGACGGGGAACTCAGCGAGCAGCAGCTAGTCAGCGCCCAGGAGGAGGCCAGTAAAACCGCATTGCCCCCTACCCCCCCATGTTGGGGCTCGCTAGCTGTTTGATCTGACCAGGTTATTCTCGCCCTCTGCAGGCGGAAAAGGCGCGATCCTTGGGGGCAATTGTCTACTGCGTGGGCGTCAAGGACTTCAATGAGACACAGGTACCAGGCAAACATCGCACCACACATGCTGCAAGGGAGTGATAATAGAAATGAGGCCTGTCCAGTGGTGGGTGGGATTTATGTGTTCTGTCAATAACCTGGACTCCCATTGGTTGGTTTGCCAATAATAGTTTATTGACTCCCATTGGGCAGAATCAACATTGATTGACAGGCGACGATGATCCCATCTAATGCATGTTTTATGTTCGTAACAGCAGGGGATTGTGGGTATTATGACAAATTTGTGAATTTCTTTAAAAAAAAAAAAATCCAAGAGGGGGTCCGGCTTTGAGGAGGTGCTAGAACGAGAATTTTGCACGATGACAGAAATGTACCACATCCCTTTGTCGTGTGCAGGACTGACCCAGAATCAGATTTCTGACCAAAACATTTCCAGATTCTTTGTTATTCACCTGCCGTCCCCGTAAACCGAGGCCCGGACCTGTGCTGGGGAGACCGAACGTGGTCTGGAAGCCGTCGCATGCTTTCGCTGCAGTAACCCGGCCTCTCCCTCATTTCTGTCACTCCAGCTGGCCACCATAGCCGACACCCTGGACCACGTATTTCCTGTGGTGGGCGGCTTCCAGGCCCTGAGAGGGATGATAGACTCGGTAAGCCGGCATTCCTACCATTTCTCACAAAGGATGGATTATAATGCATTATAGCATGACCCGTATGGCTACACGCCCTGCTATGCTAATGCAAGGCGCTGACATCACACATGGAGTTTATCCGCGATCATCGCAGTGTCAGGGACGTATTTTTGAGCTTGCGCTGTGTCAGCAGCTTTGCTTATCTCGGCCTTCCGCGCCGTTTTCCTAGATCATCAAGAAGTCGTGCATTGAGATACTAGCAGCTGAGCCCTCGAATGTTTGTGCTGGAGGTAAGAAGCCCGACTCTCAAGCCAGTGAACAAAAACAAAGCAGGATCATGTTTTTATAAAGATAAAGAGGCCCGAGTTGTACTGCAGTTCTGGTCGGCTCTCTGAGGGATTGTGGTTAAGGGGGTTGGGGCTGCTCACTGAGGCACAGCCGGTAATGAAAATGGATGCTGGATGCAGTGACCCTTCAGAAGGACGGTAATGCTGAGAGTGCAGAGCTGTTAGGCAGGGTCAAGAGGTCACGCCCTTCCTGAGACCCAAAAGCCAAGCTTATTAGCGAGATGGGCCAATGGTGGAAACCCGGAACTTAGTCAGCACGTGCAGCTCGATGGGCCGGGCCAGACTGGGAGTGTGTGTGTGTGTGTGTGTGTGTGTGTGTGTGTGTGTGTGTGTGTGTGTGTGTGGGTCAGGCTGGGAGGATGAGTCTCAGATAAACCCCTACCACAGGTCTTTGGTCCAGTTCGTGCCATCTCAAGTTGACCTTTGACCCTTCCCTGCTGACCTCTATCAGGCTGGCCTCCATGTCAAAATTGACCTCTCTGCAGGGGGGCAGGTCCAACATAAGCATGTGCCATGGTGATCACAAAGCCCTGATGGTGCAAGGGGATGTGGGGGGCAGATTCAATTACAGGGGTGTGACAGGTCCTTGAGGAGGGGAGGAACACATTTGGCGATGAGAGGAACAGATGGAGAGTAAGAGGAAGGACCAGTGACCCCCCAAGGGCTGCTGGCTCTAAGCATCATTACCGGACGCAGTCAGGCGACATGATTACACAGTGGAAAATTACTTTATCAGGACTGATTGATACGAGAATCTGTGTCTTAGGGCCCAAAATACTAATACATTTTCACTGAAATACCTTCTAATTACCAGGGGTGGATCTAAGGGGTGACCAAGGGTGGGTTACGACTCACCAGAAAATAAAAACCAGAGCTGCCCGCCCCGTGTATCACTCAGTGTTAGTGCCCTGTAGGTGAATTTTGCTCTGATCTTATGGGAAGTGACCGACAGTTTGCTGATTGCTGCTGGTTCAGCTCAGTTTGCAGAAACGGTTTTAATGTGGTAAAATTCGCAGTATATCGAGGTGGATCTCCAAGGCCGGTCGAAGGTCCGCAAGATGGTATCCCCCTGTGGATCGAAAGGAAGTCATAAAAAAAACACACGCTGTGTTTCACAGGGTAAAATGCCTTCCTGCTGGCTGTCCAAGCCGACTCCTCCGCATGTGCACAGCACACGAGTTCTCGGGGGCTGATACACACCCCCCTGGCCAGAGGGCCCTGTCACACCTCACACGGGTCTCCTTTGCCTTTGATGAACATGCAACAGATCTTTATAACTGCCCAGTTAAAGCGAAGGTCTGCGAAGGAGTGACCGTTCGCGGCTAATTTAGCAAGAGGTCAAAGTGAGGGGCGATACGAACACCAATGAGCTCACAGGCCCCAGAACCCAGGGCTGGCCTCGGCTCTGCCTCACTCGCATGAGACGTGACCCTCCACTTGTTTTAACACAGCAATAAAAATACTTTTGTGGAGCGGCACCAGTGGTGGGGTTTGTACGACACAATGCAGTTTCCCCTTTCCACGGAGAAGGACATGTAGAGAAACGGGTGAACGTGTTCCAAATCAGCGTATCAGCATCTGGGGTCGCTGTGGTCCCCTTATACGCTCTCCAGCCTCTTGCTTCTGTTCTCTTTCCAAAATCTGGTTCCTGATTAGCAGGGGCGAATTAACGCATAGCTGTGCTAAGCTATAGGCTAGGGCCCGGCAAACATCAGGGCCCTCCCTGATGGCTTTGGGAAAAATGGAACATTAATTAAATCAGCAACATCTGAGTGTCCATGCCGATGTCAGCCCAGGGCCCACCCGATAAGTTAATCTGCCGCTGCTGATAAGAGTCTGCAGACCCAGACTGACCGTGTAGCGAATGCGTGGATCTCGTATTACACTTTGCCCCTGGTGTGCATCCTGCGCCCCCTATAGGCAGAACGATGCCATTTCCCGTGCTGTTTTCAGAGTCCTTCCAGGTGGTGCTCAGAGGCAACGGTTTCTTGCACGCCAGGGACAAGGAACAGGTGCTGTGCAGCTTCAAGGTTAACGACACCATCACCTTTAGTAAGTGCGGGCGGGGGGGGGGGGTGCCTTTACCCATAATGCTCCAGCCTGGGTGGCAGTCCTTCAGCAGGAACGCGGCGACTGATTCAGTGTCTTCTTTTGCATCCAGACGAGAAGCCGGCAAAAATCGAAGACACGTACCTCCTGTGTCCCGCGCCAGTGATCCATGAAGTTGGGAAGTAAGTCAGACATTTGCACACTGCGGTACTTTTGTCTTTAGGTTGTGTGCAGCCTTTGTAATTCCCCGTATGTCCCCCGAGGTTTCATCATCACAACGTCTGGCTACGTTCCATGGAAATGGTGTGTTTTTTATACCCAAAATGCAGAAGTGTGGAATCTATTTAAAAAAATAATGATTACTGACTATCTAGCCAGGAGAATTTTTAGTTATGTTTGGGTAAAATGAGCACTTTCAACTGTCTGAGTGCCATATTGTCTCCGGGGAAAGGAAACCGTGGTGGGAGGTGTCAGAAAAGACAAATAGGCGGTGTGACGGGGGGGCATCACACCAGAAACACATCAACACGGATGCGAGGACGCCAGAGCCCAGGTTGTCCTGGTTGAGCTTCAGGTCTCTATGACATACATCCAGTTTTCTGGGATGAAATCCTGTATGACAGTGCAGTGACGTTTAGGGCACAAGGGGGAAAATTGGGGAAAAGGGAGTTACGGCTAAAGCTCTCCAGTGAAATGAGGGCACATTGCCCCCACCATCAGAAGGGGGGCGGGGGTCACGGACAGATCGGATGACAGAACCCCACAATGCACACATACGTTAAGCCTTTCCTAATTATAGCCTTCGCAAAACCGAAGCGAAACCAGCCGCGTCTGCGGAGAGAGATCCGGAGCATCCCAGAAATGCATCCCGATGGTTCGCGCTCCTGCGGCTTCTGTCGCTGGGATGGGCCGGTCACACAACATGGCTGAAAAGGGGGCAGGGTTAGATTGCCATGTGACAGACAGTGCCCTATCACAGTGTCCCATCTGTCACTCCCCTCCATCGCTTCCCCCTCTGTCTCCAGCGACTGTAAGGAACTGACTGGTCTGTTTCCCCACTCAGAGCCTCTCACCAAACACCACAAATGGCCCCAGTGTAAACTGAGACCCAGAGAAGCCCCCCTGCATTTTTCCTGCTTGGTTTATGTGGAATGATAAAATAATAAAATACCTGTGGCCCAAGGCTGTCAGCAATGCGCTCTCCCCAGGGACTTCCTGTGTGTCTGTGGGGGGGGGGGGGGGGGGGGGGGGGGGGGGGGGGGGGGGGGGGGGGG
>JAODLD010000047.1:4223726-4240881 GCA_026781065.1 Mormyrops boulengeri | reverse complement strand
CCCCATAAGGGAAAAAAAACGGATATTTATCACATTATGGGGACATTGTGTCCCCATAAGGATAGGTAAACCAGGTCACACACACACACACACACACATACACACACACACATGCATGCATGCATACGAACACACACGGCTGTGGTTACTGGCCAGTGCAAGACGAGATGGGTCTGAGTTCATTTCCTGTGGGGAAAAAATTTTCAGGCCCTGAAAGTGAGGACTTTATCCGGAAGGATCTACCAGACTGCACAGCACCACCACAATAGCACGAGGGGAAACACGTTACTGGTCGGTGCGGACAAGGCATGCATTTTGATCCACACACTCATTCCTCACTTCCAGTTTTAAGCGGCCCCAGGTGTGGAGAGGGACGGCTGTCCAAAGGCCGGAAGTACGATATTACCAACCTCATGACTGGACTTCTGCTAAAAGCAATGACCTCATCCACTCCCCCAAACTTGGACACAAAAAGAAAGTGGGGCAAGCTACAGAAAAAAGGATGAAAATGTATATTTTCCATGGCCCTTCGATATGTGGCTGGGTGGAACGTTCTACAAGATGTAATTATGCTGGCTTTCTCTTTTCAGAGCACGTCACTCCGCAAAGCCGCCGCTCACCACATGGAATGTGTTTTACGATGTCCTGGAAACATATTAATGTACCACTTCGTGTATGTTACCCTTTAAAACTGCAGAGCACTTTTTCTTAAAGCACGAACTCAAAAGCCGTGTTTAATAGCTTAAAGACAAATTATCGGCGGGCACCGGAAAAGCCTCGCGCTGTTAGCGTTTTGGAGGACGGCGCGGTAGAGCTTCAAATTGCGTTCCGAATTAATGACCGCAGCACGTGTGCTGCTCTATGTTCAAGGAGCCAGATCATCCATCCATCCATCCATCCACCCCCCCTTATCCACTACAGACCACAGTGGGCTGGGAACCAATCCCATTAGGTACAGGGTGAAATGCAGGCGGCACCCTGCCACTAATAATAATAAATAATAATAATAATCAGTATTTTGAGAAGCTTTCTTCCTTTCTTGCTTAGTTTTGTTACCAGGGGTGCCGTAAAGGGGAGGAAAGTGACAGGGGCCCTAAAAACGCTCGAAAATAATTCGATTGGTCTGGATTGGGGGTCGAATATGATATACTTTCATGGGGGCCAAATGTCCAAGCGGAGCCCCTGTTTGTAATTCATTTATGCAACTGAATGTTCAGTCGGGGAATAATGAGCAGTGTGCAGGATCAGCTGCTGGGACAGGTCAGTACCTTCCAGTGTGTGTATGGGGGGGGGATTCCTGTTCCCAGAGACTGTGCTGGGACACCGGCTGAGTGTTAAAGCCCAGTCCCACAGCAGGTCTGGGCATTATGGGATTGCTCTTTCTATACCTGGCGGGACATTCAGCTACCAGGGACAGGAGCCGCTCTGCTTGCCCAGCTTTTGCGTCCTGCCTTCATGATTGGCTGGGAGCCCCCAGCTGACAGCTCCTTCCAGCCAATCCTCTACCTGTCGCCACAACAACGTCCATCACAAGTCTGCCTACATTCAGGCTTGAAAGGAGGAAACACCCTGATGTGGATCAGGGGAGACAATAAATATGATAGCTGCTGTTTCATGACCTCTTGAACATTTTATATATGCAATAAATATTTCAGTGTTTTTTAACACCCATGAGCTTTGCTGCGAGTTTACAGCACTGCTCAGGTTGCTAATCCTCTCGAAGTTAAACACAAAACGCAGAACCCAGCAGTGTTTCAACAGTGATCATAACAAGGTCGTCTGTGAGAGAACAATGGCACGGCACTTGGGGTGTCTGTAGCCCCATGTCCTCTGCCTCCTGGGCCCCCATCCAGGCTCACCACGACCCAGAGCTGGTTATGGAAGATGGGTGAGTAGAATCGAGAGCATGACATTTGCGGCAAAGGATAGATCTCAGGCTAAACCCCAAAATGGAGGAGAAACACTGCAAAACCGGACCTTGCAGTGGAAATCCCCCAACCCCGAAAAACTCTGGAGAACAGGCCGCTTTCATTAGATCTGTTCCCCGGCACTGGGAAACACTCTGCTACTTGTAAAGAGTCATAAATGGAGGCATTTTTGCCACCTCGATATGGCTGTAGCCCTGAAGCTCATGTTTGATGAGCGCTGGTGGCCCATGAATGTCTCATTCAGGCGCCATGGAAGCTTCTAGAAGCCAGCAGTCCCCCCCCCCCCCCTCCTCACCAGTGCAATTACAGCAAAGCGCTGTAAGGTGGCCCTATGCCCCCAGGGCAGACAGGAGGCAGCCCGAGGGAGGGGGGGCAGATGCAGTAACAGAAACCCAGTTGTTTCCCATCACACCCCACATGCAGTAGGAAGCATAGCTGTGCCACTTTACCACCAGTGCATGGTTCACTAGTGCTGAGCCCGCCAACCCCCCAAGAACTACCACTGGCCACAGAGAGGTGACAATCTAGGAATAAATTCTCACAGAGTAGCAGGAATATATACCCCCAAAAGACAGCTGGACAACCTAAACCCAATCCCAGATTCACCTTCAATGCGTTGGCATGGAAACTTGGAATTTTCCACTATATTGGGAGCACTTAGGAATGTCAAGAGGAGACCATCCAGTGACTCAGTCAAAAACTCACAACAACTGCGTAACAGGTAGATTGCGCAAGGACGCTGAATTCCTGAAGGCGCCTTTCAATCGATATACGGTATAAACAAACAAGAAATAAGTGGTTGTCTGTTGAACATGGTTTCCTGCAGACGAGACGAAATAATTGTGAGCCTGTTTAGTTTTGGGGGGGGGCACCAAGCGCACATTCTGCAGCCTTTTAAGATTACTTCCACATCAGACCCCCCGGAAACACAGTGAACATCAAAAGGGACAGCCGTGTTTAATTAGCTAAGATAAGAGAGACACCCACCTTCTTGTGGTGTGTTTATCACAACAGCAGGCCGACTCAGTGTTCTGGTAAAGCGTTCCTGTGGTAGACAAGACTAAAGGTGTTTATAAAGCTTGTTCCTTGACCTCCGTTTTGTTTTGTAAACTCCCCCATCTTATATGGCTAAGTATACCTTTTGTTAACAGCATAGTGAGGTGACATTTATTATTTATAATTCTTAGTCTTTAACCGCTTTAACAATGAACATCTTCAACAAAACAACGAATCGGGCACGATTGTTTTCGCAAATCCGGTGCCTTCACGGAACAAGCTGAAGTATGTGTATTTGTCGCCATCTGCAGGTAAGAGGTGGGAAATGTTTTCCGGAAGACAAAAAAGGTCACTCAGGCCAACGAATATCGACGATATTTGAAGTTACGGACGTCGTAATCATGAAAAGAGCAGTATTTCCACGGATTCATGGATTGCCAACAGAAAGTGTTAGGGGTCTTCTTACCCACCACATCTTTGATTTACCACTTTGAATCAGCGCAGCCATACAGTTCAATTGGATCCACTACCTGTGACATTTTTAGGAAACAGCAGATGACTTAGAATTATGGGTTGGTGGAGAGAGATGGGAGCATGCATGTCCCATAAAAAAAATGCTGAACTTGTCTAAACTGGAAGCCAGCTGCCCTGAGACACAGGATGAGTCAGACGCGATGGCCAAGACGTTAGCATCAGTCTACGGAAGAACGCTCTGCTTGCCCGCAAGCAAGCTGAGAGAATGTTCTAGAACAGCAGGACTTGGGACTCCAGCTCAGGGGCTGTCTTCTCTGCCGCCATCACACCCAGTTTGTTTCTTGACATCTTATGTTAGAAATCAGTTTAAGGATTAGCACTGCACATCTTAACGCAGTTCCTTTAAATTTCATTTGACTGGTGTGAATTGGATTTCAGCCATGTGCACTGCTTATCATTTACTCATGTTAATGTGCTAATTGTGAAAAGTAGCAGAGACACTTCTGACCCAAGAAATGTCACATGCTTGTGCTGTTGCCAGGTTACAGTCAATCCGGGAAGCTCAGGATTAACTGAAAGTCAGTCAGACAGAAGTCAGGCTCTCTTAAGGATCCATCCATCTATATTTTAACAACTTACACTGGTCAGGGTCACAGGATGGGGGGGCAGCACACTGACACAATATAGGCGACTTACCCCGTGGCTGCTGGGTGCAACTCATCTTACAGCATGGGTCATATTTGATTCTTTCTTCCAGATCTTGGACTGATGGCAAAATCTATTGCACCCCTCCACAATAATGGCAGGGGTATTCAGTGCATCATGCTGAAGGAATGACAAGTTACATATTGGCAAAACTAAACCTGAAACTTAGTTTAATCTCATAGCTGTGAAAGACTCTACATCAACAGGCCTCTACTGCTGAGAGACTACAGTTGTCGGTCACACTTTGTGTTTTGCATAATGACAATAAGTTCTTATCTTGGCGAGAGTGGAGAGTGTTTCAGAAGAACTGGACGCTTCACAGAGCCTTCCACCAAGCTGTCAGCGACAGACACCCACGACACAAAACAAACCCTGAGGAGCCAGGTGGAAGTGCAGACTGGCCGTAGGACACAGGATAGTGCCAGTCTGAAAAATGTCACGCATTTACTCTTCCACACCAATAGGGGGCAGCGTAGGGTGCTTTCACAGATACTTTTTTGGTCTACTTTCCAAAAGTCGTAAGTTTTACCTCAAACTATTATACAACACATAATTTTCTGTAACTCAAATGAAAAGCGTCCACACAGCTATTTGTAGTGTAGGAGTCCTACAGACAGGATTTAGACACTGTCTTAATATCTAAGGCAGTGTTTCCCAACCCAGTCCTTAGGGAACCCCGGACAGTCCATGTTTTTGCTTCCTTTCAGCTCCCAGCGCACCTGTACCAGGTATTCGGTGTTCCTTATTGGCTGGGAGGGAGCAAAAATGTGGACTGTCCGGGGTTCCCCGAGGACTGGGTTGGGAAACACTGATCTAAGGAGATAATTGATGCAGTGTCAACAATACTGTAAAAGGGGGCATTACACACTGGTTTCCCTTTCTTGACCCTGAGAAGTCCCACCTTAGTTTTGAGGGCCTGCTGCCACAATAAACCGTCAGTGTTTCACATGCACATGTTCTTAGCAAACCGACATGAGGCTCAGATCCCAGACGTCAGCCTGTGGGCTGCGACATCGCACATAGTGTTCAGTAATAACCAGGCGCCCCAAGCAGGAGCAGTCCATAGTCAAAGACGGCATCTCAGGCTAATGGATGGTTCCAGGCCATCTATTAAAGCCACCTGTCTGCTACATGGCGCATGTTTACCTCCACCTTTCCCACCCAGGTGTGCCCATGTTGCAACCTCCACCGCTGCTAGTGCCCCACCTGAGAGGCATGAAGAATGGGGTGGTCCGGTTCAACAAACAGAAGTGTGCTGTCTGACATATCATAGCCATATGAAGCAAAGGCAGGGATTGCCTGGTCATCTGAGATTGCCATGAGATGCCCCCCCCCCCCAAAAAAAAAACAAAAAACAAACAGACATTCTCATAGTATGTGATCATGCACTACTAGAACAAAAGATGGCCCTGGGAAATTTTCACAACAGAGAATTAAGGCAATATTTACCTAAAACAGACTGGGGGGGGCACATACCTACAGTACAGGGGTGATTCTAGGATTTTATTTCTTTTTAAGGTGAGGGGCTTAAAAAGGGACCAACATTGTCATTAGCCTATGATATGTTTCGAAACAATGAGTAAAAGGGGAGGAGGCATGCCAGGAGCCAATCAGCTTTCAGCTGGAGCCAGTGCCCAGTGGCCCCGCCCCTGTTTGTGTGTCTGATAGAGTGGCTTTACAAACACGCATCTATACCTTCATAGGCAGCGAGTTTACAGAATAGAAGAGAGCGATAACAGCCAGGTGGGCTGGACAGCTTATTAGTTAAAAGAGGCAAGATGTTAGAAGGGGCTTGTGTAAGTGAGGTTCAGTTGGAGTGAGTAATCTGCCCCGTAGTGCAGGTAATGCATTCAGGGCAGGCGAAAGGATGTTACCTGGGGCGAGTAAACAGTGACGTGATTCAAGGGGACAGAGTGATGCCGGCCAGGCAGAGAGAGAGAAGGGGGGGCCCTGTCAGAACCCTTCTCACTGTGAAACGGACCACAGAATCAGCCGAAAATAGGATTCCTCAGTCTGCGGACAAAACAGTGATGCAGACTGTCTGGTGTGCGTCCAAGGGCAGGCGACTATGTGCGAGATAACCAGCTGAAGAGCTAAGTTTACCCAGCCGAGAAATAGTTACACTGCTTTATCCCTTCAAAGATTTTGATAAACATTTTTACATATTTAACTTTCAAGCGGCTTCTCCGGGCCAAAAAGCTTGCAGTCGTAGAAACACAGGTTTCATGTTTCAGGGATTACTGTAGGTCACCAAGGACAGAGGAAAAACACAGCGGCGTCCCAATCCGGGGACAACCACCAGCGAATAGCGGACACGTTAGAGATGGACGGGAAGAGCAAGGGTCAAAATAAACAGATCACAATTTTAATTGACAGCTTAAAAAACAAGAATGAAAAGAAATCAGCTTATAAATGTACATCACTCGTACAATAAGTTGTGGGCATATTAATTATCTGGAATCCTATGGTATTTTATAATCACATACATTTCCAAATGACTAAATATACAGATTTCTATACATTTACATCCTTTTGGACATAACACTTGAAAGCTTGCATCTTTTAATACGAACTAGGGGTATCTTACTGATATACACCCAAAACTAGACATTACTGGATGGCTTCTTGATTTGTCAGGTCCGTGGAGCAAATCCCCAGACAGAGACAGTCATTCGTGGCTTTTATCTCGAGAGTACCTGCTTTCACAGTGTTTGTTAGCACACACACACCTGCCCTATGCAAGCGATACAGAGACTTGTCACACAAACAGTCAAGTTTCCCCAACACAAAATGTATTTCAGATGACAAACACACACACACACACACACACAAAAATAAAGTCAAATCACAAATTTCCACAGAGAAACAAAAGTAGAACGGACTGACAGGTTTCGGTTGGGAGAAACTTGCTGTCTTATCACCTGAAAACCTGGACAGCCTCATGGATGGGAATTCTGTGATAGTATCTCCCGAATATTGGCAGTGATACACTAATCTCTCACGTTAGTACCTGTGAGAAATACCTTAGATCATCATAAAATCAAGCCACCCAGGAGGATCGGGACCTGGCAGCTGAAAACAGTCTCCCCTGCATCTCACGTACTGTCTGGAAACAACTCGCATGCCCGTTCGTTTACCTCTACTTGAAGGTTGATCAACTGATATTTGTTCTACAAACTGCTTTAGAACCAACAAAATAAGATTGTCAACATTTATCAGTTTTTTATTTTTTAAAGTTACGGATCCAAAAACCTTTTCAGAACATATCAAATCAGACAGTCTGTGTCTTTCTTTGCCAGTGTACTTTAAATGTGGCTTTAGAGCCCAACCCCAACTGGACACACAGTCTCAAATCTCAGCAAGTTAGCAACTGCATATGGACTAAACTATATTGCACTATTATTATTATTATTTAACCCCAGAATGCAGGGTGTGCATACTCCAGGAGCAGTCCCTGTGCAGATTACATCAACTCTACAAGTTCCTTATTTTTAATTTTTTTTTTAAATATGAAAAAGTCCTGCATCAGAACTCACTGCATTTAACGAAAAGAAAGTCTTTGGAAAACGATGCAAACTATGCAGTTTTGTGCCATACGCTCACTACAGCTATAAAAGTGTGCTAAAAATCTAATTGGGTGCCAAGACTTGTCATATTTAGGAGGTCATTTAAGACTTTCACTGTGTTCCGGGATGTACGACAGCATGCGCATTCAGGACACCTTTCCCCTCTGACATTTTCATAATGTCGGAAAGATCCGGGCACTGCTCCAGCAGGGCGAGGGAACCCTCCTCCCCTCCCCCCCGCCTCGGGTTTCGTGAAGTGGCATGTCCGTTCGACATGCAGTTTCTCAGAGCCTCGGCTTGAGAAATCCATGCCCGTCGGCATACCTGAGCTGCTGCGAGCCCGGCCGAAAAGGACAGCGTATGCGGAGACCACTCAGCCTGCTTAGGAAGTCTCCAAGAACAACCAGCTCCATCGAGCACTCGGTCTCCGCCATATCCGGCCCAAGCGTCTAAAAGGCTGAAAGCATCAAGGGAACACCAGGGGAGTCAAAAACACACTACCGGGAGGATCTCACACAAAGCCTGGTCCAGGTAGCAGGTACCGTACAAGTCGCTCTCCTGCCAGACAGAGGGACCCAGGCAAGACAGAGTACGATCAAACTGACCTTTCGTTAGATATTTACAACACCTCACCTACATTAAAAGACCATAGTGATGTTGAAATGTGTTCAAGTATGACCTTAACAACTCTTTTGAAAGAGTTTATGCCGGGGTTACTGTCCTAGATGCCCTATTTACTTTACTTTAGTTAGGGTCTGTAAGGTTAAGTTAAGGCCTACAGCACTGGGCCAGACCACTAGATTGATACCCACTTAGGACCCGGTATCATTGGCTGCAGAATCAAGAAGGTTGCTTAAAGGCAACTACAGAAATGCCTGTACCGATCTCCCGAATGTTGATCTGACAGACCGCGGCTAGGCTTAGCAGTAACACTAGTGTATTTTTAAATCCTCAAATAAAAGGCACACAGCTACCATATTAAGTGAGTAAAAGGAGCTTGCCACTTAGATTAGAAGTGTCAAGTCACATTTGCAGTGGGATTGAGGTGCGGTTCGGCCAGGAAAACGTTCACTGGGACGTTTGGGTCCGAGATGTTGGGGTGGCTCCACAGTGCAGATGCAGAGCAGTAAGGGAAGATCACCCCATGGACTGCCCAAGCACCCTTCAACAGTGCGGTACCCTGTCCAGACCTTCAGGCTGTTCCTGGTATCAACCAGTCTATTAAACAACAACCAAAGTCAGAACAAATCTTTCACAGGCTATCAAAGACCAGCAGGCTCTTTGGAAGTTCAGCTCAATGGAGCAGGGAAGGTGACAGGAATAAAAACACAACAGTGGGTATGAGAGAGGACCACCGACCAAGATCTTCTAAGTTTAATAGCTCAGATGTTAGGCGAGATGATCACAGAGGGAGTCCCCGGCCTCAGTTGGGAATGGTGGGCTGGTTGACGATGACCTGGATGACGAAATCCTTCTGGATCTTGGTGTCCTGCAGCCGCGTCTTGTCAGTCAGCAGCTTCCCTGAGAAGAACCAACGCTGATGGCCAGCGTCGATGTCCTCCTGGACCTGCAGTTGCTTCTTAAGCTGGCCGATGGAGTCTGCCATGCTGGCGCTGAGCCGCAGGTCCCGGCCGGTGGAGAGGCGCACCTTCAGCTGGAACTCCTTCTTGGGCGCGGTCTGCGGCTCGGGGTTCTCCGACACGTCCTCCTCGCTGCGCTCCGACACCAGGTTGACGGGCGGGGCCAGGCAGTAGACTGGCAGCTGGTAGCGGTTGCCCAGTTCGTCATAGCACTCCGTCAGAGAGCCTGCGGCGGGCACAAAGACCTCTTACCTTTGAGTGCTAAATTACGCCACCCCCGACCCAACTGGTTCCCAGTGGGAGCAAAAGGCATCACACAGCCAGCATGATGCTTAGGGTTACCAACGACTGCTCGTATTCAGTGCTGTGGAGAACTCTTAGGCAGCCAAAGATAATTATGTTTAAATGATCTTCATATTAGTGTAAAACTATGATAGTATGCCTGTCACAGTGTATTAGCTTAGCCATTTCAAAACTTCTGCTAAAATCACCCCAGAATTTGCAGCAACCCTCAATACACCCATGTATTTTTTTGACTTGACCACTAGCACCTCATTTGACTAATCAATATCTCTCTGACTTAAATACTAATTTAGTTTAAGCAAGCCAGAAATGACATTTAATATATACATAGAATTTGCTAAGGTGCCCCTAAGGAGAGGTTTGGGAACTGAAGCGATGTTCAGATACCAGTAACTTTGTGGAGAACAGAAGAAATCCCTGTGTTTTTAATTGTCTGTCCGTCCATCCATCCATTTTCTGCTACTTATCCAGCATCGGGTAGCAGGGGCAGTAATGTAAGGGATATCCAGACCTCCCTCTCACCAGCCACCTCCTCCCAGTTCCACCGGGGGAATACCAAGGCGTTCCCAGGCCAGCCGAGAGATATAATCTCCCCCACGTGTCCTGGGTCTGCCCCAAGGCCTCCTTCCGGTTTGACATGCCCGAAACATCTCCTCAGGGAGCCGTCTAGGAGGCATCCTAGATAGATACCCAACCCACTTTAACCTGTTCCTTCTGATGCGGAGGACCACCGTCTCTACTTTGAGCCCCCCCCCCAATGTCCGCACTCCTCACCCTCTCTAAGGCTGAGCCCAGCCACCCTGCGGAGGGAACTCATTTCGGCCACTTGTATCCACAATCTCATTCTTTCGGTAACTACCCAGAGCTCATGACCTTTGGCGAAGGTAGGAACGTAGATCGACCAGTAAATTGAGAGCTTTGCCTTCTGGCTCAGCTCCCATTTCACCAAAACTGAACGGTACATCGTCCGCCTTACTGCCGATGCTGCACTGATCCGTCTGCCAACCTCCCACTCCCTTTCCCCCCCTTACTCGTGAACAAGACTTGAACTCCTCCGCTGGAGGCAGTAACATCCCCCACCAGGAGAGGGTAACCCACCTTTTTCCAGTGTTTTTATCATGTTAACATTAGAACACATGCCAATTAAAATTAAATCGTCCTTTTGTTCTGAGTAAATGTGCACATAGCTTTAAACATTCCCTCTGACTGTACAAGACTTTTGCACAGTATTATATAATTAATGTAACAATCCAACACAGATTTCCATACTACTGTAACCAGAGCCATGTCAGCTAAAATTTATGGGAGGATCTGCTTACGCAAGCGCCAAACACAATCGAGCTTTATCTCTCCATATCCACACCCCCTTGTAGTAGGTGCTGGGTGACATTTCTGCTTAACATTGCAACTTCTTGCCTAGGGAAAACTACACCCGCTACATTGTGACGACGCTACTCGGATGTAGCCAATCATGGAGCTCCTGGAATCCCCACCCACGTCATCCAATCCACACTGGACGTTTAAATGAAAAACTCCTTGCCAGATACCCCTGCACCTGCCACCGCGTACCGTGGGGCAAAGTGATGCTGGCCCCGTCCACGATGGCCTGGGCGAGCTCGTGATCATTGCACTCGATAGCCACCGCTGCGGCCTTCAGCGCGTCCCAGATCTCCTTGCGGCCCTCGAAGGCCGGTGCTGTATCCCAGAACTCATCACGCTTGCTGCGCAGTTGGCCCTCTGTCATGGGGTAGTCGCTCTTCCACTTGGGCTTGTCCTTCTTCAGGGGCTCATTGCGGCCTGTGGACAGGAGACAAAATTACATATGTAGCAGACGGTTTTAACCAAAGCGATGTACATTTCAGAAGGCGGGGTCAGACACTCCTTGGAACAATTTGGGGGTTAAGGGCTTCACTCAAGGGCTCAGCAGTGAAACCAAACTGCTGACCCGGGGACTTGAACTGGCAACTTTCTGATCATGGGCACAGCATGCTAACCTGCTGAGCCACAAAACTACCTGAAAACAGCAAGATAACCTAAAGCCCTAAATCCCACACTGAGTAACACTTCCTCAACCATCAAATACTAACAGACACATCCAGGGAACTCCAACACTTCGTGGTCAGGAGCCCAGACGGCAGAGCACCAGAGTAACCTTTGACGAGGTTCAGAATGTGCTTTGTAAAGATAGATGCACACAAGTTCATCAATGAATGCAGGATATAAAAGTTCCCTTTTTATTTTAAAAAGGGGCACAGGCATGGAGAAAAGGTGTGCTCACCATACCGATCAAGGGCAAAGGCCAAGCCTGAGCCAGGACAAACAGCCAACGGGGTGACGGCCATGAAAATAGAGGGTCTGATTGTTACCTACTACACTGACAACAAACAAAAGCTGGGAGTTCCCCGGCCAAAGCGGACTTATAGGTATGACAAGCAGCAGGCTCCCTTGATGAGAGCGCAGGGATTACACAGCGATCTTTACACGGAGTGTGAGGCTGCACTTAGGCAAAAATCGGTGGATCAGAAAGAGATGTTTCACAAACTGGTGATTAGAACATGGTACTAATGGGCAGGTAAGGTTTTTGGTAACAAGACTGATTTTAATTTTTTATTTATTTATTTTTTTAATAATGGACGGATAATGGAATTAGCTGCTTTTAATAGGTGGAAACCATTAAACACCGTGCAGATTTAAAGTGAAGACTGAGTGTTTCAGTGAGGGGGGGCAGCACAGTCAGGGGTTTTGTTTATACATGCCGCTCTCTGGCTTCTGCCTGTAGAAATGCTATCCCCCCCCCCCCCCCAAAAAAAAAGCTGTTAGAAGGCCTGTAGCAAAAATGAGGCCCAGAAATCACAACAGCAGCCGGAGGATATTAACCACACACAGAAAGCAGGCTTTTTGTGCGGCGGCAAGACATCATGGATTTTAAAATGTATACAGGCTACAGTGATTGTGTGCGTGGGCCTACGTGTTACTAGCTGCCATTCAGGGCCGATTTCACACCTCCTGACTAACAGGTTCTCACACATGAAACCCTTGTTTGCTTTATAGAGCAGGGGGGGGGGGGTTGTGGAACTGGAAATCACACGTGCCACATGGTCCCTGGGAAAAAGCTACCCCTAGGGTCAAAAGGACGTAGGCAGGAGTAAGAATACGTACTACCAGCAGGGGGCAGTTCACGCTATCCTGTGCTAACCTGATTCAGTCATAACCCTCATTTCCATGACAAGGGTATTCATCTGCCAAGCACCCAACGCTGATAGAGATATAAATATATATAAAAAAAGATTACATTCTAATCAATGAGCAGAGTGCAGGATTCAGAGCTAAACCTCCTCTCCCTAAAACACCACCACAGCTGAAAAGTAGACACACAGCTTTTTTGGGATCTGAAATCTGCATAGAGACCATTTTGCTTTTGCCAGGGTTTGTGTTAGGAATACAAGGTCACTGCTTAACAGTAGAAACAAAGGTGTTTGATTCCCCTCTGTGTCTGGGGCTTCCTGACACAGCAGACTGTGCCAGAGATGTCCCACCCCAACAAGACGCGCCAGCAGACTGGAAAAGCAAGAGTGGCGTGCACTTTGAAACACATTAAAAAAATAAGTAATTGTTGTATTCCGAAACCTCGCATGTCAATACCATTTGTGCAGGACTGGCAAATGGAAACATTAGCTTGCTGGCTGAGAGTGAGCGTGCCGATTCAGGCAGCCTTCAGGATGTGGGAAAACGGTCTCGAACAGGCACCTCAACGAGGCCCTAACAGCAGCTGCGATGCCACATAAAGCTGCTTAAGCAAGAATCAACCCTCGAAAGGCTGGTTCTTTACAAGCGCAGCAAAAACAAACAAACAAAAAAAAAAAAATAGCAGGAACTCAACTCGCGTTCAATCACTTGCTGATGAGTACAGATTGGGAACACTGTGCTAGTCAGGTGAGAGATACGAGATACAAAATTTTAAAAGGCATCTCAGGATCGAAAACAATCCTACACAGCCTGAAGCTAAACATAGAAAACAGGGACAATCATATACTGGAGAGGGAGCCTTAAAGAAAAAGCAAGAACACTTCCACTATGAACATCCCAAACGGTGCCAAAACCAGCACCTGCCCATAAATTAAACATTCTTACCCCAGAGCGCCAACAGAATGGAGCGTGTCTGAACATCTGTGAGCTTACAGCCCCCCCCCCGCAACCCCCACCACAGCACGCGGATTCCATCGCAACCACGTCAAGTCAGGAAGGAGCCAAAGAGGGCTGATGTCGCCATCCCTCAACAGAAAGATACCGCCCGTGGCTTCACAACAAAGTTTTGCAACCACGCATTTCTGCAGCTGCAGATAACCCAGGGGGGTGGGGGGCACAACTCCAGAGTGTCCATCCTGGTTGCCAGATAATGGCACGTGACGTCTGCGTCGGTCTCGCCGAGGCTGGAGATGTGTGGTGAAGTGCCTCAGCTTCCTGTGGAAAGTCATGCACCCACACATAACAGGGGGGTGCGCTTGTCTTCAAGGAAGTCACATGAAAAGCAGAAGCCTGACCTCTGGCAATGTGATGGAGGCAGGGGGGCCCGCCATTTCCTGGACAATGCAACGTGGTTTGAAAGGAAGCGGAAGCTCCCCCTGAAAGCGTGGCCCTCAAAAACCCTTTCAGCATTTCCCCATCCACTCCTGCATCTTTAGGCATGCTAGTGTCACTCCTGAGTAATCTGGCGATGCTCTCGCTCTGCATTTCGCAGCCAGCAGATTTAACTTGGCATCAGAGACATATGGCACGGTGCCACGCCATCTCAGCCGAGTCACAGAGTACATGTGGCTTTCCTGAGGGAGGAGAAGGGGGTCGTGGCAGAAGCGGGTCCCCATTCAGGAAGAGCATCCGGAGAGGGGGCGCATGGTGGGTGTAAGAAACGGCTGCACATGGTCCCGGGAAGTTGGGGGGGGGGGGGGCATGGCAGAAAAGAATCTCACAAGCGAGGGGACGGGGGCCAGCGTGGGTTCGCTGTGGTCGTGAGGTGGAGATGAGCCCCATCTTTTACCGTGCCCCCACATCCTGTGTTAATGTGTGGGCAGTAACGCAGGCTTTTTTCTCCAAGACGAGAAAGCAAATCGGTGTGTCATGGGCCAGTCATTGCTAACCTTACTGGACATTTGGATGGACAGTGACCAACCAGAGCTGGCTTTGCTTAAGGCATGTCACAAGACTGCATAATATGCCTTGCAGACCCACATTGCAAAGTCTCAGAAGGAGTACAGAGAAAGGACACCGGACACCTGTCCAACAGCAAACATCAGCCTGGGTGGGAGAAGACCATGAGACAACTTTCATTGAGTGCTATCTTCCAAATATACAAGAAGCCCACCTAAAACTGTCCCATTCAGACTCACTTTATTAAAGGTGAATGAAAGCCCACAGAGAATTACACACATTCTTCAACAGCTTCATAAAAAAGGGAAAAGCGTAGAGGATGGAGGGGGGAGATTAAACGTGCCGATTCCTGTTTAAGTGCTAATCAAAAAAATGCAATAAAAAAATTAAAAGCATGGATTGCATAAACAAACTCCACAGTGATGACAGGGTCAAGTACATTTATGGCATAAAATAGACAGCTTAATTTTTTTTATTTAATTGTTCCCTATTAATTTTAAATTAACTTTCAATGCATAAATACACTTAAATACAACTCGGACCTACAGGACAATCTCAAATTACAAAAGACGACCAGTAATGTGATGCCAAACACATTTATTCAGACAAAAAGAGCTAAGTTATGAATGAAGGAAAGAACTTCTTACCCAGTTTTGCACTAATTATCTTTAGACAAGACTATTCAAGTGCAAATATGCTGAATTGCATCTACTAACCTTGCATAACATCAAACATGCTATGATGCAATGTATGACTTAAGGAACAGGCAAATGATAAAGGCAGAACTGATAGTCCAAAGATCCAAAAACATACCCCATCCTGAAAAACCGTGTACAAGATCACCATCCACCAATTACGAAAAGCACAAGCAGGAGAGCGCCACCTTCATAAAGGTTATTGGTACTGCAGATGAATAAGCGCACCAGGTTCAGCATCTCTCTGACTCTAAGTCTCTGAATAGAGACAAAAGTGACAAATGAGTGAGGATTAGTGTCAGAAAAAAGGCTGCGGACTAAATTAGCTTTTTAGATAATTTCCAGGGCAGGCCAGCAATCAGGATATCGCAGGCGTGATGCTAGCTGCATCAACCCCCACAGGATATGGTTTTTTGTATCAGATGACAAAGGAAGAACAAAGGAAGAACAAGCACTGACAGACAGCTGATGCAGGCAGTTTGATCCCCGAACACAGCGTCTCTCTGCCCAGTCCTCGGGGACCCTGAGACAGTCTATGCTTTTGCCCCCCCCCCGCCCAACTGGGATGGGGGCAAAAACGTGGACTGCCTGCAGGTCCCTAAACAGCAGGCTGAGAAACACTGCTGTAACCACAGCCCCGCTGAGTACTAAGGCAGTGAGTTTAACAGTCAACCCACTTGTTGGCCTGCTGGCCATGAGGACCTGGCAGCTGTAAACACTACAGTTCAAAGGCCAAAATGAGGAAACACAGGGCCAGAGCAGCACATGGGAACCATAATCCCAAAGGTCACTGAACACACTGGATTTTGTGCCATCTCATCAAGTCATATAAAATGAGTGCGCTCAATGAGGAAGCATTATATCAAATTAGTTATGATGCAGATCAGAGCACCGTCTGAAGTGCATTTGCTCATGTGCGAATCACGATTCTTTAAAGACCTGAAAAAAAGAAAAACAGAAATTAGTAGCGAACTTTAACGGTTATTTAAGGTATTAAATCTCATTCATGCGCCAAACAATAACTCACCGCCCATAACTAACTATCCAGTTACGGGGTTTTCCCTAAACCTGGCTCATCAGCTGGGAAAAAAATAAAGAAAGTGAACCAGGCTGGAACTGGCAAGATCTGCCAGTGTCGCTCAAAAGCTAAAATCGTAAGGAATATCACCTAGCCAAATGGTTTACAGTTACACTGAAATTACCATATTTATTCCAGCATAACACCGACAGAAGGTTTTAATAGATGCTTGACAACTTAAGGGTGTCAGTAATCAAATCACTCTCAGTCTAGAAACCGGTACCAAGGACAAAAACACTCTGAACTTATCCTCAAATCAGATGACAGATCAGATGATTCAAAAGCAGCGACCAAGAAGATCAATATTCAGACTACGAACCCATTTGTCAGAGCTTTTAAAGCCTGCAAGTCAGTTTAGAAATTTCTTTGAAAGAGTACCCATGCTAATATCAAGGCAGCTTTTACATGCCTGTTGTCACATCCCAGCAAGCTAACCTATCCTATTTTCAGGATTTACACAGCACTGAGAAACGTGAGCCAGTACACAGCTAGACAGAGTGGACAAACTGATGAGGCACTAAGAGGAACAAGGACAAGGTGAATGGTCACATATCCCTAAAACACTGGTTAAAAATTGAACTGTATCTTCTTCTCTGGGGGGGGGGGGCGGCGGGCGGCGCGGGGGGGGGGGGGGCGAAGAAGAGGGGGGGGGGGGGGGGCCGGCGGGGGCGGGAGTAGTGGTGTG
>JAODLD010000047.1:4186499-4202076 GCA_026781065.1 Mormyrops boulengeri | reverse complement strand
TTCATTTCTCCTTGGCCCCTTTCCAATGGGGCTACCATGTTAACATAAACCCCGGCTGCCATGGTCACACATGCACCTGCGCCTGGGCCCCCCCCCCCCCCCCAATTCATTAACACCAAGAGTTCTAAAAGCTCCGCCTTCTCTTAAGGGAGAGAACAAGTCCCGGGCGGGCTGTAGTGTTGGCCTTATGGGACGTCTATGTGCAGCAAACAACAGATTAACACCACAGCTACTCCGGACTTATGGTCCCGTGATACACCTGTCAACACCACACCCACCTCCACGGCGTTGTAGGCCCCGACGAACATGTCCCAGCAGCTCACGCTGCAGTAGATGCACCCCATGGTCATGAAGAGGCAGAAGGAGAAGAAGTAGCGGTGGTTGAGGTGTCCCACACAGTTATTCAGCCAGGCTGAGGGAGAAGCCAATCAAGGAGAACATGGAGGACAACCAGCACGGAGATGGGGCCTTCATGTTATACCACATTCTTACATCAGCAGGAAAGTGAATGTATTTATGTAGAGAAGCTGGCCACCTCATCAAGCTATTCAGGCCCCAAGGACCACAGACCTGCTTGTCCTTAAGCAGCAGCATTTTCAATGGTACCTCAGGAGAGGCATCAGAGTTCAAACGTGCTTTGAAAAGCCATTAGAGCATAGGTGCAATGAAAACCAGCACACCCAGCGAGGACCAGCATCTCCCACTGCTGTGTTGGGGTCAAATGGTTCTGTGCCCGTGAACTCCCCAGGGACTGGCTGGTCCCACCTTCTCAAATGTAAATGTGTCGAGGTGTATATACAGGCTCCTGGATCCACAAACAGGCCAAATGCACCAAATTTCCTGTTTAACTCACAAAGGATACGACAGTGGTGATCCATCTTCAGCACACACCTGTAAGAGACAAAGTTAAGAAGGGCCCCACAATCACGCTCATCCCAGATCACCACACCCATCCGAGAGCATACCAGAGGGTATTTTAAGTGCTTTGAATTCAACCCAGGATCACAGATGGCCCACAGCACAGGAATTCAGTACCCAGCTAGACCTGCAGTCTCCTTACCGGTTGCAGATGCTACAGTGGTGAGTTCTGGCCGGTTTGGGGAATATACACTTCTTACAGATGGACACTGATGGTATGTCAGTCTTCATCTACAAAGGAAATAAATCTGACTTGCTTAGAATAAGCACATAAAATTCTAATATGAATGAGAAGCTTTTTAACAGAAAATGATGCCGCGTGGAATAAACGAACAGCTATGTAATAGGATACAACTGACAGGTTAGTTTTTTTCTTGGATAAACAGCCGCAGTGGCTTCTGGGTAGTGAAGATCAGGAGCAGAAGCCAGGGTGACTGCGATTACCATGGTGGGCAGAGGTAGAACGTTCAGGTCCGGAAAGTATAAATCCAGAGGTTTTGTTTCAACCAACCAGTTTACTATGAAGAGTCACATTCAGTACTCAACTGGTTGGTTGAAACAAAACCTTGGTCTGGATTTGTACTTTCTGGACCTGAACTTTCCACCTCTGATGCTGAAACAGGGGATTGTGGCTTAAACCACATCACATCTCTATCCCAGTCCTTCCCATGATTCCTTTCTGCACCCAAACCACCTTCCCTTCTCTCTTCTCCCGGAACCCGCGGTGCCCCTCAGGTGGGGTGCGTACCTGCGGAGGGTGACCTGGGGACGTCCTGATGGCCTTATAGTAGTGGAAGACGACCATCAGCAGGTTCCAGTGGCCGTAGCAGAGGTGCCATGTGACCCAGGGCGCCGGATAGGTGCTGATGATCAGTGGCAGGACAAAATAGTAGACGATGACCAGGACCGAGCTGGTGAGCAGGATGACCAGGCAGACAAACACCTGGGTAGCGGCCGGCAAGAGGGGTCGGGGACAACCGGGTGAAGAAATGATGATATAGGTCAGGAGTAGACAAGTTAGCGGGTAAGCAGCATGAAACGGAACAACAATAATCATTATTATTATCGTTGTTCTTAGCTAATCATATTTTACCAAGTATTAAACCCCGCTGATAGTATGCAGATCTACCATGTTCATCTCTACATGTGCTTATTTTTATTTAGTAGGGGCTAAATTGTTGAAAGTGATGCAAATAGCACATTACAAACAATCGGCTGTCAAGGAGACGACTAGGCACAAGTGAGGATAGGCTGAGCTTCCAATGAAAGCCCAAGTACAAGTGTAAGCAGTATGGGAGCAAAAGAAGGATCATTCAGCAAAGCAAGAACCTAATGAATCTATTGCAGAACCAGAAGTGTGGCACTGAGAACATCCCAGGAACAGAGAGAGGCGTCAGGCAAGTAAAGGAATTCCTGGAACTGATGGGTCTGGAGCCTGAGAAGGAATCTGATGATCGCTTATTCCACTATTGGAGAACCACTTGAGAAACGCTTTTTGCTTCCCTAGGTTTCCTGCACTAAACGCCAGTCTGCCCCGAGTCCCGGCCTGTCCTGAGCATACTCAAACCCTCGCAGTATTTTTCATGTCACATCTCCTGGCGACCAGCTTCCTCTCACAGTCCACCCTGGGAGAACGTGCAGATGCAGGACGTGGACTGGACTTACCACCCCAAACCAGCGAGTCAGGTGATCCACCAGCCAGTAGACAGGCTCAAAGACAGAGTCCAGGAACACGTCGAAGTTGCAGAGGGCATTGAAGCAGAGCGACTTGATGAGGAGCCGGCCGTAACTCCAGAGCTCCTTCAGGTGGCCGGTCAGGCGCCCCCCGCGGCCCCCCCACGTGGAGCACGGGCGCAGGCGCAGGCAGCGCAGGAACAGGCGGGCGGCTGTGGGGCTCAGGCGCCTCCAGCGGCTCATCGCCCCACCCTGCGGGGCACCAACATGGACACCTTGAGACGTTGTTCCAAAAGGTGCACAATCACTGACCTTCACGCCTGCACCTCCCAGCTGCAACGGCGGCACATCATCAGCGGTGACTTTATATTTTAAAAAAAAAAAGGCTGTTGTACCCTTAGACAAGGCACATTGTGTAACTCTGGCTAAATGGCAAATTAGCAATAAGTAATCAATAGTTCTCCCACCTCAGGAAGTTGTTGTGTATGTACTGTGACTGTGTTGCCCCCACCCTCTACCATCTGATTATCCCAACACCTTCCTGCACTAGTGTGGGGCAACACTATTTATACTGGTGTATGGAAAGGGGGCGTGGCCAAAAACCAGGAACGCAATGGCTATTCCTGACGCTCGTGAAAATTTCATGAGCAATACACTTCCCCATGCATTAGCCCGCGCCTCTTGTGACGGCACAGACGCAGCCGAGGGTGAATTTCTCCTGCGGAGATGGAGGTGGGACACCGGAGACGAGCGATATTTCTGATAAGCGGGTATCCGTTACGGAAGAATGCGGCGGACCCCCACCCCGACCGGCACATGGTCACTGCGGGCCCCAGCCGTAACGACCCAGGGCTGTCTGGCAGCTCACCACCCCCACAAAAAAAACCTGTGTGGTATTAATTACGTATCTGCTTTTGCCAAACTGTTGCGGTTCATTTTTAATGTGACGTGGCGGCTGGCAGATAATTGACCCCCTTCTCCCCAATTAATCACAGGGGTATAAGATGACTCTGCTGCAAGAGAACACTATCGCATCTCATTTAGATGGAATGATAGGAATGCAATAATGCACCATGCAACGCTGGACGAGATGGACCACCAGATCACCAAAACAAGACCAGTGGAGGATGACGGAAGTCAAGAGGTGTCCGATTGCCGCATGCTCCCACTAATTCCAGCCGGCTGACCCAGTTTATCCTTAACAAGCTATTCATTCTAATCAGGACCAGCTGGGTCCAAGATGATTGCCAATGACCAAGATGTTTTCAGGCATGGGGCTGGTGATCAGTCACCATGGCAACACAACATGGTCTAAACACGAGCCCTGTGCGGTCACCCAGCCTCCTGCCAGAAGACATTTGTCAGACGTCTCCTTACTCTTGATCGTGACCCTTTTATGAGGCCCACTAATGGCTGCAGGAGCCCCCGGCTGGACGGATCAATGTTCAAAATGAGCAGATGGCACTGTCACCATGGCGACTGGCCGACGTTCCACCACACAGGGAATTCAGTGTTCCGCCAGGTCTGGCTAAACCTCCAGGTACGAATGGTGAGCTTGGTGGTACCATAATCCAAGCCAGCACACCTCTGAAAGCAGCACATTTTCATCATCTTAATTAACTAATGACTTGACTGCTCCCCCACCAGCCCAACGGGGCCTCCTTCAAGGCCTCACTGCAGAGCTGTCAATCCAGGCGTGCGAGCGGATGCCAGAGCACTTCGGTGCGGTGCGGATTGCCATATGTACAATTCTTCGCCCTGCTCCCTGTTCAGAGCCACCTAGGTGTCATTTACGCTCAGTTCTCACTAGCATCTTAACTGTGTAAAAGCTTCATCCCACATCCAACTCACAAAACATTAGAGGTGCTGAGTGTCTTAGTGGGCCAAGTCTCAATGCCTATTATCATAAGATTGCTGGTTCAAGTCCTGGCCTTGGTAGAACAGTCAAATTCCTGTGGGCCCTTGAGCAAGGCCCTTAACCCCCAGCTCCAGGGGTGCTGCCCACTGGCTAACCCTGTGCTGTGACCTGAACCCGCCCCCGCAGCTTTGAAGAGCAAGATGGGGTAGGTGATGAGAAGCATTCCAATGTGTTTGTACAAATGGAAAATAACACATTTATTTGTGTAATACAAAGTACTGGTTGGTGTTACTTTAACCAGAAACAAATTCAAGTTGTGCTGGGCTGAGGCGAGCAGCAGTGTGTCCATGAGGGATCGGAGCATGTGGAACAGGGCCTGTATCAGACCAGGAGAGACCAGGAGCACACAGAGAACAAGCACATCATTAAAAAAGACCTACCATAAGGACATTAGCACAAGGCGTACTAATATGATGGGTTTACATAACGCAGTGTGAATCTGAAGCAGCCAAAAATGGAATGAACAAATCAAATATAAAAATAAATCTCAGCCCTCCAAGTTTTCACTGAGGAAAGTGAGATCAAATACTTTCTCACTGTCCTATCAGCGATTCCCCTCACGGGGAGGTTCTAGTCCAGTGTAGAACCTGAACCGGACTCTGTATACAGCCTATACACCCATAAAGTTTGATGGCTTGGGTTGTGCTCTTTCCATCTTTCAGAATCTGTGGTAATCTTTAGCAGGAAGATGCCCAGAATGATGGAATTACAGACAACAATGCTGAAATCTTAATGCATGCGCACACAAACACACGCAATGCACCAGAGTGATCTCCTTCGCATGCTTTTTAGGACGGACTGACTGGGTCGTCTTTATAAATTGAAAAAAAATTATTAAAAAAGAGCAGCACAACTGAATGAGGATGATCACCTTTGCTGCAAGGACTGTTATAAATGAAAACTGAACACAACTACAGGAAGTCATATGGAACCCCATATTTACATGCTCATCACAGCGGGGTTTAAAATTGCCGTTTGGATAATTCGATCTTGCGATTCGATTCGATTGCGAGAAAGGTAGTACAGCATGTGATCGAATTAAGAAACTTGAAAGCTTTTAGATTAACTTTCACCGCGGTCATCCTTGACATGTGGCATAGATTATCCTCCTAAAAAAACGCCGTTTAAGAAAGTAGCAGTGAATTGACATTTTCAACAGGACAAGAAGTTAAGGAAACTGCGGTTATGACTATGAGTCACGTCTGATTATATGGCTGGCGTGTCGTGTTTTAATCACATGGTTTGATCGCCTCCCTCATCCATGATCTCACAGAAGACGCACACAGGGTGAAGCCCCCAGTTATCTAACAAACATCTTTTAATAAATATTAGTCCGACCGTGATGCAGCCGTCCAGTAATCAGCATATCCGATTCAGTCCGGTTCAACCAGTTTTAAAACAATAATTCAGTTTGTTTAATCCGCCTGGTACGGAAATCCTGCGAAATGCAGGCCACGGCCAGTTCCAATTTTTCTTACTCGATTAAATATCTGCAACTATTTAAATAAATACGGTTTACGTAGAAAGACATTTGATTACAAAAGAATTTCTGCATTTTGCCATACTTCGGTACAACTGCTGTACCAAGCAATAAAATTAAATTTCAGCTTTATAAAACACACTTTACGGTAGACGGTGCTCGGCTCTCTCACGTTCACATCTTTCCCATTTATGGACAAGTGGCGTGTTGCAATATCGTTCATTGTAACGATGTTTCCGAAACAAAGGAGGACAATAAACAAGGTGCATGTTAACACGTTGCAAAGCTATAGAGAGTCTAACAACAAATTTACATTGTAACAAAACGATGACATATTCAGACGTTTCACGCTGAATTTCCATTAATTTATATGCATTATTTCGCTAATAACATTGCCAGTATTACACCCATGAAACATCCCAAATACGAAAGCTTCTCTGTGCCCTCCGACGGTGACATACGACTGGCTTGCAGAATCAACTCCTCCAGTTGCCCGATAATGTAAAATCTTCACTGTCTACCGCAATCTCGTCCCCAGCATCTTATCAATGCAGAAGTTCATTGAAACAGTGCTTAAAAATCATTATGAGACGCAGTTCATGCTAATGAACGAGGCATGCAGCCGCTTCCCCCCTAACCCGCATATCAACACCAATCGCACTGCCACCAGTGCGGCTTTCCTTACCTTTGACTTACTCCCGCGGTCCTCAAGTCATGTTATAGCGGAATAAACGCAACGTCTCACACCCACAAGCAGCGAAACGGCATTTCAAACTGCAGACCCTCCTTTTCCCTCCCAACTCTAACTATATTGCGCAAGTTAATGATGACAAGCGATGGGTGGAGATACGTTCCCGTTTGTAAGTGATGAAAATCTCAAGTTGCTGCTCTATCGCCTACTTTGCACAGTCGTATATAAAGTATGAACTATAAATGATGTATTTATATCGTGAAGCATTAAATAAAATATTACAGAAAAATAAATTGTCTTTCTACAAGGGATGCTGGGAGATGTAGTCCATTCCCGCTTGTCACCTCGTGCTGACGTGCATGCGTGCGGTAAAAACTACAGTTCTATCTAAACTCCGAAGCATATACGTATATTAAAATGGCCTTCAGTTTTAATTTCAATATACAGATAAACACCGAGGAACCGAGTGATGCGGACTCGCGTGCGAAGGATCGTATCCAAATACAGCCGGATCGTTCGACTGACGCCGTACGTATGCGACTAGTTAGTTTGTTCAAACAGCTGAATTGTCGCTTCACCGCTCGGGCTGTGCAGCCACGTGCCTTCATGTTCTGAGTTTTCTAATGGTTTGCAACGCCGCATATCGATACGGTTGTAAAACGTTGAAGCATCAACCGTTCGTGCTCTGTAAGTGAATGGTGTTTTCTTCTTCTCAATATAATTTCAGGAGGGTGCTGTAAATGACGCGGGATTAAAGGTAAAACAGGCCGTAGAGCACAATCCTAAAAATCATCCGTCCCTCTTTGAAGACAGCGCGTTTGAGACCTTCTGCGTGGGGTCACTGCCCCCCCTCCACTACCTGAATGAAACCGTGTTTGAAACAACAACTTCAGTGGAGGCAGACAGCGAGAAGATCCTGTACCAGACCGCAGCCCTACACTCTGACCTGATCTCTGGCATATATGAGGGTGGACTCAAAATTTGGGAGTGCACTTATGACCTCTTGGAGTACATTGAGGCTGAAGGAGTGAGCTTTGTTGGGAAGAAGGTGCTGGACTTGGGCTGCGGGGCAGGATTGCTGGGAATTGCGGCGCTGAAGATGGGAGCCAGTGATGTGCATTTCCAGGATTACAACAGCACGGTGGTCGACCGACTGACCATACCCAATGTTCTTCTGAACTGTGAGGACAGCGGTTTGGAGGAGGATGACGGTAGCCCTTCGTCAAAGAAGAGAGCCACAGATCTATCACAGCACCCCCAGTTTGCCAAGTGCAGGTTTTTTTCCGGTGACTGGACAGCGTTCCTCCCACTGATGGTTAGCAGCGACATGGCGCCTAAATATGACATCATACTGACATCAGAGACAATCTATAACACAGCTTACTATGCTGCACTCCACAAGGTCTTTCACAAACTCCTGGACCCGGATGGTGTCATTTATCTAGCCACAAAGTCACACTACTTTGGGGTTGGGGGTGGACTGCTCCTCTTCCAAAAGTTTGTGGAAGAGAGGGCCGTTTTCGGGATGAGGTGCATGAGGAACGTGGAGCAGGGCCTCCAGAGACATGTGGTGGCCCTGAACTTCAAGAAATGAGAGATTTCAGAGAATCTGAAATCCTTAGCAGAACACTTTAATATCACAACATAATCAGGACACGTTTTGTTTTCAGTAACCAGTTTATTTTTGTAAAATATTTGTAAAACAACCTCTGAAATATGTACAAAGGCCAATGACCATATTCATAAATGATTCTGACAGAACATCGATTTGTCGAGTTATTTCCTCACTTTTAGATCGAAACCTCGCGTTCCTTCCCGTTCACAGAAGCAGCAGCAAAATCATCTGCGGTTGAAGACCAAACCACCCCTGACTTTTCCCGGTATCGCCATTACCGATTCTGTGCCCCCGGCATCTGTGAACAGGTTAGTGCTGTTTCACAACACACTGGAAGAAGCTGGGTGCCCCTGGAAGAGCGGCTAATCGTGGGAGACGGAGAGGGGGGGCAGCCACAACGGCGGCTGGCAGGTCACGCCTGCAGGAACTCTGGCTGCACCCTGGCCACCTTCCGGAACTCCTTTCCGTGCGTCCTGGGGCACTGCATCTCACACCAGCTGATGGGGATCATCTGTACTCCTATTTGGGATGGTGGCAAGTGCAAAGTTAAGAATAACTGCATAGGCTGGATATACTCCTATCTGAATCAAATAAGATTTAAGATAATTGTTGCTGAGCTCAGGGGGAAATTCTTGTGCATGCAGTGACAAAGTATGTAGAGCACAGGCGAAGATGCATGCAGTAGTGCAAAAGCAAAGTGCAGAGACAATCCACATTGTGTACTGTGTAATTTCTTTTGTACTAACAGAATTCTGAAAAATTCTCGTACCACTTTACAATACGGCTCCCTTTTACCACTTGTAAATGGTAGTAACTCATTATAACTTGTTTTAAATTGTATATTAATAATTTACTAATTGTTACAACCTAATTAATAACCAGATTATAAACCATTCATAAACCCTTTATATGGGTAGCCTTATTGTAAAGTGGCACCAAAATTCCGGAATATTAAGGAAATTAAAGTGATTGTAATAATACTCATAATAAATGAGCAGACAGCATATGCAATTAAAAATAAAAGTTATGAGAGCGCTTAGGCGGAAAGGTGACCTTCTTCCTGACTCGACCGGCCCCCACCTGCTTCGCTGTGAGCCACCACCACACCCAGCTCATTCTCCGCCGTGGTCAGCAGGTAGTTTGATTGGACGTCGCCCAAAGAGATATGAGCCCTGGTCAAGGATGGTTCTAGCAAACGGTAAACACGCAGGCCAAGACTGACCATGCTGTGCCTATGGAACTCATACAGGCCAAGTGAAACCTGCCGCTGGGTTTACAGACCGGATGAGACAAGAAATACAAGAGCAGTGATTACCAAAAAGAACGTCAGTGGAATCATGAGGCTGTGAGCTGGGGATAGTAAACACCCACCGCGGAGCCGCCTTGCTGGGTGACGGGGGGGCTGCAATTCACCAAAACATGCATGATGTATTTTTCCACAGCATTTTGAAATCTCCTTTCAAAAGGATACCACTTTCGCAAGGACGATATCTCCAGGCCGGAAGCTTTTGTATATTTCTACCTACAATGAGGAAATAAAATCTTTACCAAATCTGCAGACTAAATTTAAAACGAGACATAAATGACTAGCTAATGCTAATATTGCCATTAGAAATTGCAGTTCAGATACTGAATGTCATTTGCATACATACCTTGTCTTTTTCTGTTGCTCTTACATCCTCTTTCCTGTAGAAGTAGATTTGAAGGCCATTAAAATTTTATTTTAATGATAAGGTGGCAGCATACTTTGAACGAAATCTTCGGAATTGACGCTTTAGCAATACGACATTGTATGAGCCGTGATCACCATGGTGACCACCGTGTAGGCACACCGCCTGTGCAGGGTCCTTGAGGTGAACTTTTCCTGCGTTCTGATCCCGTCCACTGTCCACGATTGGCTGACATAAATGTGAAACTGCGCAGCTGGTCAGCAAAACTAATGCAACTACTGACATGCTTTGCACCACACCACAGTTGAAGTATTGTAAATTAATGTGTATTTGTTAATAGCAAATGTCGTAGCTGTGTAATACATGTGTTTTGTTAGTGTGTAACCATGAGTTATGTAATTTGTTGGCTTCCCTCTATGTGCTGCTTCTAGAATTAACCCAATAGTGCAACTTCCATTGTAACAGAACTGTTATCTCCTTTATAAAATGACTCGCGCTCTTTGCAACAATACATTTATTTTGCAGTCTGTTTGTGGGTCTGCTGCATGGAAGACATTCTGTGCCCTCTAGGGTTATGGCGTGACATAGAACAATCAAGCTGGCAGCGTCGCTTTTTGGCGTTCTGACTAATGTGTTCGATTTTGTTTTGTCCAGACTTTGTTTGAAGTATATAGCCACCTTAGAATCTCCTTGATGGAATGAAGTACTACAGTAAGGTTTTAAATGCAAAATAAGTTATAAATATCAGCTGTCTAGGTACAATAAATGTGAGAAAAGGTCATGACCACATCTGTGTCTGAAATACCACAGGGGTTGTGTCTCCAGCAGACGTGTGGCATTTTGTACAAGGTTTCTAAAAATGCCCTGGTCATTCCCTTTGCACCAAGGAGCCCTGAATACACACGGCAAGGAAGGAACCTCACACAGAGTTAAATATCCTTTGGTGTTTATACACACACACACACACACACACACACACACACACACACACACACACACACACTGCATAGTGACTTTGTGAAATATGTACATCTACATTAAAAATCCAGAGCAGAACAGAGAGAGGACTGTGGCTTAAGAACTTTAACTTTAACTTAAGAAGTTATAAAGGGGGTTTTGTGCGTATTTTTTTTTTTACCTGATCGTTCCTCTGAACCTGTCTTTTAGTGGCGTTGAACCAACATAAAGGATGTGGACTTTTGCAAACCTTGGGTTGATGCTAGTGACCTACATATGAGAAATTTTGACAATTAGTACAACCAACCCAGCCCATGCAGTATCACGACATAAAGTATTACTGGAGGCGATTTCGTTTTGTTACCTTGCATGTAACAATAGCGCCTACATCCGGCAGCAGCTGAGCTTCGGTTTCCTTAACAACCGAAATGACAGGCAGCTGGAAGGGGGAGAAATCATTATTTCAGGTGACAATGCATACAAAATTATGTGAAATACATCTTCCTTAGCTCGCCTTTGCACGCACCTCTTCGCCCTCGTTTTTCCTGAACACATAGCCAGCGAGGGCAGCGAAAATGTATCCGTGCCGCAAGTAAGTGCCTGTCCCGGGTATACAGTCTTCCGTGCTGCAAAGCTTTTCACCTGTAGGCCAAAAAAAAACTTCAAAATGATCTTCAAAGACGTTTTAAAACCTCAACTGCGCCCAGATTAATGACATGATTAACGTGATCAAATATTTCACAGTATAAAGGTTTTCAGAGCAAATTACGTTTAAAAGTAAAAGGCAGGAGAAAAGCCTTTAAGAGCAGATTATGTTAAAATCAGAATGGCCATATAGAAAAAGAACAGGGAATCAGTTTCGGTGCATGAGTATCTTGCAACAAACATATTGTCACAAAACAACAGAATAAAGAAAATGTGCTATTAATAAACAAATAAACAAGTCGAAAGAACACAGACAAAAGCAGTATATGTTATATGCTATTGAAATGGGCGCACCCTGCTGCATAGATTATGTAACTCAAGGTGCAAGTCGGAATAAAAAAACACGAAACGAGAGGCATGACTGGAACGTAATGCGCCCCGGGCAGTGGGAGGGGGTATCTGTCAGCCACAGCTAGCTGTTTACGCCTATCAGCGGCACTGCCAGTTACTGGCAGGCAAGCCAATTTCACGTTAAACGCCTAAACCTGTAGGATTACGATGTCGCCTTATAAATGAGAAACATCACGCAGTGCGATTACTGTTTGTATTAAGTCTTCAGATAGCGGAGTATTTCGTATAAACGCAGGTACGTGACAGACACTCAGTGTGAGCCGCCACCAACCAAAGGGCCAGCGTCACGCCCCGGTCATCTCAGCGTCCCCACGTGTCCGGACCCGATGAGGAACTAAGCAAAGCAAATTTAATCTACTGCCCTTCGTGGGTTTATTTTTAAATAAGAATACGCAATCATACCTCGCCACACATAAACCGAAGAAACTCTTTCGCAGACCTACCTGGAACACACAGCTTTCGCGGAGACATGTTTCCAAGAAGGGAGTAACACGCGCTGATTGGGTGTTAATGCCTAGAAATGGTAGACGCTGATTGGATAGTTCACATACACGTGCCGGTATCCCTCTACCGCCATGTTGATTGTGGCGTATAATTACAACTACCGTATTCAACTCAAATTTCCCTCCTTTTAAAAAATTAACATTATCAACCTCCGAGGCAGGGGTTGCTGTATATTACAAAATGCATGTACTAACTGGTAGTGGTAACACTTAGAAAGTGTAGATTTCATTGGTATAGGTTGTGGTTATGAAACCAGACTTAAACCGTTCCTAACTAGTTCATGTTTTAACCCTTTTTCAGCCACATTCATACCTGATTATACCAGTCACCTCAAAGCCATTGTTTGTAAGGCTAAGGTGTTCAATAGAACGTGGCCTGGAAACCACTAGCCAAGAGCAGTAATGCCTTTAGGCTAGGGACTGGACTGTCACCGTTACTGTACCCTTCAAGACATTACCAGGAATGTGTACAACCACTTTTGTATTTGTCACAGATGTTGCGATTTAAACATATAAGGCGGCCTGCCTGTTTTTCTCTGGAAATGCTTTACTGGTGTAGCAATCTGTAATTTCTACTTTCAGCCTATATTTAATCTGCAGGTGCCAAAATCAAGACTGAAGAGGGGAATCAATCTGAAAAACACATCTGCGCAGAGACACATGCATGATAATTCCAAACATTTATTACTGCCGCACAGATCCAGTGTACATCTAAAAAGTGCATTTCCTCTAAACATCAAAGTGAAGCGAAGCGCGGGTTTAGAAAGTGCCGGAACAGGACACCCTACACAGGTTAGAGAACACAAATCGGGGCGAAAACCATATACACGAATGACACTAGATTTCCATATATTCATATATTTTCAGGGTGTCCGGCAGATTTTAACATGGTGTAGATTCATGCAGGTTCGCAGCCTTCAGCGCTTACAGGAACAGACAGTATTACAGAGGCACGCCATGGGAAGACGACTAGACACAAACATCACATTTACAGACTGATGCACCACACTACCCAGGGAAGCTGTTGTGGGGATGCGGAGACCCCTCCCCCGACACAGCAAATTAGGAAAGGGAGGAGGAAGCAGCACTTTCTATCAGTTTACTTTAACATCGGCATGTGTGTTGCAAGATTGAGAAGCAAACCTCCACTCAAGAGTGAGACAACCGTGTGCAACGCAATTCTACACCTGCATAATCAAACATGGAAAAGCAAGCTGCTTTGTAGACTAGGCAACAGTTACCATGACAACAGTGGGGTGGGGAAATAAACACTAGACGCTTTTATCCAAAGAATCCTCAGAATAGTCTACTCACTCTGATTAAAATAAATAAGAAATGATCTGTAAAGTAAGAGTGGGGTTTTTAACCATAAAACACGTTTAAATTTGAAACGGGAGTATAAGTGGTCATTAAACATACTTCACACAGGTGAACAAGTCAGGTGGATTTAGTCATCTGGTCCCTATAGTATCTATAGTGTAGAAGTTCATCCCCATCCTGTAATACTGATAGACTTCCATGTGCTGATAAGTGGTTCCTAATGAAGTAGCAGTATGTGCCATGACGTTGTCGCCGGTGGTCTACACATGTAGCCGCTCTGATTAGCCCCACCCTCCCCACCCAAAGCCCACGCTCCGGTGGTCGCTCAGCCAGAGCAGCCGTCTACTTCTTGGCCTTCCCCTGGGCGGCCACGGCCTCCATGGCCTTGCGGACGGTCTCCTCGTCACCTAGGAACTGCATAGGGCCCACGGGTTTCAGGTTCTTGTCCAATTCGTAGAGGATGGGGATCCCGGTGGGCAGGTTCAGCTCCATGATGGCCTCCTCCGACATGCCTGTTGGCAGGACGGAAATCACAGGGGGCGTTCAGGGTGGGGCAGGAGCAAGAGGCTACGGCGATCACCTTTGAGTCTGCATCAATCCACAATAACGCGGCTGCTTCTCAGCAGGCAAAAGGTGACAGAAAAGAACTGCAGTGCAACAGTCAGCCTGAAAGCCTTAGGAAGTCAGCACTGCCTGCTTCTCGCTCACTGATCTTCATACCAACAAGCTAAAAATAATCAATATCCTGTAACCAAAGCTGTAAATCTGGGAGAGAGAAAGTCAAAGAAAGTCAGCTTGTGCAAGCCTAAAGCTGATTAGTGTAGCGGCCTTCACACTACTGAACAAATCCATGGCAGCAAATACAAGGAGCCACTATATTTTTAGCGTTATTAGGGTTTTACTCAAAGACAAAACCTCCTGGTGGATGTAACAATGTGGCATTTTATACAGGAGCATATTCATGGAGCAGGGTTGAGACAGAACAGGCAATTTCACTGGAGGAAGTGTCACAAAAGCAGGGAGGAAATGAAGGCGCAGAAAGGGTGCATGTGTAAGAAATTCATTGCATCATACAGCTGCTGCAACAATGCATTTTACTGCAGAAAACAGGACTAAAAATGCAGCACGGCGCATAATGCACAGAACAGATGTTTCCCCAGAGGTAGCAACCCCGACACTACAGAGTTGTCGGACACACACCCTCCAGGTGCTTGACGATGCCCCTGAGGCTGTTGCCGTGGGCGGCGATCAGCACCCGCTTTCCCTCCTTGATCTGTGGCACGATCTCCTCGTTCCAGTAGGGCAGGGCGCGGGCAATGGTGTCCTTCAGGCTCTCGCAGGTGGGGAGCTGGTCTTCAGTCAGGTCGGCGTAGCGGCGGTCCTGCAGGGATCACGCAGCACGTTCACGATTGCGGACTGTACTAGGCACAATTTACGCAGAAAAATGCAACACCGAGCAAGCTGTGGAAGACTGAATCTGGAATTCGGCACACAGAGCCGTTAGCACACTGCTTAGCTAAATACTACCATAGCCTGATGTGATGGTCAAGGCGGGTGACCTTTGGGATTGGACATGTTCTGTACACAGAAGACCGCTATGGCTGCAACACATTAACCCAGGGCCAGGTTGCAGAGGGACCTTAAATCCACATTTACGAAGAGCAAATGCATTCTGGATATTCATGGGGAGGGCTGGGGGGGGGGGGGGGGGGGTTGTGAGAGAGGGGGGGAAAAAGCAAGAGGCAAGGGGGTTGTTCGAAAAATATAAAAAACGA
>JAODLD010000047.1:4172254-4186399 GCA_026781065.1 Mormyrops boulengeri | reverse complement strand
TTGACTTGTCTCTCTGTGCTCACATTGAATTTGTGATTTAGGTGACCTGGTGTCTCCGTCTTCAGTAATGTACAACCATGCTGAGCTGAAATCTGAAACAACTAAACACTCCACCAAAAAAACCCTACAGGTAAAGGAATTACAGTCTGGCTACAATTTGGAAAAAAAAAAAAAACGGACTGAAATTATACTGTATAATGGAATGCACATTTCACCAAATATATGGCATTCTGGTGACAGAATATCAGTACTGCACATTCCCAAACATTTCCTTTGATTGAGGCAGATTTGAGGATCTTCACCATCTTCAGTCCTGAGCTTCGAATCCCATAATGATTCTAAGGCTGCATCCAAAGCCACAGGTGCTCCGCCCATATGCTGATTCACCAGTTGCCATGACAATGACCTCAATGCCTGTCCAATGGCACAGTGCAGAAATTGCCCCACAATGAAGATGGCACAGCTGCGATATCCTCTAATCCCTCCCCACCTACATTATAGAACACATCTCTAATGTACCATTCAATCACTGTGGGATTAACAGCTGTATAGAGTTTGAATGCAGGGCTCTCTTGCCTTGCTGATGCTGCTGTAGTAGTCATGTGTCTCGTCCATGGGGGGAGGGGGGATGTCATAAGACCTCCTCCAAATCTTGACCTGGGCCTCGCCGTGTTTGGCGGCTGTCTCGGCCTTGTTGAGTCCCGTCAGGCCGCCGTAGTGGCGCTCATTCAGCCGCCACGTCCGGTACACCGGCAGCCACATCTGATCGATGGAGTCCAGCACGATCCACAGCGTGCGGATGGCCCTCTTCAGCACCGACGTGTAGCAGATGTCGAACTCATAACCTGCCTCTGAAAGATGACATGCAGGAGCGGCGTGTTTACATATCTGCAGAAAAGGCATATCTGGCCAAGTGAGACACACCACTGGCTCAATAAGCTGTGATTTCCAATACATTAAGGAGAGCGAACGAAAGTTAAAATTGTAATGCGCACATGGAAGCATTTCCTGGCCCCTCACCATTACTGATACGACCGTTCCCCACACCGATTTCCACGCGCCTCACGCGCCGTGCGGAGGACGTGCGGCACGCGGCGTCTCCCTGCAGGAAGTGACACGCGGGCTGCGCCCTCATGAGTAATACGGCGGCCGGCAATCGGCCATGTGCTGAGAGAACGGCTCTCTACCACCCGGACTTAACTTGACGTTTGCTTGCAGTACTACGGTATTATATGAGGGAGCAACGATGGAAACACCGCAGGGGCAAACCGACTACTGCATGTCCAGCTGCCTGACCTTTAGTCAAAGCGCTTTCCTATAGGAAGGAATGCTTTACGCCATTTACAACTAGTGGACAATTCATCTTCCTTGACATGCACCCACCTTATTAAGAGTATTGTTAAAGATCAAACCGGCAACTTATACAAAACTATTTATGACATCCGTATACGTGCGTATTTCATCCAGTTTCGAATGAATCCCTGACGGCCACTTGAGAACTCATATACCAAACGCTAAAAGCGACAGTTCTGAGGTTCAAATGAAAGCAATTATATGCATCTTGTTAAGCGATTACCCTTCCAGTTACGAACTAGCAGTATCAAGTTACTAGTTGGCTATCTATAGATTACAACCAGCACGTCAAACACTAGGATAGTCGCTGGGAGAAAAAAAAAAAACACAGACTCCCCCTAAAGGATAGGGGATGCTAGTAGAGTTTTAAGACGCGTCGCAGCATCACCTTTGAGGGCCTCCCCGCCTCTCTTCGCCTCCTCTGTCCCGGTCTCGCTTAAATCGGCGTCGAACCAGCCACAGAAGCGGTTCTCCTGATTCCAGCAGCTCTCTCCGTGACGGATAAGTACCAGTTTATACGCAGCCATATCTACTGTTCAAACTAATTTGTGGTATTCCCAGAAATAAAAAAATCACGTCTTTTGAAATAATAAGGAAAAAAATCCTGCTAAGGTCGACCAACCTACTGCTTCTTCCCCCCAACCGTAATGAAATAGCACTGCGCCGCACTGTGGGCAGTCCCTATGCCTTTGATCCTCGGCTATATTGTGACGTTTGGGTACTTCCGGTAAAATGCAGCCAATCAGAGTTGACGAGGCTCCGGAAGAGTATAGTGGCTTCCGGCACGTCCATCCCGGGCCGCTGGTAATGTGACCTTCACCTGAGGAGTAGTGACTGTCTTCTTGTGTTCTATGTCGTTGCGGGTAAAGATAAACGTTTTAAATTGACAATTTGTAATGCAGATTCATATGAGGTATGTGTTTTTATTAAAACAACACAAACTGTAACATTTACATCACAATTCTGACATCGTAATTCAGTCCACAAATAATGTGCCCTTTATTTCATTTACATAAAACACAATTGAATTGAGTTTTTAAAAATCAACTAGCATATTGCACTTCTAAATCATTCATTTTAATACATCTGATGGGATTTACTGTGTATGGACGGACATCAGAGGCTCTTGTCCAAGAACTGTCTTTGTTCTTCGTTTCTTCTGGAATCTGCGCAGTTGGTCTTTGAAGTCCCTGTGGCGCATCGGCACGTATCCAGGGGGGTTACACAGGCCCTGTGAAGAGACACTCAGCTCTGGTCAGACGACTGCATGTTCTTTATTTTTTGAAAGCTCCCGCCCTCCATACCCCATCAGTACTACAGCTGTGTTTTACCGGGAAGTGCGAATGGAATTCCTTGTAGCCTCCTTCTAAGATGTAGAGCTCAGGATAAAAAAGCTGAGGGTAAACATTGAGACACCTGTCCAGTTTTCGCAAGTACCGACACCTGGAAAAAGAGGGAGTGAAGTAAATACTGCCTTGTGAAAGCAAGCGTTCCAGTCCTCTCATAAAAGCAAACATTTCACATTTCTGTTAAAATTGTGCTCAGCTAAGATATTTCGAGTTGGTACTTTGGCTCCAAGTGACGACAACTAAAAGCAGACATACAGAGTCTTTATACTTCAGACTGCGTCCTTTTTGATGTGTTATTTTAACACACATTCCTTCTTTTGTAGCCTTTGTGTTGTATATGCTATTCTGCACTTTATGTGGTATTTTGTTATTGCAGCATTCAGTTCTGCCTTATTCTGCATTGTGTATTCTCACCACACCTTTTGTTGTTGTGCTTGTGGAGAAGACTGCTGTCTCTTGCCATGCTTGATTACAGACTTGTTATGAGCACTGATGTGTGTAAAAACAATAAACAACATACTGAAATGTAAGTTTACATTTATATTTATTTAGGAGTCTGGGAGATGGAGCTGAAAATTCATCTGTGCACCCTTGTGTGTGTCAGTGTGTGGGGGCTTTTATTGTGGTCACACTTACAGCCGTGGCCCTCGCTGGGAAGAGAACTCGCAATGGAAGACTACGAGCTTCCGAGGGGAGGAGGCGTCTGAAGACTGCGCTCCATCCAGGGGAAGGTCCTGCAAGGCCTCCTCTGATTGGGCTCCCCTGGTGCCAGGACTCCAGGTGATGGGGGGAATAGCCGACCTCGCACCGCTTCTGTGGCAGCAGTCCTGCCTTCCCAAGGACCGTGCCGGGTTCAGGAACAGGGCCTCCTGCAGCTGATCCTCAGAGTGGAGGTTCACAGCCCCCTGCGTAGACGCCCGGAGCTTAAACACATTCATCTCCTGCTCCATCAGAGGCGGCAATTTCAGGTCCAGAAAGTAAAAATCCAGACCAGGATTTTGTTTTAACCAACCAGCTTAACAGTCACAGTCAAATAGTACTCAAGTGGTTGGTTGAAACAAAATCCTGGTCTGGATTTTTACTTTCTGGACCTGAAACTGCCACCTCTGTGCTACATTTAATACCCATGACATACATTTTAGCATTTTGGACCTAAGAGAGTTTATCCTCCATCTTATTTCTGACCTGGGGGCTCTAAACCAATGTAATAAACCCATTCTTGGCACCATGGACAGTGTCACACTAGTTGTATTTCTCAGCACCGAACTACCAACCGCCATCTCATAGGTGTGAGTATAAGACACAGAGACACCCTAACCCTTCCCTTATCTGCTGAGCACTGCCGTCACTGCATAATGGCTCAGTACGAGAAACAAGCAATGCCGCTTAACCCTTTCAGAACTTACCATGACCGAAATTTGGTTCGCGACCCAGAGTCACTGGCTCATGAACTCAACATAAACATTACATGCTCACGGTTTTTAATCAGCTGCCTTTGAAGGAATATCGTGAAGATGTGGCGCAGATATCCTGAGGCTGCAAGGATTCAAGATCACTGTAAGACTAACAAGATATAAATACGATGACCTGCTGGAATTTCCATTATACTTTGTTGTTCTTCCCGTTCCTTCCAGGAAACACCATCTGGCTTGGTGTATGGTACCACACCATGTTGCTTTGCTCAGTTAACACCATTCATACCACATCTGATCAGGATTATTACCATGATATGGCCCCCGAGGTACTCATAGGGGTATCGGCAGTCTATTATGAGGTAGCTCCCCACGAAGGCACGGTATTGTCCCAGGAGGAGAGACGCCATCTGCAGGACAAATATTAGATGCAGCTGCACGTCTGAGGTGGTTCTGAGATGCTTTCAGATGATTTGAAGGAGATGTGTTGCCTGTCAAGCAGCCCGGTCTGTCTGGCAAGGGCGGGCGCTCACCGTCTGAGCCGATACACCCCTGAGGTCCTGGTGGTCTGCCCCCCCTGCCACGAACAGATGTGGCTGGTGGAACATGCAGACTATTAATAAGCACCATCTGTCTCACATTTCACAGAAAACCTGCCCTTTTATTAAAAAATGTGTCAGGATGCTGCAGGAGATACTGCTCACGCTTTTATAAAACAGTCACAATGTGTCAATGCATTTAACATAATTGCAAGTGTCAATTTCTAAAATGTGCCAGTATGCCAAAAATCATCGGCGTTATAACTGAACTTTTACTTAAAAGCCTTACAGACAGAAACGCTGTTGTGGCCAGAATTAAGTTGCATAAAAAATCTGAACTGCAAAGAAAAAAAAACTGAATTTAAATGGAAATGTATTGTATTATAAATCATTATTTTGTAAGGAGTATTCCATACAATTTTTCCATCTCTGTATTGTGTTCAGAGGCGGCTCATTACAGCCACACCTTGCTGAAGTCTCCAATCAGATTTCTATCCTCTAGGACAGAGAGCGGGATGTCCAGTAGAGGGCGCCTGAACCTACAGCGCATCTGCCAAAGCCGGCGGCGGGGCTCCTGGGAAATAAGCGACAGTGCAGGAGTTACCAATAAACAAGTCTTATGAAACGCAGTAATCTTTTAGCGAATATACAAAATAGCTCTTCATTTACATCATGTTGAACACACAATTAAACATTTTATAACTACTTAAACCAGTTTACAAGTTCCAGTCAAATAAAAAGTTAAAAATGCCATTTACAATGTTTATTAAATTAAACACGCAATGACTAATTAAATCAGTTTAAGAGCTGCCGTCAAATAAACGCAGTTAAATGCCAGTCATGCTGTTATATAAAAGAAACATGCAGAATTACATCTCTAACTGTATGCCAGTTGGTCATGACTCTTCGTTCAAAAAAACCCACAAAGCACCATCTTTGTTCCTTTCCAGAGCTGGGCGGTGCTGAACTTGTGTTTGCTCTCTGTATAGTAATTAAAGGCACGGCGAATTCCCGCGTGCCTTACCACTACATCTCGGGTGTCCTCATCTCCAAGGTAACCCACGTCATCTCTCTGGGATGTCCCTCCCTGCTGTTCATCCAGGTGGGCCAACTCTCGCTCTGGTTCTGGATCCACAAACCTACTTGAAAGCTTGACACGCAGTCGCCTCTACATGACGGAGCAGCGAGCATGAGCATCGGGGTCAGACCCTATACTGTGGTGTCCAGAGATCCCATAATTCTCTGGGGGGTCAATAACCCGCCACATGTAATAATCCTACTTAATAAACAAAAAGAAATGCTGTATGTATGCACAGCGCACTGCACTGTAATGTCAGTGCGCAGATACTTTGGCAGTTACATCAACACACTTACAGTTAAATCATTTCTACCGTAAAACATGGTTTTAGTGACGACTATAGTGTTTCGCAGAAGAATCAGTATAAATAGATTGCATTAATTAATATTTGTATGAACGTAATTATCAAGGTCACAAAAGCATTCAGCCTTTTATTTTTATGTTCATATAAATTTCACATTTCTTTACGTGCTTGATAGATTAACGTGTCCTGACTGTCCTCTCAAAAAAATCCCACTACTCAAAATTTGACTAATCATATCTAAGCAAGTTTACTAAAGAAAAATTAAGATAATTTTAAGCATTTTTGAAATTCTACTTAAGAATCGGCATTAATATCTACTGAATCCACTGAGGAGAAACAGGTGTAAACCTTACCATCTTAGAAAGTGTGCATGAGGACCTGAATCTAAAAGAAATGACATGTGAGCAAAATTATGTTAAGTTTTCTGTATATCTTCATACAGCATGGTGTCTCAGTCACAGTCATTACAGACGACTGTGCAGTAGGATTTCTTCAAAACAGTGCAAATTTAATCATGGCAAATCATATGTCACGGCAGGTACCGGGAAGCAGGCGAAGGAAGCCGTGGACACAAAAAGGACTTTATTTACCGGGGTAACACACTCCATGACACACGTAACGTTAATGACCGGACTCGAGGAAACGAACTTAACGCGGACTTAAATACAAAGGACTAAATAACAGTAACCGGACACAGCTGGTGAACACGATGAATCCACACGAGGTTAACGGGGAGGCGTAGTATACGGGAGGGACAAACGATCGGGGCAGGACATAGCTGTTTCATGGCGAATAAGGTGTGTGTTACATTTTTCAGAAACAAATTCATTTGTGCTTTAATGAAGCCCAGTGACCTATCTGATTTTCTCTTACCTCTCCGCTTTTCTCTTTGTGACTGTACAAAAAAAAGTTGAAAAATACATCAATGCCCTCCCAACACACAGTGAATTTGTTAGTGTTTCAGCTGATCAGGTTTAATATATATTTTTTTTTTTAAATGATAGTTAAACGTGAATGTCTAACAAAGATTCCGACATTGAGTGAGATTTTAATTATCCCAGCGCGTCGTCAAGCTGAGAGAAAGGCCTGTGGCTAATTTTAAAAAGCTAAGCGGCTAGCCCAAACCTGCCGGCGTCTTGATCTCTTGGGAAACGCTTCGGCTTGACAAAGGACTGGGTGTTTTAAGCTCCGGCGTCAGTTGAAGTTTTCTCCGTGGGGTGGCACTGTCGGGTAACCAAGAAAAACATTAAATCTTCAGTAAATAGATTAACATGATTTTACATTTCTCAGGCAATATCTTTTAATGTGACTTTCAACAAATATATGTATAATTTATGATTTTTTTTTCCCTGTTATAGCCTATACCGCAGATTTCGTCCATACCTGTCATGGCAATGCAGTTTCCTAAGATTGCAGGACAGCTCGGCGACGGGTGAAGAACGGCAGTCTGGAGACGGGATCCACTGCGGAGAAAACCCATCTTTCCCGGAACGCGCACCTTTCCAGTCTGCCTCCATTCAACTTTATCGGAAACATAATCAGTTAAGGGTGCCGCTGGCACTGCAAAACAACATATTAAAGTGTCATTTACTGTGAAAAACATTTAAAACATGCAGTGTTTCAAAATATAAATTGCGACTGGAAGTTTTGTTTACAAGATGCATAAATAGCCTAAAAAATTATATATTTCAGATGTTTAATAATATTCAATAATATTGCACCTGTATTCCTTGATGCCATAGCGTTTACTACACATACGCAATTAATGCAGTCCACAATTAAAAAAAACACAAACTGCATATGAATACCACATAAAGAATGAGTAATATTACGGTGTCAGAAGGAAAATTACGGTGTTGTCTTACCTTCAATAAATAATGTTCTCCTCCGTCTTCATCCACTCGGTACCCCATGGATGTGTCTGTACCTCCTCCCCTTAGAAACCACTGTTGCTACAACAAGCTATAGCTCTAGGATCCAATCAGCTCAAACGTCATCCTATATACATAACACTTCGTATGGCGATGTTAGGCCCAGTCAATCCTGTAAGCCAGTTTCACTTTTCTCGGACCGGGGGCGCCGGTGGTGATGCTCGCCTAGGTACCAGCCTCATATCCACGCCTTTCAAGCCGCATGGCATGATATCATTTAATTTCGTGTTTTGGACGTGACTTTGCATTCATCATTAGGTAAACGCGACTTTCAACGACTTCTCCAAATACCATACGTTTTTAGCAGATGCCGTTGGTCTAGATAAGCAGTCCCGGCTGGCAGTGGGTCTAGCGCATCTAGATCGACCGCGCCGCATTACAAACGTCGGAGTTTAGCGCCGCTCCGTCTCTGGTTGGTGGATTCCGTGGTTGGTGGGGTGGGCCCTTCCCCGGAAGTAAGTCAGCAACGTCACATGTTTTAACCCGCGTTTGAGCTGAATCAGCATCGGGATGATGTGTGGTTGATGCCCTGCAGTGGCTGGCCGGTGTACTGGCTACTTACTTGTTTGGTTTTGGCATGGATGAAACGAGCCCCCTTCTCTCTCCCCATCAGGATTCGCCTAATTATAGCCAGCCCCCTGCCGATCCTGCGATTCACCAGGGCGCGCTGAGGGGAGTGCCAGGGTCGGCGGTACGAATTCCTCCCGGGAGCCCGGGATGCAGCCAGGGGCTGGAGCGGGGGAGGGGGAGCGCTCAGCGGGACTTCAATAGCGACGAGTTCCAGGACGATCCGGAGTTCAGGGAGATGGTTAAAAAGGCCGAACGAGCAATCGAGGAAGGGGTTTTCCCAGAAAGGATCTACCAGGGATCCAGCGGCAGCTATTTCGTTAAAGATTTACAGGGGGTGAGAAGTTTGTTTGACGTTTAACTACATTGGTTAAAGGGCAGTAACGTGTCGCCGGCTTTGACCCTGACCCGTGACATGGACGGCTCAGTTCACATAGAAATTTGCTAAACTGTCTGCAATAATCATTTTACATAACAGCAATCACGTATGAGGAAATCTTTTTTAAAAAAGTGGAACGAATTAAATCAGAATTTTCCAAGTGATCTCTCTTTCGAGCTGGTGTTTATACACGCTAATAATGTTTAATACTTATAAATTGAATAATTATGTGAATTGACTGTTTTTATAAAAAGTGACCACCGTCACCTGCATGAAGCTTTAAACGATGCTTCTCACCCCCGGAATGTGACTTGGGTCGTTTCATTATGCATATTAATATCGGCTCATAAAGTAAAATCTCGGAGATGTAATTACCATTAATATAAGTGGGGGGGAAAACACTAGATAAATTGAGAGGAGATGGAGATTGGACTGGAGATTCGAAGCATGGAGCACAAGTTGAAATAAATGCGTGGAGATAGACGGGTGGATGCTGGCTCTAATCTCCCACACTCGGCTCCTTTTATTCGTGAGATCTAAAATAATCGTCATACTTATACGCACCTCTGTAAATGTCATTAAGCAATTTAAATCTCATACGCGACAACTAATAAATCGAGCGATACCCGAATCTTAAATGTGGGATTTAAAAGTCTTAATTTATTCCAACTGGCGGGGCTTTTCTCCAAAAAGAGGAAACGTATCAGACGGCAGAGTTTTATTAATAGCCGAGGTCTTCACTTTTTCCTTGCTTTTGAGGTTTAAAAAGCGCGTTTGAGCCCTTTCGGTTTTAATTTGTATAAATGAACTTCGCCTTGTAAATCTAGTTTCATTTTGGAGAAAACGAAAACGTATATATCAATGCGTCGTTTTCCCTCTGTTTCGGAGTCTCGCATTGTTATATATAGGCCTATGTTATATTTGTACACGAGCTTTTTGCTTTGAACGTATATAATATATATAGTTGTTCTGCTCGGCGGTGCACGCTGGGCGGACGGCGGAGCGGGAAGCTGAACCTGCTCGTTTGCGTCAGGATCCTTATCTGCCCGTCAGCCCGGATCGGAGATAGGACTCTCCGGCCGCGTTGCTAAACTGTGCGGCTGACTGTTTCTTTTGCTTTTCCTGTTCTATTTGCATTTCAAATTGCATAGACTTCTTGCTCCGAAAACGATCATAATCGTCGTGTCGGCTTTTTCCCCAGAATGCTTGATAGGTTTATTTCAGATGGGAAAGAAAAAGACTCTGAGAGTGTGCTGTGATAGAGAAATCTTAAGTGAGTCTGCAGTCAAGACTTTTTCAGGAAGATGCAGATGATCCTTAATGCCGCCTATCAGTCACGTGGGACGCGGGGAACAGATAGACCCATGGCGGATTATCGTATTCACAGTAGAAGACTGTTCTCTTGCAATGTCATACCTGTTCATGCGATGGAAATGGGGCTTATCTTATTCACATAATGACCTGCGAGCCGCTTTATATTTCCTTCTTGTTATCTCACATTAAAAATGGCCTGCCGGTTTTTGGGATGTGTCCTAAAAGAAAATTCTTTACCCTTGTGCATAGTGGTAGCCTAAACAAAACCAGGTTTCCTCCACGAACCTGTTATGTTGCATAATTCAAATATTGTGAGCTCTTCCTGATGAGTGTTTTAAATACCTGGGTTGGCTACAAACAAATGAGGATGTGTAGTGTGTAAGGTGGAAGTCACGGTGAATAAGAGAAGAAATTAATGCTGCTTTAGAAACATCTGGGACACAGATTGCCCTAGAAATGTGAAGCTCAGTGACTGAAGGCATGTCTGACTGAAAAGCTGCTACAAGGTGATGTGAGAGCCACATCTGGGTGTTTTGTGTCTTCTGAAAGTAATATTCCTCCATCTGTAACTACTCAGAAGATCATCGGGGTGTTCAAGCCCAAAAATGAGGAGCCGTATGGCCAGCTGAACCCCAAGTGGACCAAGTGGCTGCAGAAGCTTTGCTGCCCCTGTTGCTTTGGGAGGGACTGTCTGGTGCTGAACCAGGGCTACCTGTCTGAGGCCGGGGCCAGCCTGGTGGACCAGAAGCTGGAGCTCAACATTGTTCCCAAGACCAAGGTACGGTCTTGGGTGGAGGAAGGCTGGACCTGGTGTCGAGAAAGAGCCCATCTCTTCACACTCTTCTCTGATATGTTTGCAGTATTAGGAAGGTCAATCATCTTACCTGGGGTAGTCATACATTTTCTCAAACTGTACTGGTCTGAAGTTCTTGAGTTCCCGATGGTTCTTCACCTTGCCTTAAGGTTTCGGGAAACTGTGGATATTTCAGATCGTTCCCATAAGCCTGTTATAGCTAATCTCACACATGGGCGTTATGTGTACACCAACGCACCGTCTGACTTGCAGAAGCCATGAGGAGTGCAGTTATTTAAGGCTTTTATGATCTGTTGGCACCGCTAAGTTAGAACCGTGGTGTGCTCCAGATGACCCTGGGCACGTTTCCCAAAATGATCCCGTTAGCAACCTTCATAGTTGGACCCATTCAGTTGCATGGTTTCAACAACGTAAGTTGCTAACATATTTAGTAACTATGCTTTTGGGAAACGTACTCCCTACTGATTTTGCCCCCTCCCCTCTTCACTGACCCCTATCTCCGACAGGTTGTCGACTTAGCCAGTGAAACCTTTAACTACAGCGCGATTGACCGGGTCAAATCCCGTGGAAAGAAACTTGCCCTGGAGAAAGTGCCCAAAGTGGGCCAGCGTTTTCACAGAATTGGGCTTCCTCCCAAGGTGGGCCTCTGCTGTAATCGCCATGACGACAGTGTAGCCAATGGCAGCGACCATCTCGCTTTCCACAGGTTACCATCCACTCAAGTACTAGTCTGACAGTCGGGTTGAATGGATGTTTACTGACGAGCACATAATGATCATTGTTTTTTGTACAGGTGGGATCATTCCAGTTGTTTGTAGAAGGTTACAAAGATGCAGACTCTTGGCTTCGACAATTTGAGGCAGAACCGCTACCGGAAAACACTAATCGACAGCTGCAGATGCAGTTTGAGAGGCTTGTGGTCTTGGATTACATCATCAGAAATACAGGTATGCACAACATCACCCTCTAGTGGAATTCATAAACTTTGCACCTTTGTCCCTTAAAGGAGAACTCTGACTAGTTCCTTGTCTCTACATGTGCAGTACTATGTTCCATGGGTGGGTAAACCTGAAGACCCTAAAACACAGTATAGATTGCTGTAGACAAAATCCTACAGTCATGAATAATTTTATGGCTTACGGGAAGAGAATTTTTGCTGACTTGGGTTGTGCTCACAGATCGAGGGAATGACAATTGGCTTATAAAATATGACTGCCCTACGGATGCCGGAGCAAGCAGAGTAAGTGGACTGATTTATTTGTCAGGTTTGCACATCTGCAGTTCCAAAAGTATGAAACTCGCACCATAAACCCACAAATGTTTGAGATCTATTGCCATTGTTCTGTAAGCAAAATACATTTTTCGTGGTGGAAAAACAGGTGTGGTGATGGGATACCATCGTTTAGCCTCTCAGCTTTTCCAAGACACCATTTCCCTTTGAGGGCACCTTCCTTTCCCAGCATTTTCCTCTTTCCATATAGGATGCAGACTGGGTGATGGTGAAGGAACCCATCATCAAGCTGGCTGCCATAGACAACGGCCTGGCTTTCCCCCTCAAACACCCAGACTCCTGGAGAGCCTGTGAGTGCCCTCGCTGCTCGGCCCCAGAACAGGAGAGGATTCCCACTGGGAGGCACACACTATGGGTTGGGCTGGGCTTCCAGAACGTTCCACGGTTTCTGGCCATGGCCAGAACAAATAGGCAGTTATTTGCTTTTTACTTGGAACAGCTGCATACAGAGGTGGAAAGTTCAGGCCCAGTAAGTAAAAATCCAGACCAAGATTTTGTTTCAACCAACCCATTGAGCGTAAAGAGTCACAGTGACAAAGTACTCAGCTGATTGGTTTAATGAAAATCTTGGTCTGGATTTTTACTTTCTGGACCTGAACTTTCTACTTCTGGCTGCATATTCACTTTTAGGTGGTGTGGTTCTCTAAGAGCTGTGAGGATCTAGATAAGAGATTATTCTAGAACTGATGGTCAGTGTTTGCAAAGGACCTAGCTTGAGTCAGTCCTGCACCATCTTAATCCTGCTCTGTGTGTGGTTTCCTCGCATTCTCAGCTTCTAGTTCATTCTCTCTGTTGTCTGTCTGTCTCTCTCAGATCCATTTTACTGGGCTTGGCTGCCACAGGCCAACGTTTCCTTCTCACAAGAGATCAAGGACTTGGCCCTGCCCAAGCTTTCTGACCCAAAGTTTGTCAAAGACCTCGAGGAGGACTTGTACGAATTGTTTAAGGTATGAGAGACCACAACCTCTCTATTAGAGAAGTCAGTTTTTTCATTGTTGGTGTTTGGCCGAATATTATAATTACTTTTTTTTTAAATTAGATTACTATTGATCCGGTGTTTATAAAAAGCTTGTCTTGTCTGATATGTTAAAGGTCACTTTGGGATGGCATCTGGGAAGGGAGCTATGAAAATAGCATTGATGTCTTTTTCCTAGCGGGACCCCGGGTTCGACAGAGGGCAGTTCCACAGACAGGTGGCAGTGATGAGAGGACAGGTGAGCCAGTTCATGTCCACTTGGATCTATTTATAGAACCATGTGTGTTTTTTTTTTTTTTTTTTTTTTGGAGAAGGCAGGGTCAGACAGTCCCTGGGGCATTTCCCCTGGGGAAAGAGTTCACTTAGAGTCAGAGCTCTGAAGACCCTTGGAAACAGTTCTCTCTCAATCAGGCCTCGTTTAATACCTATAATAATTCTGTCGACCCTGGGATTCGAACCAGTGACCTGGTCATAGGCACAACGTCCTGATTTGCCGAGCGACACAGACTGCCCCCATAGCCCTGAATACCCCTGTCTTACACATTCATTTAAATTGGCACTTTCACACCATGTGTTTATCGGCTATGCTGTATTCTGCTTTGAGCACGTGAGCCGGCTGTGAGTCTCCCAGCGAATGCCGTGCCTGCGTTTCAGATCCTCAACCTCAGCCAGGCACTGAAGTACAGGAAGACGCCACTGGAGCTGGTCCAGATGCCCCCGGTGCTGGTGGAGACGGTGCGGAACACTCAACGGTCCAACAGCGAGTCCTACACACAGAGCTTTCAGAGCCGCCGGCCCTTCTTCACCTGGTGGTAGAGCTGGGGGCTGACTGGGGCGG
>JAODLD010000047.1:4139963-4172154 GCA_026781065.1 Mormyrops boulengeri | reverse complement strand
CCCCCCCCCCCCCCCCCCCCCGCCCCCCCCCCCGGCGCCCGCCGCCCCGCCCGCCCCCAGGTTTATCATCCCTTCCAGTATCTACCTACTTTTATTCTGAAGGCCTCTGTTTTCTGTTGCATTAAGTGGCGCCACAGCTAGATATAAGCCACTCCCATGAACAGTTTAGCTCCGCCTCTGACCCTTTTAAATGGTCCACTGTCCAGACAACAGAAAACGTCTTTGTGACCCACCTCCCCAGTTTGCAGATCATATCCTGCCATGATAGGCTAAATTGCTGGGTGCTTGATTAAATGCCGGCCTGACAGTGACGCCGCACTTGTGGCGATTCCCCTTTTTAGTGGCAGATGTCCGAAATCTAGGTCTGAATGCCAAACGTTGTCAGTCGGTTGGTCCCCGGGGAGGGCAGATTTGAGAGGCGCTATTTTGAGGTTCTTGGTATGTAAAGCCACGTTTACCCGGAGAGCTGTGTTAACCTGCGTCGAATGGCACTTACCCTCCCCCTCCTTCCACTGTCACCAGATATGTTGATTCTGTGAAATTTGTATAATATAATATATTTAATGCAAGAAAAGCGTTTAACAAAATTCAGTTGTGATAGCATCTTATTTTTTTTGTCTCATCTTTTGTTACATACCTTTTTCAGAGTAAAAAACATGGTCAGACTACTAACGGATAAAATAATAATGACTTCCCCCTGCTACCGAGTGCTTTCCCATAATCCCCCTCACTCGTGTCGGCCTTCCAAATGCACGTATCATCACGTTTACGAAGGACTGAAGCTAACCGACTTCAGTTTTTCAGCTAGCTGTTTGTTACTTGCCCCACAGAAGCTCTCCTTTCTGTTTCTGTTTAATCTGAAGCCGTATTAATTTTTTTTTTCCAGTTTCTTTGCCGGTCCCGCAGAAACCTCAGTGTCCACTAGGCAAAATTCACAGCCAGTCCACCAGGTGGAGCCCTTGTTCGGCATGAGCGGGATATTTTAATCATTGAATATAATTATTTAATCAAAAGTGGCTGTGTATGCTTTTCTTTAAACTATAACAGCTTGCTCCAGCCTGATTTCCATAGCCTGCATTTGTCCAGCTAGGCTTTACTAAAATCAGTAAGCAAGGGAAACAGGATACTTCAGTTCTCTTGTGAGACATGGGGAAAGAGTTCGCTTAGAGTCAGAGCTCTGAAGACACTTAGAAGCAGACATTATCCAGCATCGTGTCAGAATTGTGATCGCCTGATGATGATGGTGAGTCAGTGATAAATCTAGTTTTGTGAGGATTCTTTGTTCCAGGCAGTGAGGTTCAGCATCTGCCTCAGTGGGTTAGGCTGTTGTCCCTGTGATTGGGAAGTTGCCAGATCAAATCCTGTGGTCAACGCAGTAATTTTACCACTGGGGCCTTGAATAAGGCCTGTGATTCCCACTTGCTCCAAGCACTGCCTGACCCGGTTTTCTCAAACATATATTGCTTTGGATGAAAGCATCTGCTCAGTAACTAAAAATGAAAATGCAACTAAATTAGCAGTAAGTATTAAACACATTTTTCAAAACAATTCAGTCTGTAAAGGGGCTGCAATTAGGGGATAGGTTCTGAGAGAAAGAAAAAAAGATTCACACTTATTGTGCTCAGTACATCGTGCATACCTGCTCGACAAAGGCCAGGAAAGTATGATGAGAGATTCACCACTATCCAGCTGAAAACAGTTCATTGTTTTCATGTAGGTTGAAGACAATCATAAATGACTAAGTGATTAATCTCAACTTTAATTCTCTGTGAACCAAAATTTCACTGGATTTCAACAATCTTTTTTAATCATGCATAGTTATTGGGCATAGACCTTCACAGAACATGGAAGCTGTACTGTAACATTTTTAATGCTCATAAAAAAATGTAGTGTCCATGACTATCTGTAGGGAGAAGACATTTTCCCGTAAAGTGTCAGCCAAGCACTAATGTCACTCAAAATTTAGCTCACAGTAAGATTTAGTTGATATACAGGAGAAGACCAAGGCCATTCGTGTGTAGTGTAACACTTTGGACACAAATATTGGGTCCATACTGAAAGGAGGATCATGGAAAATGTCTAAGGCGGCAATCGACAAACAACGCACTGTATATAACTCTGATAGTGACATGGACACGGAGGACATCACACCTAAAGGTCAGGAGTGTATGTACGAACTCCACATTTTCCAAGCTCCAAAACGGTTTTGCGGTTCTGATCCAAGAGTGTGTGTTTTCTGATATTAGTTTTGAGGGGTCCTACAAAGAAAACTCCCCATGTGAGAATGTTTGCTGGAAGGAAGGCATGTGGTTGGCCACAATCGATCTGTAGGACTCATGTGACCATAGGGTCAAAGGTCAAAAACATATGCTTAGTATGCTAATATGACCTTAAGGCATTATGGGAGATGACCCTTCGTAACCCATGGCATTATCTCATCACTCCGCCAACACTTTACACAGAAGAAATTTAACCTTCACTGTCCAATCACCATGGCGACTAAACAAGGCTATTGCTCCACCACTAAAACTAGTCTTCACCCACAGCCCTGCTCTGAGCTCATACCCCAGACCACCCCGACTTTTAGTGTGAGTATATATCGCAGCATCATGGTTCGATGCTGTTTCAGCAGTGGTCAGTCCTTCTCCTCGGGAAAGGTCTCATGTGACTTTGAGCAACACATGATCTGACAGTGTACTTCCACATGTCACGCCACAACTCAATATCCAGTTCTGGGTTCCAGTGAGCCAGACAGCACAGAAAAAAAACCCTGTTTGGGATGCCAGTCCACTGCAGGGCACGCACAGACATCCCAACAGGAATGTGAGGTTCGAGGATGTGTAGATTTGCCTTCTCCACACTGCCCCCTAGAGCTTATGTAGTAGTATTGCAGTGAGGGGTTCAGTCAGCTGGTCTGAGGTGGGTCAACCTTGGCTGACCCATTGCTTGCCCGTCCCTGTGCAGCCCGACCTGGCCGCTGCAGGACACGGTGAAGGTAGCGTTCCGGGTTCCTGTCTTGCTCCCCTTCCCTCAGCATCCTGTGTCGAACACGGACGTCGCAGATGGGGGCGCTCTGGGGCTGCTCTGTATCCGCCCACCTGTTTTCAGCCGACTCAGAGCTGCCTGCCCCGTCAGACTCCAAGGAGTCTAAATGGACTTCTGTGGTCTCCTCGGTGCTATCCGGGGAAACCTCAGCGATGCTGCAAAAACAATGGACATGTAACATCGTGCAGTAATATCTGGGAGCCACTTTCTAGAACCCAAGTACATACAAGCAAATCATACTTTTAATGAATAGTCAATGTCAAATATGGTGAATTAAACTTGCCCAGGGGGTTGGGGGTCATTGATAGGAGAATGACGATTCAGCCTTCCTTACCTGAGATGGCCAAACTCCCTGAGCCACCGCGGCCCCCGGGTACATCCTCGGCGGCTCCCCGTCCTGAGGCCGATCAGGGCCTGGGCCAGCTCCTCCCCATCGCTGCGCCGCCAGACCAGCCGTGCCCGGTGCTCGGCATTGCGATCCCCAGATCGGCGGAAGAGACGCTGCAGCTGCCGCAGCCCCAGGCCATGAAAGATGTTAGCAGAGCCACACCTGCGACGCCGGCACTCAGGCATCTGCCAGGGCTCAGGGGGCGCAACCCCGGCGGATGGGGGAGGGGGGTCCTCCATGCCACGCCTGCCACCTAAACGCTTCACACCTCACTGGCCGCACCTGAAACCAAAAAACGATCCGCTTAGGTAATCTGGCGACGTCAGAGGTTGTGAAACACCCTGCAAGCAAGCACTTGGTTCCTGCATTTCAAACCACGTGCAAGTTTCACATGAGGCGTTAAACTGTCCGTATAACGCATCACACCGCGCGCCCGGGGATCTGGTCCCGGGCAGTAAACGGGGGCGCCGATCGGCTCGGTCACAAAAGCCACGACCTAAAAAAAAACCCGCAACCTACACGCGGATTGCATCCCAAGCAGACGCGACGCTTTCTGACGGTGCCACCCGAAACCGAAACGCTGCCATCATGATGACTGCTGTGACCTTTCGCGTAACGCCGCGCCTCTGCACCACAGCATATCACGCATTACTCACTCGCCACAGGAAAGGGTCAAAATAGCGGAACGCAGTCGTTCTCAGATACTGTACTGAACCACGAGCTGCAAGGGCTGCTGTCAGCAGGGCGCCGCTACGCACGAAAAGGCAAAGCGTGTGTTTACGTTTAATACTGAAACTCATCCGCAAGAGCGACCGCTATTATGTATAAAAAAAAAAACAGACGGACGGGTTGGGAGTAGGGCACTGCTGCAGAAGTAACAGCTCTGTGCAATGCATCGTTTAGACTTAATCCTTTTACACTGACGAAATATTAAGATATAAAAAGTACAATTTCTTTTACCGCTTTCAAGCCCTGCGGGCATCAGAAAATCATTCAGCTTAAGGCTCATCCTTTATAGCTATAAGCCATATCGCACCCCAGCCACGTTTGAGTTACCCGACACAGCAAAACGACTCGCCGTCAGGCGACGTGCGGCAGCAGGGTAACTGCCGCACCAGCTGTAGCCATTTTCCACGGCTCCCATCGCCAGTCCCGACGGTAAAGCGCATGTATTTACTTACCGAGGCTCGCTGCAGCGTGAAGGTGGCTCTTCAAATGCTAGTAAACGAGCAAGCGGCTTCGCCGTGTCAAAGTGCATTGACTCACGCCGGGTCCCACGTCAGTAACACGCCGTAACCCCGCCACCCACCCTTCCTCCCCCAAAAGCGACCGGCACCACCGTTTTGCTAGAAATTGTAACTTCCAAAAGCTACAAAACCGTGCCTTCGTGGTCAGGGGGAGGAGCCAAACACAGAAAACCCTATGAGGTTGAGCGGGGCTTTTATCTGACCAATCGAATCCGTAAAGGGCGTGGTCCCAGCGTTTACGTCACCTCAGCCACGTACTTTATAGGTGTAATCCTCCATTGACGTCAATGCTCTAGTCTCTGAGCTCAGTAGGAGAAGATTTAGATCAAGCTAATAATAATTTTAAACCTCTTAGACTAACCAGTCGGGAATGTAATGTCCAGGGATCACAGAGCACACGGCAAAAGTCGTAGGCAGCCGTGCGTGGAGTCTGACACTCAGATTCCTTAGATGCCAGAAAAATCTGTTTATATGGGTATTTGAGGTCTTTTTGCTGCAGTGGCGACCTCAAATCGAAGCTGGAATGCAACGTCGATCCCAAACGCTAGGGTGGAAAAGCAGATTAAGGGCACCAGGGTTTGCATAGAAAAATATGAAATGATAACATTCATGCAAATACACACAAACGTGCTGTTTCTTTTTCAGAGGAGATGTGCTTTACAATCGGAAGAAACCAGAACTAACGCCAATCCCACTGTTTCAAACATAACGTTAAAGCATATTTAATCTGTATATTTGGGAGAGTAGTTGACTTATGAATTATGCAGAATTTCAATTAAAACAGACAGGAAACAGATTAAATATTCGTCTATTATATTCAAACCAATTATCCCGGTTAGCGTGGCATACAGTTTTAATACAAGTTTGTTACTGATAAAGATGCTGCATAATGATTTCCAGTTTGTGATGAGGATCTCGGTTATTCAATGCCTATGTAACAATGCATATGTTTTGATGAAGATAAATCAGCAATTCGGCTTTACTGGTCGGATTATGGTGGTTGTTATCGCAGCGTATAACCGACTTTATTTAAACTGGGGTTTCCTGTTTGCTTAGTTAATCATGTCAGGCCTACCCGCAATGCACTCAAGCAGTGCGGAACAGTTAATTTATTGTGCCGTGGGTTACAGGAAATGCAAGCAGTGACAGTGTTTATCTTTCACGTTGCAGCCTGCTTTTCTGGACACGTGTGCCGATCACTGTAATTTTGCCGCTATATCTAAGACCATCTTGTTCAGCTCTCACTATGTAAACTAATTGCGCACTAACATGACGTGCGCGTCAGTCTTCGTGCTGAATGTAGTAAGATGTTTTCTAAATATGTGTTAATATTAACACGCATTGTCATTATTATAAAAAAAAACGAATACTGAACCCGGAAAGATATCATTATATTGCATCTTTTTATATTTTTATATATTTTTTCTTAAATCTGACAAAATACATGCAATTCAGATGATCTGTGTTATTTTAAAACACGTCTTCGTCGTTTGTAAGAACATGACCTCATTCATCAGAGCCATAAAATACAACATTTCCTGGCACACTGAAAGGTCTGTTCACATGCAGCGGTCGGTCCATATACAACAGATATAGACTACCCTCTATGAAAATGCTTAGCTCATCTTGCAAGGCGTCGAAGACAAAAGTACTGGATAATTATTTATCTATCGCCGTAATTTACCACCAAATGTAAACTTAAGTCCAACTTCAGTGTCTTATTAATACCTTGGAAAATACATTATTCTTCCGTTATAAAATGAAAAAAATGTGAATTTAATTGGGTTAAAGGCATAATGTAAATTCTCAAGAAGGGCAATCAAAAGAAGTGATTCATAAGCGACGTGAATATGTACAAAAGTGAGGTACAGAACATCCCTGACGCGTGTTTGCGTGTTTCTGCATGCAGACCGTAGGAGACATGGAGACTGTCTGTGGACGGTATGTTGTCACAAAGTTTACATAAAACATTACCCTAGTTTCCACAGTTACAGAGTTGGGTATTTTACAGAAGCAGGACGCCTGCCGTGATGTGTGGGAATCAGACGAACCGCTCGATACGGACGCTTGCTGTCCGGATTTATTCTCCTTGGGGACGCTTCCCATATGCGTGTTATCACAAAGCAGCACCATGGTGCTGGATGCGTGGGCCGGGTGGTGTTCACCGGAGCTGAGCTCTGGGGAGGACCTCCTCACACAGGAAGCGGGTGACGGTGTTGGCAAAGCGCTCATGGTAAGCGTGAAGCAGAAACGACTATTTACAGCTCATCTGGGCTGCTAAACTAGCGTGACGGAATGTGCTTAAGTACTTCCCAAAATAATATTTTAAATATGAAGGGGGGAGACCGAAGCTTGCTGAAAGACAACCAATGGAAAGGACCAAAAACGATAATAATAACAAAATCACCAAATATGCGCACAAACATACATTCCTCCGTTCCAGCCCCTCTTCCGAGCGTTGGGGGGTGCTCTCTCTCCAGATGCTCCACTCCAAAGGAGCTGAAGGACTCAAATTTCAAGTCTCCCCCAATTCCTCCACCCAGTCCTGCTCCTTCTCCAGAAAAAAAAGGAGAGAAAGAACAGAGGCACGGAAGGCTCTAGGAAAAGGAACAGAGGGGGGTGCCGAATAGACGACAAAAAAAGCAGACCCTGACGGCCATCTCCTAATTGGCCCTTCTTCTCCTCTTCTTGCATCTGGAGCAGCGGGAAAGGTTGCAGCCCCTCCCCCCACCTCCTGGAGAGGATGCCCTCTGAGCGGCTGACCGGCGCAAATTACCGGCAATTTCTGAAGAGCTTCATGGGAATAGCGAGGGCCCTTCAGGTGCTCATGGGTGCCGGGCTATGGGGCACCATTGCTGCTAACAAGTACGACGGGCCGGTGCACTTTGCACTGCTGGTGGCCGTCCTCTTCTGGCTCCTCACGCTGGCGCTGTTTCTCCTCACGCTGCTGGGCAAGCAGGATGCAGTGCCGGTGGCAGGGGGCGAGCACTGGCTGCTAAGCAACGTGCTGCACGACGTGGCAGCGGTGGCACTTTACCTTCCCGCCATCGGCGTCCTGGCCTACAAGACGGCGAAGAGTGCCTACTGCAACCTGGAGCACTACGGGCCTCCGTGTCCGTACCGTGCCTACCTCGCAGCCACAACCCTCTCCGGCCTCACCGCCTGCACCTACTTTGTCTCTGTCGTTTACGGCTCCTGCAGGAAGTGTCGCGGTGAGCAGACTCTGTTTTGAGGGCGGGAGGGGACAAGTCCCAGAAGGCCTTGGTATCGGGGTGGTGGGGATACTTGGCGAGTTGTTGAAAGCTCCGGGGAGAGGGCGGTGCTGGTGACGCACCGCTGCATGCCGGGCCTCTGGAGATAAAGATGTTCTTTCCATCAGGCTGAACCTTCATTGCTTGTCCTGGTTGCTGTTTGTTTCAGTAATTTAAGAATGTTCATGAAGGAATGTTTCAGGTAGCTTGTCTCTGTCTTTTTGTGTGTGTGTCCAACACCCGGTTGGAAACATGCGCCCCTGGAATGTATGACAGGTGTTTGAGCTGACTAGCAAAAAAAAATTCATAGCACAGAATGATCAGTGCTCTTGTTGAAATGTTGAAGAATACATCACGGTGTCTGTTGAAGTGGAAACAAAGAAAGTTGAATGGACGATACAGATGGACCACTGGCAGAAGACTGATACTTTTTCCAAGTGTAATTTTGTCACAACAAACTCTTTTTCTTACAAAAAAAATGAATGCCAAATAAATCTCAGTGCAAGTAAGAGGTAACAGGCCATGTTTTATATTTGACATTCTGTATGTTTAACATTGCTGTCGTCATCCTTTCTGCGAGATGAATTGGTGTGGATGTGGAAGGATTGGGTACCTCCCCACTGCACATTAACAAATCTCATGGATCCAGAAAAAAGATGCAGTTCTGCAAGGAAGTACTGGAGTGATGGATTGTGTCCCGCCCTGTGGAGAACACTGAGGCATGTCAGCCTGAGGGAAAGCTTGCCATTCTGCACCAGAAATTTACTTTGCTTGAACCTTGAGCAGAACAAACACACAGAGAGCTCCAGAACACTCCTCCTGAAAGACTCTAGAGTACTTGAACAAAATTTGGTAACGCTTTACAATAACTGCACCTTCATAATGCATTCGTAGAACATTCATCTGCGGTATGTAAGTATACTTTAACACCCTAACATACCTTAACAGCTTTAATATACATTAATAACAAACACTATATAATAATAACAAGCATTAATGTCGGATAATCATACATTGTTTGTTATTAGTGTATATTAAAGCTGTTAAGGTATGTTAGGGTGTTAAAGTATACTTACATACCGCAGATGAATGTTCTATGAATGCATTAGTTAATGTCAAGCGTTACCCGAGATTTGAACTAAGAACCACCACAGTAACTTAACTGCTAACATCAGAGATGCTTAAGCTAATAGCATGTTTACAGACTTTTCAGGTGCCTTACTCACAGGGTGCCGCTGGCTGTCTGCTTAAGGTCACAACAGAACATTTTATACATGTACTGAAAACATTTTTTTTTTACCAGGGACAAAATGTACCAGACAGCTCCCATTTCAAGTAAGGTCTTTCGGGAATGCTTTGCTACCGTCCGTGGAGGTTTCCACGCATTCAGCAAGAAGCACCGTTGTGAGATTTATGTAACTTTCTGAAAGCCTACCGCTGTAACATCTGGAGCGTATTTGGGTCGACATAAACAGAGACACAGAGAACACTGGGCAAATTTATCTGAAGGAATCGTGAATTATAACAAAATAATAGTGATGATTTTTAAATTATTAACAATATTCTTTGTTTCTTCAGATGACTACAAATTGATAAGATGTTAATCAGGATGAGTATTTTAAAAACAAACTGAAGAGCATGAGCTGGTGCCTGTCTGTCAGATAAGCACCATCATTATGGAACAACCCTGGAAACATGGCTGACATTGTTTTCTGTCACCCTTCATCTGCTGGTAACATTTGCGATGTGATTGGTGGATAGGGAGAGCTGGACCTCTGGAGGACCACTAATCTGTCAGTAATACCTGTGATGTGATTGGACGACAGGGAGAGCTGGACCTCTGGAGGACCACTAATCTGTCAGTAACACCTGTGAGGTGATTGGTAGGTAGGGAGTGCTGAATCTCTGGAGGAAGTGGTCTGAAGGAAAACCGTATTTTTCTATTTAATGCATGACCACCCCAGGAGCAGAGCCCCATCCATTCCCCCCCCCACCCCTCCCATCTGTCCTGCAAAGTCCCATGTGACTCAAATACACACTCACACACATATGTGTGCAAGCGAGCGCACACAGAGGTGATGGAAAGCAGATGCTGGAGAAAAAGGAATGCAAGCACAGACCCTAACCCTCCCCCTGCTCCCTTTAAAGTGCCAAAGAAGTTGCCCCTCCTTTCCAAGGTTTACTGTAGCCATGTAGCCCCCCCCCCCTCCTGCTGCTGGAAACAGATCCCTCACCTGTCTGGTGAATCAGGCTGTAGCGGGGTTACCTTACCTTTATGTATCTAGCAGGTGCTTTTATCTAAAATGTTGTGCAGTTAAGAAAGCAGGGCAGGGTCAGTCAGTCCTTGGAATGATTGGGGTTAAGGGCCCAAGGGTGAAATCCCATAGCGGAACACGGGATAAAGCTGGGGAACGTGGGCACAGCAGCATTCCAGCATGCAACTGTTCATGTGAGTTTCTGCAGAGATACGCTTCGTCACAGGGTCCTCACTCAGAGATCAGGAGCATGGGACCAAATGAGTATGTATCACCTAGAGGAACTCCACTAGTGACTGTGGGCCTCCCCTCAGAGAATCGGGGGGGATGCCTAGCCTTTTTAGGGTGTCCAGCTTAGGAGAGCTGGGGGTGATTGCTCTTGGTGGATACATTTCTAAAACGCCAAACAGTGGTTTGCTTTAGGTTTCCGGATTCCTCAGTGACATCATCATCAGCTTCACAGACACACACAGCGATTTGCTGCCTCCCCTGAGATCCAGGTGGTCTCTGAATCCCCATGGCATCCATCTGACGCATCGGTTGCCGATGAGATCATCTGAAATTTACAGCCAGCAATCTCTTTCGTCTTTTTTCCACTTTACACATGACTTTGGGGGTGAGGCTGGTGTTTTAAGGGGAGGAAACTTCTGCCAGCAGATACAGTTTCACCCCATTGCCTGGATGATGCTTTTATTTGCGGTATCAACCTGCCCAGTAACATGGCTGCATTTTCTACTGGAGAGATTCTGGTTAAGCTTCTTGCAAAAGAAGCGAATTACAGTAGGGGACAGGACCACACTCATGCCATGTGACACCTAGTGATACTGGACCTGCACAAAAATTCATGAGTCTGTTTCCATGGAAACTTGTCTCCATACTCTGCCCTGGATGCCATGGCATCGGACACAAAAAAGAACATAAAAACTCAAAAACTCTTGAATAACAGGACTTGCATTCAGTCTCTTTCCTATAAATAAAGCTTTGCAGTATAATCCAAGCCTCAGAACTATATATATATATATATATATACATATATATATATATAGTCTACTGTGTATAAAGACAAAGTCAGGAATCAGTCCAGTTAGCAAGAGAGTTCTGGAAAATGTCATGTTAAAATATTCCCCAGATGATGTTTGTACAATATATCTAGCATTTTGTGTTTCCAAGCGCAAAATGACTCATGATCGATGGTATTCGGAGTCTGTGAACCACATTTCAATCCCAATTCAATCACTGTGTGTTTTTTTGCTGTTACACAAGTCCTTGTACAATGTCCAATATAACTTCACTGTAACTCGCTGCCTTTGGGACCACTCCAGCGCTGAGCAGCGTAAATCACATTATTTGAGAGAGACACCAGTAAATTCCGGTAACTTGTTTTGAATTTCGACCTATCAAAAGCAATGGCAGAACTCAATAGGCCTGGGATGTCGAAAGGGATAAAACTGAATATTCATTCATCGTTCAGTTGGATTTATAATCCATTAGCTATTATGTCAATCCAGGAAGTGAAAGCTTTGCAAAGCATTGTGTGGAAAGTTTCTATATAGAATATACTCAACTGGATTATAAAAAGCTCATTCTGAATTCTATTTTGTATATGTATGTATATATGTAATATTGGCTTATATAAGTGTATGAGTTAAAACACGAGCAGAGGGCTCTTTCAGCATTAACCCTGAACGTGGTGGTGAGTCCGCACACCAAGCATAACTCTCTGTGTCTATGGTGATTTCTTTTATACACAAAAGCTGGAGAACTCTAGATAACTCACTTCAGTAAGCCCTGACGGTATACTCAGAAATATCCATGGGTGTCTCTCAATATGCATGCTTGACCGCACTTGTGTTTTACGTCATCTTCCATTGCCGGAGACCAGTTCCAATATTCAAGACCAGAAGTACAGAGGATGGTAAAAATCTCCAGATGTCGTTCTTGCCCCATCCCAAATATCAAGGAGAGGTCAGTTGCATCCTTGCTGAACTAGACCAATCCCATGACTCATTGCTCCCCAGGTTCGTTCTTGGAAGGCGTGTTAGCAAAGCCAGTCTTGCTAAAACCACAAGTACGATCTTTGCGTCCTTGGTATTGAGAAACACCTCATGTGTTTTTCCCATTGCTATGTTCCAACTTCTATTTCCCTTCTCCAGGTTAGGATTCTTCCTGTGGCAGATATTTTGCACAGATAGGGCTGCTGCTTCACACATGCCCTGTAGATGGGGTGCTGACCACTAACTCTCTATCCACAATGCCAAGGACCACATTCCCTGGGCATTTGCTGCACAAAGCAGGGACACAATAGAGAGGAAGCAGGCGGAGGGGGAGGGGTTAGGGGGGGCAGAAGGGGAGGGAGAAAGCGAGAGAAGGGTGAAGGACAGGGAGGGATAAGGGTGGCGACATGGGACAGGTGGGAGGGGGGAGAAGACAGAGAAAAGCAAAGAATGAAAAAAGAAAGAAAGGAGAAAAGAAATGAGAAACAAGCAAAATAGGTAGAAAGATGGAGAGACAGGAATGTGTACATGGGTGGGGCCTAAGGGGCACTGATCCCAGCTAAAAGCTGATTGGCCCCCCCGAATGTCTCCTGCCCTGTCACTCACCGATTCATATCATATCATTGGCTATCGAACTTATGCCCTTCCATCTAAAAAAATCCTAGAATCCCCTAGGGAGAGGTGAGAGAAACAGGGCGACGGCCATGATGGAAGATGACCTCACGCAAAGGAACCTGCAGGAACCTAACCCGAAGAGCTACCAAACATACAGAGCCAACCAAGGACTAGCACACACTCATCCAACATCATCCAACAACAAAGGCTGTCATTCTCCCGGGAACCACAGCCAGTGTGCAGACACCAATTACGCAGTCATGGTGCGAGGGAAGCCGGGGAAACTAAGTCGATAAAAAAACAGATAAAAGAAGAAAAGGGGGGATAAATGAAAAAAGTATAGGACACCCCCCTACACACACACACACACACACACACACAAAAGCCCATATTCTGCAATTTAGGTGGAAATATTTAGCATGCCTGGATCTCATATATATTTGCCAGATGAGGAACTAAAACACAGACCACCCTCTGTTTTTGCTGTAGACGATAACTGACCAGCACCAGAAAATCCAGCTCTGCATGGACATATTTGGGCAGGGAACAGGGCTCTCCGGGTTGAGCTCATGGTGCTATGGTGCTCAGCGGAATAAAGTTTCCACTGTTCTTCCATCTCCTTCTCCCAGTCAGTTCCCAGTTCCATGTGAGCAGGATGAAGTGAGTGGGGGGAGGGGCAGGTACTGGTGTCCGGAATTGGCTGCTAGCTCACCAGTTTCACAATCACCCTAATCAGCAGCAGATCCGGACCAGGATGTTCGCCTCTATCTTTTGCCCGAAGCGTTACATTACTCACCCATAAGCATCCAATCCCAGGCCCCCTGGAGACCAGCTTGCTTGCTTTATTCAGGGACTGTTCATATAGGTATGCAGCCTGTTCCCGATCAAGCATTGCATCACTTGGGACATAGACGTTAAACCCTAAATTACACAGGAATACATGTGTGTCCTATTAGAGCCATTGTGTGGGCATATGTCAGTACAACTGTTTGTATAACTCTAACCAATATGAACAGGCTCGCTTTACTGGTATTTGGAAGTCCTATAGCTTTCGGATTATGTAAATACATCATCAAGAAAAAGTTGCATAACTTCCAGCTATTGTTTAAGTTTAACGTTCCAGTAAGTGGAGACATGGGGGAGATCTTCTTGTGCAATGTAGGTCATTTTTAGAGAAGGATTGTGCTTCCCGTTAGTACGCGGTAGATAATCAGCTGCCCGCGGGACTTCAGCACTGTGTAGATAGGCCAGTAAAACCACGGTTCGCATGAGGTGATGGAAATCTTTGCCCAGTACCGAAGATCACGGAAATTGATCGCCCTGCCTGTGCGCAGCTCAGTTATCATAACAGAAGCTGTGATGATCAGGGGTATCGCTAGGGCTGTGTTGAGGGGGCATTACCTCCCCCCAACCTTAAATGTTTTTTAGTCCCCGCCCCCCCCAAAACAAATGTACACCAATTAGTTTAAATAGTGCGCTCTCATTCTTTTTCATTAAAATTCAATTCAATTAATTTTTATATAGTGCCTTTCACAACAGAGTTGTCCCAAAGCGTCCCCCCTACACCATATCCCCTCCGTTATAAACCTAAAAATAGCTACATCAAAAGCATTGGGGTAGTTTGCAAAGGCTACAGGCTATTTACAAGGTAATAAAACTGTTACATACATGTACATGCATGTGCAGACTTGTCTTGAAATGAAAATCTCACGCCAGCCAGCTGACCAAAGTAACACTGCTCTAGTAACACTCCTGATGACAACACTGAAAATACACTTAAGCAACGGAGGCTAAGGGCCTCTATCATGAAGGTGATTTCCTTGCTTAGCCGGATAACGTGTCGGATTTAAGGTAGTCTGGGCTAAATGGACGTTGTCTTTGTTGACAAGTTATCACAGTAACCGAGAAATCCAACTTCGTGATACAGACCTCTGAAGTCCTACACTGGGAAGGAGTTGGAAATTGAATGGAATGGATATGTGGTGCATCGTCTTTGGCTGCACCATTAACTGCACTGACCTCAGTATTAGCAGCATGACAAAAAAAAACATTTCTAACCAAAGTATTTGACGTGATCCAGGTCCGGTTAAAAGCTCTCTGAGTCCACAGATCCTTCTTCTTGTCACGGATAAATGCATAGGCCTAACAACCAGGTGTTTAATACATGCATTTAAACCCGTCAAACTGTCTAAAATAATAATAAAAAAACCTACAATCATTTATAATCAGCTGTGAAACTGGTTCAGTTAAAAGTGACAGCAAATCTGTCTCGCTAAGCATTTTTTTTCTCTAGTCTGAGCACTGACATCGCGTAATTATGTTGAGGGATTAACGGAGATTTGAGAGCTCTGTCAAATTCCTACAAAGAGGGAAAACACAGAAGAAATCAATGTGCTTTAATGTAACTTATTTTCTCCAACGAAAGCCGGTTCATGCGCATTATTCTGATGGATCATTAAAAATATCACTTATGTGGATTAAACATTGCCGTGGCTGGGAATATTTTGTGGACTTCATGTGACAGTGCTTCAGGAATGATAGGAAGTGACAATCTGAATGTGAAGCAGCGCTTGGATATGCAGTAATACATTTAATATTAGGCATATATAATAAATGTAATATATCTATATTCAGAAGTGGAAGGTTCAGGTCCAGAAAGTAATAATCCAGACCAAGATTTTGTTTCAACCAACCAGTTGAACATAAGGAGTCACATTCACAGAGTACTCAACTGATTGGTTGAAACAAAAACTTGGTCTGTATTTTTACTATACTGACCTGAACTTCACACCTATATTTATATTGCATTCATGGTAGCAACGAGTCTATTGCAACAGTTCAGTTGCAACATCCTTCTCCAGATGTTACATGGAGATGGTGACATTGGGTGAATTCTTCCGTAATTTTCTGAATGTACATCCTATGTTGTATTGCCTTTTTTCTCTTTCTGGGCAAATGTGTGTGGTGTACACTCCCAGAGAAAGGGAAAAAATGTGTAGCTTTGCTTGTCAGTAGGGCTGTACCCTCAAGGGTCTGCCAATTCTACCCTAATTGTAGGTAATTGTACCTTTTAAGGTACAGAAATTGACTCTGAAGAACATTCCAAAGGTATAAGAGGCATTATTGTACCATCAATGGTACAGAAATATTCCTAAGGGTACAATTAGCAGACCCTTGAGGGTATAGCCCTAGTGACAAGCAAAGGTACAATTTTTTACCAGTTTTTCTGAGAGTGTAGTGGCACTAAAAGATCTCCTGTTAATGTGTGTGGTTTTGAATCTGTCATTTGTGAAAGTTTAAATTGCTCTAACAGAATTGGACAAAAGCTTGCAGGATAATTAACTAGGCTTCTGGACATGCATCATGCATGAGATTAACATAATAAAAAATAATGGTACAGCCAAGGACAATGCACTATGTATCCATTCAACATAATATTAAAAAGGTGAGAGACAGTCAGGGATGGGAACATGCAACCTTTCAATTACTCGTCCACTTCCATAACCGTAAGGCCAAAGGATTAAGGGGACAAAAATCACCTAACAGTGTAGTGAAAAAGTCAGATTATGTTACATCAACATTTTTTTAATGCTGCTCACTGTAAAAAGTTTGAGAGGTATGAATGACACTAGAGAGTTTATTATTTTTGTTATAGGTCTTGGTAATACTCAGTTACGCTGAGACAGTCTATTTTATGGTTTCAGTGTCGTGGCAAGAGGGAAAGAACCTGGACAAAGATAGATTTATTTTATTATATGTATTTTGGGCCTAGTCTGACAACTAGGCTACTAACGCAGTAAGTAGAGGATATAGTGCAGGCAATGGTGTAGATCTGGATATGCAAGGCAGCGGCAAGTCCCTATAGCTATTTGGTACCGTGCTTTTTTTTGGGGAGGTGGGGTCTGGAGCTGATTTGGTCCTTACTGCTGTTGAAACTAAACCCATGCCCTTGACTGCAGGGGTCACTGCAGCCCCATGTTAGTCCATTGCAGGGAACACGCTCACCCAAAAAAATACCACTATCTGTCCACCAGGTGTCAGTCTATCTCCACAGACTGTACCAGGCGATGCCCCATCTTTCACACCTCGCCAGCTCTCCGTCAGACGTGACATTTGGAGACAACTGGTGAAATATTACAAAGCGGCCCAAGTACAGCCTTCAGAAGTGATGAACTATAGAGGTACATACAATAACGTATTTAATGCATGGTGACATTATGCTAGATGGTCTCGTGGAAAAGACCTGATTACTCACACTGAAAAACTTAAGATGTCAAAGTGAATAAAATGAACCAGAAATCATGGTCTGTGGAGGTTAACCACAAAATGAAACAGCATTGGTAAGACACAGCGACATTTCCCTCAAAAATGTTACATAAAGAATATTTTAGAGACCATATTAAAATCATAATGACTGTGTACTTATTCTTGTCCATTCAAAGACATGGACTAGCTCTTCATCAATATCAACCACAGCCGTATTCCTGCTTAAACCTTAGGCTGCCCTCCCCAGAATCAGCTCTCAGCATCCACTTTGCCCAAAATTTGTCACATGATGACCCACTAAATGACAACAGGACGAAATGTTAGCATAAGGTCAGTCACAACTTTAGGGGTCCCTAATGCTTGTTGAAGGTAATGATCAATGATGAATTAATGATTCTTGAAGGCCCCCGTATTGACTCTTGAAGACCCCATATTAATTTTGAATGCCCCCATATTGACTCTTGAAGACCCCCGTATTGATTTCTAAAGGCCCCCGTATTGACTCTTGAAGGCCCCGTATTGACTCTTGAAGGCCCCCGTATTGACTCTTGAAGGCCCCCGTATTGACTCCTGGAATGGAATCTTTGACCCATACATGCCATGCACATTGATAACCTAGAACCTCAGTGTAGAACTGGGATTTAAAAGTACTTTATTTAAATGTGTATAGTGAGTGTAGAACCAATCCTCTTTAGCAATCATTAACTGGGCTTACCTCTAAAAAAAAAGGAAAATAAAGCACGTGGAAAATTCATGGGAACCTGCACCCCCCCCCACCCAAAATGCTGTCAGCAGCTGTTTCCATTCCAGGAACAATTAACAAATAAATTAGTTTCATTATTTTCACACTACTTTGCTGAGCAGTTTTTTCTAAATCCATTTATAGAACTATATATGTTTGCTGCAGGATGCAGGCAACGTGGAGAGTCCAAAATTGGCAGGCTTTGGCTAAGCACCAAACACCATCGCTTAAACATTAAGACTCCGACACCTGAATTTCGTCATTCCAACTGAAATGCCACAGAAAGGAATAAGGTAAGCGTGGTACATTCATTCTAATAAAGTCTGCTCCCGGTGACGGTGCTTCCCGTTTGTCAAAAGCCGGCATCTCTTCTCCAGGTAGCAGCTCCTGCCTGCTCATATCATTAGATCTGATGTCATGTTAGAAATGTGTATTATCTGCAGAATCCCAGGAGTAGCCATCCGTCAGCGTGATCGCTTTCCCAGGTGAGGAACGTGCCGGAACAGTGCATCTAAGCCTGATGTTTCGCATCAATCGATCACCGTGAGCTGTGTTTGGGCGGTTCGCTGTCAGTGAGAAAATGGCCAGGTCTGGTATCACCAGGCACTGTAGTCACCACACACAAGAAGCACCCATCCATCTTCTAACGGCTTGTTCTGCTAAGGGTTTGGGGGGGTCGGCCACCCTAGGCACCACAGAAGTACACACAGGACGGAATGTACACACATACACACAGACACACACACACATACACACACACACATGCACACACACACACACAGGCTACGGGTAATTCAGAGACACCAATTCACCTCATCTTTGGACGGCAGGATTGCCCAGAGTCAATTTGCAGGGCAGCAATACAGGGAAGTGCAGGCACCCAGGAAGGGAAGAGGTGACATTCAAAAAGCCTAGAGGTGCAGGGCCACTGAGGCACTGGATTGTCCCAAATAAGGCCGCCTGCAGCTGTAAAGGGAAATCTCTGTCCACTGTTTTATGTGGGCTAAGGCTTTGTGCATTCAATAACTCCTTCCCCCTGGATTTCTAGATTGTAATTACCCCTAAACTCATTTTCAATAATAAACAGATCCACTGCATAGCGAGATCAGAATCCGATTTTGTCTGTATGAAATTTCAACTACTTTCATTATCAGTGTTAAGTTAGGATCAGACTTCATATCCGACTATAAAAACCTAGGCAGAGTAAGACTAGTCTGACATGATCACGTTCCTCCACGTGACCTTCGCTGTAGTCGGAGACATGGACGCTTTGAGCTTAGCGACCCAGGTATGCAGTATGCAGCTGAGCTTTGTGGTGCCGTAGCAAAACACAATGATAAATCAGAAAACATCCCATAATGGGATACAACTCCTGGCTGCAAAATAGAATTGAAAATTCCATAATTTTTTAGATGAACACTTCGCATTGTTCCAGATAACTCAGGAGAACAACCAAAATATATAACAATGGGTAGCTAATAATGCACTGGCAAATATTAGCAGAAGGTGTTTAACATTATCCCACAAATGAGGGTGATGTGTGGTTTTCTCAAAATGAATAAAATTTGCATAACTGCACTAGGATTGGTTAACAGTAACATCTGCTCTTATGCTATTAGCCACAGTAGCAATTAAGCAAACGCTGCTTTTGGCTATGGGCATTTCTTACAAGCTAATGTTTCAGATTGAATCAGAAACCGATGGGGCAGCTGTTTCTAAAAGGGCCAGAGATGAAGTTCTTGGAGGGGATTCCGGAGACCCACCCAAAACCAACCTCACCCCCATCCTCCCTTTTCTCTTTCCATTTGGGTCCTTCCAATGGTCCTGGTCTCCAGTGCTATGCCTCTCCCTCATTTCTGCTCCTCACGTGTCATATTCGTGCCCCTGGCGACCGTCTACTGCGACAGAAGCAAGGCTGCCGGGCAAAGCTCAGTGACCCCTGACTCCCTCTGGACTCTGCCTCGGCAGTAAGTCGGCTATCCCGCCAGCAGCGAGGAGCTGACTCAGAGCCGGAACGAGCCGTTAATGCTTCTCATGGTCGGCCTCTTTCCTAATTACTGCCTTATCGCTCATTCCTCCGGTGTGGCAGATTGGCTTGACATTTTACATTCCCCCCTGACAGAGACGCTAGGGTGGCTTAATGAAAATCGCCGCACGCGGGACGGAGCAGTGCGGACTCGATATTTTTCCTCCCGTTTAACGACCGGTAATCCCTGCAAGGACTTCGGAGCCAACTTATTGGCACGGAGACATGCTCCTGGGTTTAATGCCGCTGACGAGAATGTCCATACGATGCCGAGATGGATTTGCGAAGGTTTCCTGGGAAACCAAGAGAGAGAAGGAATGACAATTCAACAAAGAAAAGTTGAAGGATTGTATGGCAGATTGAGATTGAGGCGGAATGAAAAATGCGGCTAATCCACAAACTATACAACAGGGCACCTGGCAGGATGCAGTGGGAACCGTGCCCAGATGTGGCCGGTAATCGAGGACAGATGTTGCAGCGACCCAATGAAGTTACACAAACTGCTTCCAGCGTGTCTCTGTTAATGTGTAAGACTGGGCGCCTTTCCATGCTGCCTGAATTTTAGCAATGTATACATCATCGTCCAGCGATAGGCCGCTAGCCTGCCACGCTACATGTGTTCCCAGTGTTGTTAGGACCTGAATCTGATTCGGCTTAGATTCAGGCGTGTGCCGGTTTTGTACCCCCAGAGAGACACAGTATCAGTGGAGTGATGTTGGAACTGCACCAACAGCAGGCTAAGCTATACCTGAGCACAGAACAGGTCCTGGAAGCATCACTGATGACGCTCATCAGTAACAGGCAAACTGCAGGTTCCTGGTTTATGGGTGCAGGCCCATTGATCGAGTCATGCCATCAACGTGTTAATGTATCTTACATGCCTTCTGGTTACATCATTTCCTGTTGCTGCCTGGAACTGAACTGAATCCATATGCTGTCAGAATAAAAGTACCAGTTTGTACCTTTGTGGGTACAAATACTTATCACTGAGACTGTACCCTCAAGGGTCTGCGAATTGTACCCTAGCTGTAGGTAACCATACCCTTAACGGTACAGAAACACCGGGAACATTTTTGTACCATTAGGGTACATTAATGTTTGTTCCTTGGTTACAAAACTGTACCAGCGCTGAACGTTTTTTTTTCTGACAGTGTATTCTTCTGCCCTGTTCATATGATAAAATAATCTTGAATCATATCTCATCTATAAATACACATATAAATATTTATCTGTGATCCTCCCTATGACGTTTTCTCCTTCAGCAGGTGTACCTGAGCGCTGTGTGGTAATGATGATTGCAACACGACAGTCCGTCCAGTGTCCTACACCACGGTTTACCATATCTTCTACCTTCCCCCACCTCTTCTTCCAGCTTCTTATTTGAACGCTCCAAATTACTGGAACACAAACCCTGGCATTAATGGTGATCCATCACCATCCGGTCGTGAGGCACACAGTCGTAACTGCGCTATAATTATGAATCAAAAAAGTAATTAATCTAATGATAGTGAGGCTCTGTGCTTTTCCCGAGATACAGAGCCGCACGCAAGCCAAGCTCCTTCTGCTGTTTCTCAACTGCAGGCTGGTTTTCAGAGAGTTCGACTGTCACCTGACTGTGTCACCTGATTGGCCCACAGCGCACACACTGCCATTTAGCTCCGCCCCCGACTCTGCCTGTCAGTATATCAGTGAAATTTAGTCATGGCTACTTGATGTTAGCAGGCCTTTGTCAGCTTAGAGGTACGTTTTATGGGTCGTCGTTGTTACTGAGTGGTGCCGCAGCGTCCTGCAAGGGGAGGTGGATCACTGTAATTCGGCATGGCTGAGGGGCTGGGCCTCGCAGATGTGAGGGAGGTCACCGTGAAGAGGAGACAAGATTTAATTCATTACAGAGAGTGGCTTAGAGGTCACCTCAGGACGAGTGGGCCGTCCCTGACCCCAAAGGCCCCGGGTGCGAAGGCCCTATATTATTCTCTTTTGGACAAGTAACCGCCTCCCAGAGACAGACTGGTGTAAATCAGTCACACATTGAAAATTAGTCCTAAAATCAGCAGAACCACCCCCTCCTTCTCTGCTGCCCCCCCCCCGAAAGACAAGAGCAGCCTTGTCCTGTCATTATGAAAGGCGCTGAACTGATTTAATTAGAAAATCCAACCTGCAAAGCAGCATAAGAAGAATTATAACATAAATCTAAAATAGTAAGTGATGAGAAATAATTATGGAAATACCGAGTGAAAACAGGGTGAGGTAAGAGACTGTCAAAAAACTGACACTAAATAATGGACTTTTAGATGTCAGCTAGGAGAGATGTGACGTTCGTGTGTGTGGTAGTAGAAGGCAGGTCAATCTCTAATACAGAAATGCTATTTACCAAGCAAAAAAAAAAAGCAAAATGCGCTTTGAAATATCACGACCGTCAAGCCCAGTCTGCTACATGCAGGTAGAGAAATACCTTACTGTGGCTGCGTGAGAGAAGAAAAAAACGGAAAGAGTGTAGAATCGAGTGAGCTTTGCCGATGGGATTGTAATCCTGCAGGAGAGGTGTTCCAGAAACAGACAGAAAACAAACAAGAGAAAGGGAATCAGAGTAATTAGGCGCTGGGGTTTTCAACAGAGGGAGCGCATACAAAAAACAAAAAAAGGAAACATTCGGCAGAAAGAACCACCAGGAATTATGAGGAAGGCTGCAGTAGTTGGGCGCCATTTAGACCTAACGGAATAGCTTTTTTTAGCGTGGCTGAGTGTGTCGAGGTAAGTGACATGAAGAGCCCTGTTAATGTCCTTCACACGGACTTAACAGGAAAGGGGTTCTGTAATGATGACGGGTGACTTTCACCATGACCAATGGTATATGCTTCCGTTTCTAACATAGTTCAAAGAGGTTTTTTTACAGGCCAGGTGGTCGATGAGGCACCCACCCTTTAACCCAGACGGCCGAGGTTCTGGACGCTGTGAAACATCATCCAAAATGTACACCGGTAACAGGCAAACTGCAGGTGGCGGACTGCAGGGTACAGGCCCGTTAGGTCGTGCTGTCAATGTGTTTTTATATCTTGCGTACCTTCGTTGTTACATCATTTCCCGTTGCTACTTGGCACTGAACTTCACATCCGTGAAGGAGAGGAGTATTCAAGGCCGTACATTTTTCTATTGAAGACCCTTTTTATGAATTCTCTGCTAAAAGGATAAAAGAAGAAAAGACTGGATCATAAAGCGAAAATAATACTGACAAGCTGTGGACATGGTGTAATTTTAAATGGGTGAGAGCTGTTTTCACGAAAAATATAACCTGATCGCCAGCTACCAAGGTCCATTTCATGCGGGACGAGTTGCGAGGAAAAGTAGCTGAATATGATTTGCATATATTAAAAAAATAACCTCAAAAATGACGTGAACTGGAAGTTTCAGTTACATCCATTTCATAGCCACATTCCAAATAATGAAGTAGTATTGTTTTATATTTTTGCATTTTCTTCCTAATCTACTTCCCTGAGTCTATAGATACTCGCAGAATCTGGAGAAGATGCAGGCGGCAGAATGGAGGGTGTGGGGGGAGCGGAGGAGCGGTGCGGAGCGGCGCGGAGCTCATGAGTGATGCGTGAGCGACGCGCGGATTCGGGACCCCCGCTCACGCGCTTAAAAGAGCCCCTTTGATGTACGAGAGAGCTCTGCATGTAGGTCTCAAGCGAAAAACTCCTAATGAAAAAAGGAGCCCCGGGCACTGCGACTGACTTAGAAATGCATTACTCATGCGCGGAAGATAAGAATTCATTTCAAGGTTTTTTTTTTTGTCCAATACATGACACCTGTCTTAAGTTCAACCACAGAAAATGATTTCTGAAGACGTTCAGGACCAGCCGGGAGGTTCTGTGGAACCGAACTCGATTTGGTCCAGATGTTATGACTCTCACAAGTCGACTAGCTTGCGTCTTGTTTAGAGATACAGCAAAGTATGTCGGAGTAAATTCGGGTTATGCTGTCGGATCGTAAACACAAGTAAATGGCTAAAAATGAACTTTAAACCGGGCGCCGTTGTGGAGGCTAGGAAGGTTCTTGGTAGAAGACAAGTGTTCCCAAATAACCATAAAAGTAGCAATAAAACAACCACAACAAGCTTAATTTGAAACATATGAGACAGTCAGCTACTTTAGAAGTGCATTTATGCTTTGACATCCAAGGCGATTTATGGTCTTTAAGGGCTAGAACCACATTATGATTTCAAAAGTGACCATGACTTTTCCGTTTAATTGAACAAAAGAGATTACTGACTTGCTTGCTATATTATGTATTATTACAAGGAATTTACATTCACTGAATGAGTCAGGTTTTTTCTTTCTATTTCTGTTTAAATGGAGAAGTCGTAGTGTTTCGGAATCGCTCCCGGTCGCATATTAATTACATCACGTCTATTTTATTGCGATGGTGTCCATATCCAAATGGACCGTTTCAGCCGTCCTAAGTCCTCATTACAAAAACAGCCAGAGGCTGGTGTCTCTCCGCATATATGTCAAGGATCACACGTTTGAATAAGTCCATACTTGGGATGATGCAGACACACTTCTCAAGGACAGACATGTTTGGCACTTCTAAGGATTTCTAAAAACAAACATTAAGATGAACGTTCTTTCAGCAATTGGACCGAACATAAAAAGATGCTGGGGAGGTTTGCTGCCAAAACAACAAAGACTTCTTCCTGTTTGGATAAAATTGAGAAGATCTGCTACATTCTCTATTAACTGGCCCGTAATTACCTTTGGGGCTCAAAAAGCCTTCACAGGTTACATGTGTCCCGCTACACGCCTGTATTCATTTACACATCCATTTGTGTGAAATAATATGTTTTATTTCAGGAACTAGGTGATCTCTTGTTCCTTCACACGTGGCGAGAACTTTCTCGGACAAAGCGATGCTTTGCTAATTCTTACAGGGACCTCTAGGTGTCCGTCATTTAGCCCCACTTTATCATTCACCCCTTTCCGTTTTATACATTAATATGAAACCTTAAAAAAATAAAGCCGTCATAGAGTAATTAGTGTTGCCATTTTGGTAACTTGTTTGAATGCACAAAGGACAGGAATAAGAGTGAGCGCAGCCCAGCTCTTTAAAGGTCACTGGTGAAAATAAAGCATATAGTATTTCTGCCTATAAATCTTCACCCGATGCGCGAAGTAAAGCTTTGTGCCTCTCCGCCTGCAGCGAAAGGTCCCCTCTTCCACCCCCTGCTGTTCTCCTGGGGTGGTGAGATGCCGCGAAAAGGCCATCAATAATCGTAAAGGTCACGAGATTCAACGTCCGCACTCCTCTTCGCCGGTGACTCCTTCACGCCATATCTCTCCCCAGCAAAGAGATTTGTTCCTCGCCTCCATCTTTGAACACCATAAATCACAGCCATTATGTCGGGCACCCCAGAGCTCTGATAGCACAGAGCGGGGGCTGCTGGTCAGAGGGGGGGGGCTGTCCCTAGCAGTGATGCTCACTGTTTATTCAGCTTGTGTTTTTCCCTCCTATTTCTGACACTATGGAATAATCATTTATTCCATTTCATGCTAACCTCCTTCCGATGTATAGTTTCCATTCCGATTTGCATAATTCCTCCCTGATTTGCTTGCTGTCAACCACTCGTGTATTTACTCTGTGGCCCTGTAGGGTAAACAGATGTTTAAACGGTAGATGTAGTGTGAGTTCTAAGGACTTCTTCGCCCAAAGGAGAACTGAAGCCACATTGTGGCCACAGGATGTAGTGTTGCGTCATACTGGGTCACCAGCATCCCCGGCTTTAATGTGTATCGTGTGTTTGTGTTATAGCTAGGGGCAGAGCGGGACTGGATCCCAGGAACTTCAGCAAACCTCTTTTCCTGGGAGGTTGTGGGTCATTATCAGCCGAAAAATGATTTCATGTTGATCAAGTGTAGTCAACTCTGACAGTCAGGCACACTTCACAAGAACGACTTTGCCAGTGATTCTCAATCCTGTTCCTGCCCACCCCCGGCGTCAGAATCCTTCCATTCCAGCCCACACTAATTTTAACCTGCCACATTCATTATTAGCCTATTAAGGCCCATATAAGCCTGATTAAGGGAGGGTTGGAATGACAACATTCTGGTGGGGGGTGGCAAGAACAGGATTAAGAACCACTGGATTGTGCCTAACAAATTGCTAAAAGTTGTTGTTTTTTCTTAACTTATATTTGTAATATTTTTAACTAGTCAATATTAATCTCATTACTGAAAAGTGTAAGATTCTGGATGTCTAAGGGTGGGCCAAAGACTGGTGAGAAGGACATCAGCTCACGTAGGAATATGTTTCATTACTGTGTTAGCCATTAAGCTGGGCATACACTGTGCGGTTTTCGGCTCATTTTGTGCCGATTTTCCACTCCTGCGATAATTCCTCGGGCCGAATTTCAGCTTGATCTTGCGTCGCAAATCGTATAGCATACAGCATGTGCGGAGCACCGATTCACCCCTCCCGACCGGCAATCGGATGATCGTGAGAGAATCAAACCTGTTTGAAATTTTGCTCGCCTGTCGTGGGGATATCGCACTGTGGAGGCAGAGCCACAAGACGACTGACTTTAACCTGAGTGGGTTGTGCTCACTGCGCACGTGTGAACGCAGAACTGAAGTACTCAGAAATGAGATTAGATATTTGCACACAATTGCCTGTTGCCAGAAACCGTGTTGTAACAGAAAGCCAGCTGTCCTTGGGGCTGATCGCCTTTCTTAGGTGGGTATCCCTCTTGATGATATGTGAAGTTCCTCCCTCCAGGAGGAAATTGAAGTCATCCACAGACATTCTAAGAAGGTCCCGAAAACCATTCATATCATCCATCTATTTACACAAAACTTATATTAAAACAACAAGACGGTATAGGTGTTGAATGTTATTATAGTCTGTTGTCTGAGACTGATTGGTGGTGGGATCTTATGTGCTACAGACGAAACACAACATTGAGATTATGGACAGCGATAAATTGCACTTGAATAAACACAACATAACGGGCCTGAACGTTTGAACAAGCAAGCAAGCAAGAACAAGCAGGCATGTTATTGTTTGCATTACAAGTTCTGTGTAGGTATCAGTCTATCTGCAATGTAATTTATCTGTCGCTGCTTTCCTCCAGTTCTCGTTGTAAAATGGACAGGCCGTATTGTCCATCTTCGTGTCCATACACGCCGGCGCCTCTTCTTTTTGGACTTTTCTGCGCACAAAATTGCACAAATGGCCAAAGCAGCGGTTTCGCTTTGGTGAGCATCGCCACTGATGCGGGTTCTTCTTCTGCTGCTTCTTTTTCGACGTTTACAGTTCCGGGTACGGGAGTCCGACGTCTTCATATTGCTCGTGTAGTATGAGTAGTCAGGTCCCATCCGAGTATCGGACCGTACAGTGTGCGGACATAAATCGTGACATTTGCCTTTTCATCGCATGTGATTTAGTCGTACAATTTGAGCTGGTTGTTTGCAAAACGACTGTGCACATGTTTTCCTATATACCTCAATTATAACGAGCCTGAAACAGCTCCATTGTTCTCTTCCACCATCCTGGGAAATGCTTGTAACACGCAGTCGATAGTGATGGACAGCTTCAAGGACAACGGACAAATGTAAAGGGTGAATGCAAAGTAAGACCCCGCACATCCTTGTTTACTTCCTGTTACCGATAAACGGTCTGATTGAATTTTCGTCTAAATGATTTGTTTTGATCCACCTTTCGTTCAGCTGGAGGCCCAGTGACGCGCGGGTGATGCTCCCCAGTGCCAGCTGTGTCTCTACGGCAACTGAACGGCCACGTCTCCCAGGGGAACGGAGCACCGCATGCAGCCTGTTTAATTAATTAGCCCGTTAGCCTCAGCCTGTCACGGTGATTAACAGTTTATTGGGTTTACGCACTGCTTAATCGCACCTGTTAGTTGAAGTTTTAGGGTAAGCATCGCTCTTGGGGATAACGTGCCAATTAGAGATAGCTGGCAGACTAAAGCCTCGTGGTGGTCGGTATCATCATACAGTACCGTATAAGGAGTCTAAAAATCCATTCTGCATAGATAAACTAATTTAACTTGGCTTACCCAGAACTTGAGGTCCCTAAACTGAAGTTCCTGGAGGGGCCAGAATTTGAGAGCTCCACACTGATGTTCCTGAAGGCCTCAGAACTTGAGAGCTCGACACCGATGTTCCTGAAGGAGCCAGAACTTGAGAGCTCAGCAATTTCATAAGGTTAACTGTTTCCAGTTTTTTCAGATGCAAACGGAATGTGTAAATGTAAGGGGTCGTAAAATTTAAAAATGACATATATTGTAAAATTACAATATATAGCTCATTTTTGGAAGATACCCAACCCCTCTGCAAAACTCGGTGGAATGCCGAGTTCACGGACCATGGGTGGGAAGCCCTAATCCAGCTTTGAGTGGAAATCCCACAATTTGTTGCCCCCATCAGGAGAGATCTTCCATGACCCTTCAGGACAGTTTGACCGCGTATGTACAGACTGATGGCTAATCCCCATGGAGATGGACTAAGTACCCTTGGTTCCCCATCTGCTGTGCTTTTCTAGGACTTTTGATAGAATATCCTGGGATTCCCCAATCAGGATTGCATAGAGAGATGTTGAGGGAGGTTGAGAAAGCAGAAAGTTAACTTCCGAGAACTTTCAGGTGTCTGCGCTCTGTGTGAACCGTACGGCTGCTGGTGAACAGACGGTGTTGGTTGGAAGCATAAGTCGTCTCAGTGGGGAAACGATTTTGCTGAATGCCCGTAAATTAGTTGACCACAGCAACTGTGAGACGTTGACAAACGACCTTCAGCTTCTTTCCACCACATATATTTCTGCAAGGCCGACTGGAAAACGGCTCTTTCTCTGTGATTTGCACGCACAGGGCCTTTTGTGTGACTGTGCGCATTGTTTAAGAGTTAAAAACATAACTGGGAAGTGTCTAACTACTTCTTTCTGCCTCTAGTGCAAAAATCCAAGAATCATGTGACTATCACCGACACAACATGGCCGCCTAATTTAGCCACCTAATTTAACCTCATGATGCCTGGGCAGGTATAGAGCAGCAGGTCGGTGTGGAGTCCCACCCCCTGCTGGTGGACGGTACGAGGGGGGGCACTAGGCGCTGGAGTCGATGGTGTGGGCAGAAGAGGGCTGTGGGTAAATATTCATGAAGGTCGAAACTCTCCTCGCCCCCATCCCATGGTGTAATTCGGTGCGTTGGCTGAGCTGAGAGCAGCGTCTGCTCTCAGAGGAGTGGAGGCAGATCTGAGTAGGGTGTGGGGGTGTGGGGGGGGGGCACGTGGTAGACTCTCAGCACGTGTCTATGACTCCATTAATCCCCTTTAGCCAAAAAGACCTTCTGAAGGTGACGCATCCACAGGGCAGGGACTCTCAGCATCTATCCTGGCTCGAGTCCATCCCTGGGAATATTCCGTGCACAAGTAAGGAGAGAGTGAAAAAGAGAGGGAGAAAGAGAGTGAGAGAGAGAGTACAGGAAGACTTATGACTGATGGGAGGTGAACACATCAAGATCAATTTATGCAATCGCATGGATTCCTCGAAAGTCCCACGAGAGTGCTATTTGTTTGTGTTGACGCCATGCCACTGAGGTGCATGTGAGATGCTGCGTTTTCATTGGACGGCTCCTCCAGCTACCTGACATTACACTCATCTGCTTTTCAAGCAGCGGGCTCAGGCGAGAGCTGCGCTATAAAGGCCGTTCTAATTTAGGGATTTTTTTTGATCCGACAAAAGATAAGGATGCAATCCCATTGTAAGAATTTATGAAGGATCCGTCATTGGTGCTTTGTGGGCCGCGTGGGCGCTGATTCCGGAGTTCATGATGAAGAGCGTGAAAAGCTTCTCTGGACGCATTAAGCGTGGGCACGTCCGTCTCATAGCATATTCGCGAGCAGCCGCAGCACAAATCCCCGTCAAATTACTGCAGACACCTCTGGACCGCAGGCCGCCAAACACCGGCTGGCACGTTTAAGTACAGATCGTTGGTCGGGTGGCACCGCTGGGCCATCAGGTAGAGAGATGTTGGGATTCTTTCCATGCGACTGCAGAAGTTGTGCCAGCGACACCAAGTCATGACAAGTAAAGACACATTCTCAGAGAAGGAGAAGCCCACAAGTGGGCAGGTGGAGGCGAAAGGTGTCAAATTCAGCAGAGGCCCCTTCTGGAACGGGAAGGTCCAGCTTTTTCATCCCACCCTGAAGCTCTTAACATGGGCTGAAGCTGTAACTTTACAAATAGACCTAAATCTCAACTTTGTAATGACATCACAGAAACCAAAACCAATAATGTGGTACAACTGTAAAGGTCAACTAGATATACAGTGATGCCTCCGGTTCACGAACACAATCTGTTCCAGGAAAGTGGCCGTGAACCAATTTGTACACGAACCAAGGCAATTTTTCGCATAAGGAAGCATTGAAATTATGATTAATTCATTCATAAGCCTACCAAATAATAATTTTTGTTAATTAATTTTCTGGTTTTTATAGTAAAAACTTAGAAGAAAAACACAATATAGTGTAGCGACGGGTGGACCAAGGCATCGCAGGGGCAGAGAGAGACATGGAGACTTGTTTGCCGGGGAAATCATGCTCTTTATTAACAGTCCTTAACCCCTGTGTTGTTGTTGTTGTTAATGTTAATGGTTGCATTTCCTTATTGTCGCATGTGTGTTTGCCTGTGTTTTGTGTGTAGACCACAGCATTTGTGAACCGCAGGCACCACTGTATAACTAGAACGAACAAGCAAAAATATCTCCAGCTCTGGAAAGTATGAACCCTCATAACCTGGAACTTTCTGCTTGCTAGGGCTGCAGCATGTCAGCGGGGCCGGCCCTGGAGCTCAGCTTGCTGTGAATCCCTGCAGGCCTCACATATGGGACTATCAGCTCAGGGTTTGGGGGATGAAAGTGAATCAGAGGGTGGTGGATGTAAAGGAACTAAATATGACAGAGCGTGTGAGATGACGGCTGTCATTTCCTCGGCAAACCAAAGAAGCGTTACGTAACTGGTCGCTTCTATCTTCGTTTTAATGCCACCGGGTTTTTTGGGGACTCTGTCCTTCATTAGAGTCTTAAATGAGAGGGTGACACACGGCTCACCCCCTCCCGGGAGGGCAGTTCCCATCTGAGGCCTCGAGGCCGGTTGGTGGTCAGATTGAAGCCTGGAGAAAATAAATTAGACTGGAACAAGACTGAAAGACCTGAGCCACAGAAAGCGGGTGGTTCCAGATGCCAGCAGATAGGGCGAAAGTTGAGTTCAGATGTTAGAAGCACCTTCCTGAAGATATGTGGGCTCCAGCTTCAAAGCACCATCCATTATACCTGCAGGTCGAACGAGCTGGAACTGAGGAGCAACAGGACCTGGAAAGAATAATCATGACTGATTGGCACAATACCTGAGAAGCCAGCCTCAAGGGCCCCTTCCCTACAGCGCAAATCGGGGCCCCGCCTCGCCTCCCCCTCGTCCCCCGGCGCAACAGCCTTGATGCGGTGGCGGGGAGGTGCTGACAGCTGGGGAGGGATATCGCCGTGCATTGGCTTGGACAGACACATACATTACAATCAAGCAGAAAGAGGCGAGATAACGTCGGCCGGAGCACCAGATTCTCCCCGTAGGGCCTTATCTTGGGCTCCAGGTCTAACAAGCTGCAATAATTCACTAAAACAATTTTCCTTCTGTGGGAATCATGGCCTCTGGTCATTAAGTCGAGCCTACAGCGCCTCTTGGCCCTGGATCATGTCTCCGCGACGGACAGCGCCTCTCGGTTTTAGGCTTTCCTGGCTTCCTCTCATTTTTTGTGCCGCTTTGTGGGCGACTCCGCCATGACAGCAAGGCCTGCTGGGTAATTTCTGTCACCCTCATTACTCCCTGCTGTCTCCCCACTTCGCCACCTCATGCGCTCAAATGTCAAGGAACTGAGAAGCGGCCGGGATATTCTTGGGCTTTCTTTGCACGGGTTGCAGTTTTTTTGTCTGTATTCTTCCCCTTTTTTTTAAATAAAAATTTCTTCTACTGCTACAGGTTTGCAATTAACATTAAATGTTTTCTCTTTTAGCATATTGCTGAGAAATTGAGCTGCAGAATTATACATTTGTCAGGTTAATGGCTTCATTAAGTTACCCTACCCAGTGAGCTCTGTGCTTACAGTGAGCTAACTACTCCTTTTGCCATGCTGCTGGTTTTTAGAGGGTGGGGTTAAAAAGGATCATTTCTTTTGCTTTTTTTGGGGGTTGTTGGTTTTTTTTTGTTGTTTTTTTAAATTTTTCTATACTTTTTGGTTTTGTGGGGCGGTTTGGGGGGGCCGGGTGGGTGGGGGGGTGCGTGGGGGGGGGGGGGGGGCCTCCTTGCGAG
>JAODLD010000047.1:4078859-4090200 GCA_026781065.1 Mormyrops boulengeri | reverse complement strand
AGGCATTGTTAGAGCCGCAGGAAAGGGCTGGAGGGGACAGCTTATGGTCAGGGTGCCAAGAGAGAAGGAAAGAGGAGAGTGGGGGAAGAGTGAGGGATCGAGAGAGAGATAGGTGAACAGGGGGAGTGAGTGAGAGAGAGAGAGAGAGAGAGAGAGAGACGAACGGGGGGAAACAGTTAGAAACGTGGACACCCAACAAGGCTGTCCGGTGCAGAGGTAGCTTCAAGACCGCGCACACACACATGCACACAGGCACACGTGCACAAACACACAGACGCACACACACACGCAGACAGACGCACACAGACGCTTGTACATAGACGCACACGCACAGACACACACTCACATTGGTTTAGAGAACCTGAAAACAATGGGCTGGCAAAGTGACAGGGAGGCGGTTTCCCATCGTGAAGAAGAGCCTGAGTCCTGCAGGAAACCAGGCACATGTCAGCAGCTGGCTGCAGGGCAAATCCGACCAGGCACCGCTGTTAGACCTTGGAGGAAGGCTGTTACAGATAGAGCCATTTAGAATCAAAACTCGGAATTTGTAACTTCCTGAGGAGACAGATGGCTGCTACTGTCATGGCTAACATTGAGATTAGGATAAGATAAGAGATAAAAACTTTGTTGATCCCAAGGGGAAATTGTCAAACTTTGGTCTCCATCCAGCCCTGCAGCAGAAGAGTCGTGGTACACAGGCGTGATTTGCGGTTATTTTGCGTGTTTACATGCTGTCCGTGGTTTCTGTTCACGCGATCCCTTTTACACGTGGATGCGAGATTAAGATCCATGTGCGTCGGGGCAGGTAGGTGGTGTGGTGCCCAGCACAGGTCAAAGGTCAGGTCCTGATGCCATCCCCCATCGCCCAGGCTGAAGCTGCTGGACGACATCCTGACACAGACGTGCCTGTCGGCCGAGTCTGTGTACAAGGTTCTGTACTGGGAGAGCCACATCGCGTCATCCATGTGAGTACCGCCCCTGCGACCGCCATGGGGGGTGGGTCTGTTACCGGGGTTACCGCCTTCCAGGCACCCAGGCATTGATTTCAAACACTTAACCGAGCTCCTTACCTTATATGACTCGAAAACCAGAAGGTTGTTGGTTCAAGTCCCAGGAACAACCAGTTAAAGGTCGATACTGAAGTCCTATTGCTTGGAAACTAAAAATTAAGGAAATTTAGATGATTGGTTTCCAGCCAAAAGCACCTTAATAGTGAAAAGCATGTAATGATATTCTGAGGTGAGCTTATTGTTTCTAGGCCCCCATGTCTCCTCAGATGTTTCAAAAACAAATTAAACAGCTAGGTAGTAGAGTCAGAATATCAGAGCTGCTTCTCTTATTTAATATTTTGTGCAGTGACTATTTGTGGCCAACAGAGGACCCAAACCTCGAATGCGTGGTTTGTCTGGTGGAAAACGCATCACTGCGGACATCAAAGTGTCATTTTGTAAGTGCTGAGTGACTAGATAGTTACCCGAGTTTCTGCGCTGCTCCCCTGGGAGATTCTACGGCAGCCTGCTGGTCCTGCTCTGCCTGCTCTACGCTGCGCCCATGGGCTGGACGCTGGTCGTCGTCAACAGCGCCCTCTTCCTGTGGAACAGGGACTTTCGGCGAGGTGAGTGATGTTTGTCGGATGGAGGCATTCTGCACGCAGGTGGTTGCCGTGGATGCCGCGCTAGCACTCACGGGATGGAGGATTTTAGGGGTAATTTTTCATCGATAATAGGCTTTTTAAATTGTATTTGTATAACTGATGTTTGCATTGGGGTGTACAGCCCTACTGCGAGACCCCCAGAGGGTCTAAGGAATTTATCAATGTCTCCCTAGACACGCAGAACACATCCCTGTTAATTAATTAAAGTCTCAGGTTGGACGGAAAAGAAAATGGCTTGGCATTTACTGGTGCGAATAATTTACTGATCGGGCCCCATTTCCAGCCAACAGCCCAGATTTTACCTGTGGTGTTTGATTCTGTCCCAGTGGTGGCTTCAGTCTCCTTGATGCTGGGAACATGCCCAGGACTCGCTACATGATAAAACACTCAGCTATTCACCTTTTTGGCCACTAGGGGGGTGTATAGAGTTTTTCTTTTTTCCTGTCTGATTTTTTTTTTCTCGTTGTAAGATTTACGATTCTGTTTGTTTTCTTATGTATTTATTAGCCAGTCTGTGTATCTGTAGGGTCTCGAAATGATTAATGAAAGCAATGTTTCTGAGTCAACATGTTGGGTCATTGAATATCAGTCATGTTGGCGTGGTAGCCACACCCTCACCACTGGCTCAGGTTTTCGTGGAGGTTTATTGATACGCTCCACAAGTCGAGACTGAAGTCTGCTGCCTTTGCAGAACACAGCAAACATTACTGAGGGCCAGAAGTCAAAGGGACCCAGGCCAGTCGCAGCCTAACGCCCCACAGCTGGGCTGGTAGCAGAACCAGCAGAGTGGTCTCCCTGTTGGGCCCCTGAACACGGCCCTTATGTCCTGGTTGCTTCATGGACTGACTGTGCAGGAGGCCCCCCAGCCCCCGGCAAAATGACTCCAGTGCCTGGCACGCAATGGACAGCCCTGCGGGGTCCTCACATTCCCACACACTTATGGCTGCATTCCCTGTACGTATTACCTCAGCAGATCGATGCAATCCCAGCATCCCGGCTGCTCTTGGCTCCGGGGGCCGATTCGGGGTGCAGGGGGTGGCGAGTGGGATCCAAGCCACTTCCTGTGGAGGTCAGCCCCCGCTCCCACTGTGGCTATTCCCCTGCCCCCTCCCCTGTTTCTCCCGAGCCGTAAATATCCCTCCTGCAGAAGACCTGTCTTCTGTAACTCTGCCTTTTTCCCTTTAAAATAGATCACGCAGCAGTTGTCCGGCTGATGCGTCCCAACAGCGCAGAGTAATTGTGGGGTTTTCTGACTGGGAATTGGACGCCGTCTGAGCAGAACGGCAGCTCGTGACGTCAGCCGGTGCGATGGAGCTGTTAGAGGCATCTGTTTCCTCCCTGCCCCGTTTAAGAGTGACTCCCCAAAGACAGAGAGGATGCTGGTTTAGTGCTAAAATATGCTGTACCTGCCCTTCTTATTACTTATTGTGCTATTGCAGGTGGCGTTAAGGAAATCATTATGGTCTATTATTTTCTCACGCTTGTGCACCTGAGTGACTTACTGGGGCGTTGCAGGGTTGTGTCAGCTCTCGTGACTGTGAGGGATGAATCTGGCTATCGGGAGAGTATCATGTCAGACTGAGGGGGCGCTGTGTGGCTCAGCGGGGTAGGATTCTGTGCTTGTCATCAGAAGGTTGCTGGTTTGAATCCCGGGGCCTGCAGATTGATGCTGCTATCGGGCACCTGAGTAATGCCCTTATCCCCTAGGGGTGCTGCACCCTGGCTGACGCTGCACTGTGACCCCCACGCTTGCTCTCTCTCACCTCTATATGTGTCTGTGTGTCTCATGGAGAGTAAAGCAGAATCGTTATTCAATTCTAACTGGAACTGTCAGTCATCATTTAATGAAATCTGCCCCCCCCAGTCATCCTGGAAAAGAGGGACCTGCTGCAACAGGGCTGCCTGAAACCCACCGAGGAGGCTGAGAGCCCCGAGCCGGAGCAACCGGGCTTGGGGGACCGCACCCCGACACCCAACAGCATGGAGGTGAGCGTCAGCACCACCAGGGTGCGCCGTGGGGTTGATTCCTGATTGTCCGCATGTCTCTGTCTGTGACTTAATGCCAAGAGGCTGTGTTACGTGCACATGTCACCCTGCTAGCATCCTTAGTGGTGGTGATATGGTTTTAAAATGGCCGTCCCCTGTAGGCCCCTGGAATCCTTACTGATGTCCATCTACCTATGGGCTTTGAGCTGTGTCACTTTGTATTATAGACTAAGCTGGGAATCCCTGTCCACCCCGAGCGTTGATGTGGCTCAGGCTCTGGTCCTGTGGGGGGGGCGTTGCAATGCTGGCGGACCCCAGAAGGGGGTGTTGGTGCGACCAAAACTCAGCATTCGATGGGATGCCCAGCCTGCCGCTCCGTTAGCTTGTTAGAGTCCTCATTGCCCCCCCCCGTCAGGCGATGTGCCAAAAGGAAGGGGGAGTGAGCGAGGTCCCTGGGACCGGCCTGCTGTCTCCTGCCTCGTGTTTTCTTTCACCTTTCAGCGGCATTTTTCTCCGGCCCCAGAGCCTCCAGCATCCGTCACCCCGCCCCCCCCCCCCGAATCATTTCTGTTTAAATTGGCTCCCTCACCCTCCTGATTTATGGTGTGAAACGGGAGATCTCTTCACTGCGATCGGAAACCCCCCACCGCCACCTTCCGATCGGGCCCGGAACATTCCCCTGGCGCTGGCGGACATGGTCGATCACATGACCACTTTGGTTTGGCGAGTTTGCGGCACAGGTGCGCCTCCTGCAGGCTCACGTGCACCACTTGGCAGGAAGAGTCGATTAGCTCAGAGCGGTTCAAGCTGGGGGACTGTGAAATATTACCTCATTAAAATGCCTGGTAAAATCCATTAAAAAATCATGTAATACATTTTTAAAGGGTTTTTTTGTGAACTAATGTTCCGTTCAAGTTTCTGAGGGGGAGGAGAGGGGCACTCACCTGTAACCATAGTAACCTATGGGGTGGCTGACTCCTGGATAGAGGTTAGCCCCCCCCCTTAAGCACCCCACCTGTGAATCTACTTCTTTGGGGTGGGGGTGCGTGCATGTGAGGTGAGCTCCTGCCTCTCCACTCCTCAGGACTTTTCCCCGGGAAGCGTCGAGGAGGCTGAGGAGGCGGAGCCTGATGATGACTTCAAAGACGCCATAGAGGTAAAGTCCCCTCACCCCATCTGACTCGAATTGTCAGTTTGTAGAACCACATATGCCAGGAGGAGAGCAGTCTCTCATATTAATAAAGGACCAAATTCTCAAGCCTCCTGCGGTTTGGTTTTAGCTGCAGAAACGTTCGGGAATCTCTGTCATATTTTGAGAGTGCTTAGCAGGGTGTGGACAGGCTCTCTGTGTGGCCAGCCCTCTTCCAGGGCTGGGGTCTCTACGCCACGTAGGTAGATTAAGGCCCAGAGATTTTTGCTCTTACCTTAACCTCTCTGTCTTCACCATCTTGCTCACGAAGGAGTCACCGGCCTCCCTTCCGGTAAGTTGGGTGTTGGGTTCTGTTTGCACATTGGATGTCGAGTTCCACGTGAGAGGAAGCAGACAGTGCGGTATTAGGAAGCCCGTGCCGTGGGACACGCTGACGTGGACATAGATGTTGTTTCTACCCGTCTCTGGCCTCTCGCTATAGTAATGGAAAAAGGTTCAGTCTGCTGTTATACCATACCAGTATTCCCCAATCCAGTCCTTGGGGTCCCACAGACAGTCCTCATTTTTGCTCTCTTCCAGCTCCTGGATTTGCTAGGAGGGAGCAAAAATGTCTGCCAGGGAGCTGGGAGGGAGCAAAAATGTGAACTGACTGTGGGTCCCCGAGGACTGGATTAGGAAACACTTCCATAGAGAGATTTCATCGATTTAAATCGTGCCAGATGTGAAAAGTCAATTTAGATAAAGTATGTAGGTATTGATATTTAAAGCTTGTCTAAGTATTTATCTAATGCTGTAATCGCAAGAGACATGCGGTTTAACTGATATATTTCAGTTAATTTTTAAGCTTGGTGTTTTGCTGGATTACCCCTCCCTGTGTGATTTACTGAATCCTGAGTTAATTAAACTGAATTAAACATATCCCCTCCGTGGTCTGGATTGGCTGTCTTGGTAACATTGTGGGACGTTGGTCACTAAGGATGTACAGTAATTCATTGTTTATGAACTGCCTGCCTTTGTTCCACTCTGCTATCCAAGGAGGCCCCACTGGTGGCATTGGTGGTAAGTGTCCTCTAGGGGGCACTGTGTTTCTGTTTGGCTGGGGGGGGGGGTAGTTTTCAGTTCTAAGCTGGGCCTTCCTTCATAAGTCATCCGCTGACACACCCCGCGCCCCATCACAGGAGGATGACGACGTGCCTGCGGGGGCTCCGGAATATGACTCCACGTCGGACAATGGCCTCCTCAGCCGGAATGAGCCCATCCGCAGCAAGGTGTCCAAGCTGACAGAAAGGCTGCGCAAGCTCAACAGCGGTGCCAACAATGCTGGTAGGTGTGCTTAGTCTCTGACCCCGCCCCACCGGCCCCACCCACTGACACTGGCCATGCCCCATGCCCCACTCCCTGCTTATTCAGGCATGTTGGCACTGTCAGGCTGAATCCCAGAGTCTAACGCCTTGTGCTGCCAGTGTTCAGATCCCCAGTCATTTGTTATTAAGTGGAATACACTGTGGTGAGATTGCTCGAATTGCTATAGCCCTGACCCTCGTTGGAATGCGCTTTTTCAATGACTCGGGCCGTTCCTGATGGGCGCCAAATCAAACCCTCCGGAGGCTCTTCCAGACCTGAAACCCCAGCCGCTCCCTTATTGGAAAGCCATGAAAGGCAAGGTCATGCGGGGAAATGGCCCGACCCGTAGCCAGGGCTGGGTCAGGCCTCAAACGACACCCCCGCCGCCCCTCTCGCCTTGACGAGCGGGTCACGCCCTGCTAGTCACTCAGACCACCATGGAATCTCATCGATCCTCCATAATGAGGCCTTCCCCAACATCCATAAACGCTGGTGGTCGACTTTAGGGAAATAGGAGGGTGTCCTCTGCACTAGGAGAGAAATATAAGTTTCATTCTCTGATTCGAAATGTACTGGAATGCGTGTGCAGACCAACACAGGGGCTGGTCTCTGGCTGGGTACTGCACTGAGTCACAGTGGCCAGCAGAGGTCAGTGTTGTAGTGTTGATATGGTCCAGCCTTACTGCTCGAACACCTGTGCCAATTTCCACCTCTCCCTTCCCTGTGTTTGGCACATCTTCTGTCAGACGTGTCAGCCATCCTCTGGGTGTTGGGGACCATGCTGTCAGATACTCCCAGGAGAGAGTAAGCACCCCCCCCCCACATAGATTGATCTCTTCTGAGTTTTTTTGCACACGCCATGTTTAATGTTGTGGCTTTGGGTGTGGTGAAACACTTTCTCTATTTGTGATAAATAGAAACTCCATATAGTGTGGCTCAGCTCAATTTGCAAACTCAGTCTTAAGATGTATGTTCCAAACAGGACAGGGATATGGCCCACCCCGGTGACATCATCGCTAAAGGTGGCACTTTAGCCGACTTCAGATGGTGACAGGGACATTTGGGGCTCTGGGTGTGGCTCAGATGTTGTGAGATGTTTGTTTCGTCCCGTTTTTTATACACGAGTAGGGTGTCGTGTTTTGGGGTAGCACTGACGGAGACCTGTAGGGGGCGGCGTCACGGTGGCAGAAACCCCACTTTTGGGAGAGCAGTTAGGATGGCGTGCTCACGATGGTTCAATGCAGGGAGCAGTGCCGCAGTCTGACGCATCTTCAAGACAACGGCAGTTCTGGGGTTTGAGGTTCCCATGGAAACATACCCTAACCCTAACCCTAACCCTAACCCCATCTCATATCCCTAACCCTACACACAGTGAGGCAGGTAAAGATCGTGGCAGCAGATTACAGGCAAAGCAAATGGGGTTCAGTCAGCACATCTCACCGACTTCGGTTTAGGCGATAAGCTGTAGGGTCTGGGCCAGATCAGCCCACTGGGAACCAGTGCGACCCGTCCTGCCTGGAATTCTGGAAAGGATCGGGTCGCAGGCCGATGGACAGATTGCGGGGGCACATTGTGGGGGACCGACCTGAGAGTCGTGTCTCCGCCAGCCGAGTCACAGCATTGACCTCGGGAGTCAGGTCGGGCCTGAGGGCGTGACGGACCACCCTCCTAATCCAGGAACCCCGGAAGCTCAGAGCCCCCATGTGATCGATATTGCAGACTGATTAAGCTGCTGAGATATCACCCCGCCCCAGGAGAGCGATTAGGCCCCCTAAAAGCGGGCTGGCCACTCAGATAACACCCGTGTTTATCTAAGGGAAGGCGGTTAAACTGTCACTGGGTCAGCGGTTAAAGCTACCGGGTCCTTAGTCACTCTGGGGGGGGGCGTCTTTCTCAACAGCAAATCCTTCGAAAGGACGTCTACCCACCAGTGTAGGGAGGGCTGTAAAGTAATGAGGAAGTGTCCTTTTGTTTGTTATCAGCCCCCGCACCCCCAAGCCTCTCCAGAGTGAACCCACAGGCAGGATGAACAGGAAGGGACTCAGCACCCCCTTGTTGCAGGAACTGGAGAGTCTTTCTCTGGGGGGGGATGCAGCTGGCACTGCCAAGGAAGGCATCTCCCAGTTAGGGTGACAGACAGGAAGCACCCTCACCCCCCGAGAACTTCACAGACAGGAATGTACTAGGGATACATTTGGTCAATATGCCTGAGAATTTGCTCAGAACACACTGAAAACATGCTCAGAACAGGCTTAGCATGCACTGAGAACACGCTTGGAACACACACTCAGAACACACTGAACACATGTTCGGAACATGCTCAGAATGCACTGAGAGCACGCTTGGAACATGCTCAGAATGCACTGAGAGTTTTTTTTGTTCCTCTGCTAAGTGGTCTGTACTCCCTTTACACATTTGGTGACAAACCCTGATCTTTTGCAAAGCTGTGATTTCCAAATAGCGCCTTTTTCCTGCACATTCCATGGGCATTGCTATTAAAGGCCTTCCTGGAGGGCTAGCTTCTTAGCGTCTGCCACGCACTTTACCGTAAACACGGCCAGGGACTTACACGTCATTTTCAATAAAAGCTTTCCGTTCAGCGCTTTGCTTGGATCGCGGCCCCGGCATATCATCTGCCTGTTTGAGGACTCGGGGCCCTTTGAGACGACAATGATGATGTGCACACATTACGCCTCCGTCCGATCCAGCAGATTCCTCTGCCAGGGTTATTAAAGCACCATGAAAAAACACTTCAGCATTAAGCAGAGATTCACAGAGCATGCCCTTTTTGCGGTGAATAACGGAATAATCCGGCCTGTTAAACTGCCCTCACGTCCCAAATCCTGCTTGCTTCCGAGTGTCTGGTTAGGGGGAATCTCTCCCCAGCCTCACTTACTCTATTGCTCATTTATGATTTCTAAATGAGGCGTCCAGCTGTTTGGTTCGAACCCTTCTCCAGACGTATTGCCAGAATCACTTTTTTTTTTTTCCTCTCAAGCACCTTTTTCCCACTAGTTGCCATGTCGCAGCCAGTAAATTCGTAGCTACCAAGCTGTAATTCACACTGGCCCCCAACGTTTACACGACCACCGGGGCGGGGGGGCTTACTCTGGAACCATCAAGATTGTCACTCATCTTACACACATTGTTTCAAATATATAACTTTTTTTTTCGTTGCTGTGTGCCTGTTTTATGCATTTGTAAACGACACGTGTCATCCTTATGGACAGAGACCCCGTCTCTCTGTCTCATCCTTATGGACAGAGACCCCGTCAGCCAGCTTTCAGTTGATTAGAGGGCCCTCTGAAGGTCACATTGTGTGTTTAGGTGGAGAAACCCCCCAGAACACAAAGTACTTTTAAATGTGTTTTTATGGAATTCTAGAACTCTCCAGCAATACATACACACACACAATCCAAGGTACACACACCGGGGGTTAATAAGTGTGTGTGACTCTCTCAGTGTGATAAAGTCCTCTCTGAGCTGCCCGCTCCATTATCTCACCTTTTCCTCACTGGTTGGAACCAAAAAAAATAAAAAATCACACGTCCCCTGCCGACTGGGTCTGAGGCGGCCCACCAATGAGGCTGAGGGGAGCTGTCAGCAGAGCGACAAGGGGATGATTCATTGTCCCAGAAAAAGGTGGAAAGACCAAAAAAAAATGACATGTTGGAGAGCAGTTTGGGCACCCGCTGGGCCGGGAGGGAGAGGGTACGGGTTTTATAGCTGTGTGCCGTTGGTGTGCAGAGATGCAGTGTCCACATTTTAACACATGACCTTCAGCTGCAGAGGTGGATTGCAGTCATCGGCCCTCTCTGCATGGCGTGTCTGGGTGGGTGTTGTTCCAGTGTGAGATCTGGACAAGCAATAGGCCTTATCGGCCCTCATACTGAAGTTTAGTGTCTATTGTCCTCGTCGTAACTGCCGAAGGGACTCGGAATCACGGCGGGAGACATTCTCGTTGTCGCGTTTGTCCTCTCGCGGGAGTTCAGAGCGCAGGGCGGATCCACCGGAGCTAGCTTGGGGTGGTGCCGTGTTGGCCATTAGCACTGGATTTTGGGGTGGAGGCCGATGAGGCCGGGGGGGGGTGTGTGGTCGGAGTGCCGTTGGCCCACTGTGGGAGCCCCTCCTAAACCCACTTTCTCCCGAATCTCCAACCCAGTTTGCTCTGTGAGTCACCGACCTGGATCCTGGGGAACGGCGTGCTGGATTTCAGAGACCTGTGGCTTGGTTTGGCAAGGGGGTGGGGGGGGGGGGTGGTCTTGGAAAACCATTGGAATGGGGCCCCCCCAGACGCCCACCCTGCAAGGGTGACGGCAAATCAAGGCCCAGAATCTGCATCGCATCCGTTTAGTGACTGCGATCTGCTGGCTACTCAGAGCAGTTCTGCTGTTTCCTTGGGGAGACTGGCCCGCATTTGACCCCGCTGTTGCTCGACAAATTCCTGACAGGGGTTTTGTAACGTTCACCACACAAACCGGATGCACCTCGTAAGGCTGGGGTGTGACCGCTGTCGTCTCTCTGCCGTCTAATACAGTGTTTCCCAACCTGGTCCTCGGGGATCTACACAAGGTCTATGTTTTTGCTCGGTCCCAGCTCTCTGCTGGACAGTCCACATTTTTGCTTCCGATAGGCAGCTGGGAAGGAGCAAAAACTGTCTGTAGGTTCGCGAGGACTGGGTTCTAACCTAACAGTGATGGCCATCTTTCTCCTGCCCAGGTAATTGTTCCAGTTGCAACGCAGTTTTCTCCGTGTTGAAGAAGAGGGTGAGTCTTGCACATCCTTCACTGGCATCCGTATATCTTTCTAGGCACCCTTGGGTGTCCGTCCATCTACCTGTGGTTCCTGGCCATCGTCTCACTCTCTCTGTCTGTCCTTCTCCAGAGGAACTGCAGCAGCTGTGGAAACAGCTTCTGTTCTCGCTGCTGCTCCTTCAAAGTCCTAAAGTCCACTATGGGCGCCACAGGTGAGGCTGCCGGTATCCACTAGGGGGTGTTATTGTTTGGCATAAACAATTGGTTTATACTATCTGAGGCAGTGGGGGTTCAGTGTGTCCTCTAAGTCAGTGTTTCCCAACCCAGTCCTCGGGGAACCCCGGACAGTCCACGTTTTTGTTTCCTCTCAGCTCAGCTGTACCAGGTATTCGGTGTTCCTGATTGGCTGGGAGCTGGGAGGGAGCAAAAACGTGGACTGTCCGGGGTTCCCCG
>JAODLD010000047.1:4067294-4078560 GCA_026781065.1 Mormyrops boulengeri | reverse complement strand
TGCCCCCCCCCCCCAGTGCTGTTACCTTCCCTGCCCCCCTCCCCCCTTATCCACATGAAGTGTGACGGTTTGTGGGACCTTGAATGCAGGAGTGAGCGTGTTTGTTTTCCTTCAGTTTCTGTTTGCCCGTCTCTTGTCCCATTTTGTGGCCCTGAGTGTGGCTCTGCCCCCCAACCCCACCCAACCATGTTACCCCAGCATTATCATGTGACCGTCAGTGTCCAATGACAGGATCAGGGCTGATGGTGGATGGACTGTAAACATTATATGGAAGTATGACAGCAAAGGTGATTTAAAAATATCTAGGTGAATGTGTTAGCCCGTTCCGGGGGTTCTGCCACGCTGCGTTCCCCGAGCAGTTGGTCAGTCTCTCAGCCATTGGTGGTGGTGACAAGCTGCTGCCCTGATCGCGAACCCCATCAGAAGGGTTCTCCAGCAGACGGGAATGGAGCTCTGTGTTCAGTATGCCTGGGCCTTCCTGCCTGGACATGGGCAAAGGCACCAGGCCAGAGTGCCAGACTGGTTATCATTTTCGCTGTGTGTGTTGCTACAGTTACAATGAGGTAACTCAGTTCAGACCGGATCCCTGCGCGCAAAGTTTGCTGGTTAAGCTTTGCTAAGCGGGCCGGTTCTGAGATGGCTCAGGGTCCTCGCGTTCTGGGTCCTCTTGCCTTGTCTTACTGGCTGTGTCCTTTGGCCGATCTCTCCGCTGGCTGGCTGTTGGTGCCAGGTGGGGTTCTGATGAATGGAGCCGAGACGAAGATGGCCGTATATAGCCGTACATACCTACTGTGACTCTCAGCAGGCCGGGAAGGTCTGCCGACCTCATGGGACTCTGAACGAAGCATGTTTTAGTCCTGTATTTCCAGATAATCAAAGCCTTGTGCCCATCATCCCTCCCTCCTGACCCGAAACGCCACTTGATTATGTTACGTGAGTCAGATCCCATAAGGACACGAGGCCTTCTGTTACTAATTAAGACAATTAGCCAACGTTGACCCTCGTGCAGCTTTTGAACTGAGACTTGAGCAGGATTTTAAGACGCTATGTTTTTTTTTTTTTCAGAAGCGTTGAGTGATTACCGAATAGCATTCCAGATGTTCTCATTAAACTGTCTTTATTTCAGCAACAAACAGCAATCAGTGTCTAATGTGGTTTTGGTTCCTGCTGTGTGAGGATCTTATCATGCAGCCTTGTGAATTTTTATTACTGTACCTGCATCGTACTGTACTGTACCTGCATCGTACTGTACTGTACCCGCATTGTACTGTACTGTACCCACATCATACTCATAGCATTATACTGGGTGTGTAAATTCAGTTGTTTCTGTATATTTTGACTGGCAGATGACATACCTGTTATGTTTAAATTCCTGAAAATAAATGCCAATTGCAGTGTAAATAAATTTATTCTTAGCATCTTTAATATGTATTTTTATTTTTTTTGTTTTGTTGAATTAAATTAAATACTTAAATCTAAAAAACCTTAGTTCAAGTCATTCCCACAAAAGAAAACAATTGCTACTCGGTGCAGTTCCCAACACATCCAGACTGTATTTTGGGGGTGCTGGAGAGCCACATTGAAGCGGTCACTGCAGGCACAGGGCTGTGATCTTATCAGGGCTAATGACTGCTGACCTCGGAGCATGCTGGGCTTTTATTAACCTGTCTCTCATGCAAGATGCTCGCCTTGTCGCAAAGGGGCCCCCTCTGTTTTCCCTCCTGCCCCTTGGTGCATAGCTCCTGCCTTCCTGAACATTCTGGAACACTATAAATGAACAATAATTCTCTGCAGGCCCCAGAGAGCCTCAGCCCCTCAGGGTAGGTATTATTTGCTCAATCTTCCCTCAAACCATAAAGGTGGTGCCTATAGGTTCACTAAGACTGCCTGAAATACGAGGCTGCTAATGTGATTATGATTTTAAAAATAATGATTCTGTCATCCTGGCATATATTACATATGTCTGTCAGTTGCATTCTCCTTTATTCTGTAATGTTTTCCACGCCTGAGTGGTTTCTTCAGAGCCTGTAGCAGCATTTGGCATTCTTCGTCTGTTCGTCGACATACCTGATCGTTGGTGGAACGTTCTTGGGTTCCTAAAACGCTGAACTTCCAAGGCAGACCAATGAAGGTCATGAACATCTGGAATTCACATCATTTTGGGGCAAAAGAGTCAAGGAGAGTGACACTCCCTATGGTGAGAGGGCAGCGAGGTGTAGAGGGGTCGTTTCATGCTGAAGGTTCGACACGTGTCAAACCACAGGGAGGTTCCTGCCATGGGGGCAACGAGGCATTTACGCACAGAGCTCAGACACCCAGGAAAAGTGTCTGATTAGCCTGATGACCCCCACGTCCAACCCTCCGCATGGCAGAGACACGCTGCTGTCAGTTGAACACCATACCCCAGCCCCCAGCAGTGTAGCAGTCTCGGCTTGGGCAATCTCAGCTATTTTCTACTTTATTTATTTAGCCGAAACTTAATTTTCCTTTCTTTATTCCTTTCAAATTGCTTTCTCTTCCCCGGCCAAACATCTGTTGCTGGTTTATGGTTTGGATTGAGGGCACGTCAGAAAAACATAAACACACACTTACAGGCTAACTTTCAGGGTGACTCCTTACAGCTAGCAAGCAATTACACAAGAATTTACAACTCGCACTTTGTTACTGTACTGCTTCAGCATGCAAGAACTCCATATTCACAGTTTTTTGTTTCTAGAAAATAGATATCCCACCTGTCAAAATTTCTAGAAAGGCTCTAGCGCTCATTTCTGAATGAGGCAAGAGGGTTGGAAATCCAAAAAAAAAACACTGAAGCGGATATAGAAGGCTGAGATATTCGCCAAGGCTGCCTCATTGCTGAATGCTGTCCTCGAGCCCTTGGAGTGCTGCTAGGCTCCACAGTACAAGCCCCCCACCCCCACCAGGTGACAGAATGATTTGGGAAGATTACCTGCATGTCCCACTGTGGGAGACCACATGGGGATGCACGTGACCCAGCGCCGCAGAGGGAGAGAATGAAACATGGCTGCAGAGAGTCAGCCAGAAGTCATCGATTTTACGCAATTTGCGGATTTTCACGGCAGGGGTCAGCCAGCACTCTGAAAGTCGACGGGCAAGGGAGACAGGACCGCAACCAAGAGCCCCAGTGATTCCAAAAATCCCTCCACGTTTACCCTGATACTTTAGGTGGTCTCTGGATAGAGGACGCCCATATTTAATCAATGACTGGACGGACACCAGCACTCTCCTATGCCTTTCCGCTTTTGATAAATGGCTTCTCTCCACTGTGACCAGTGCCATAATATAGACGTTTATTTTGTGTGGCAAAGGATGCAAGTTAAGCTCTTCTCTGGAGATCTGCTGTGTATGAACACTGTCTTAAAAATATGTCCTGAATGATGCATAAAATGACCAGCGATTTACCGACTCAGGATGTTTCTTTCTCAGAAGATGAGAATACTTACCCGTCATATGATGTCCTGTTAGGTTTTAGTCAATAAACTCCTGTTTTCTGTGCCCAACTTGGCTCTGATTTGGATGTACCACACAGCTGATTAGGTGGTAAAGCGTGTAAAGTGATCAAGAAATTCAGCGGCCATGGAAATGCCGCGCGTGTTCGATTCATGTTTTCAGTTCTGGGTCGGGAGAGGTGGAAAAAAATGGCGGCCATCAGTTCTGCTTCTCCGGGAGGATCTCTTGGGGTTTTCTGCCGAGACGCTTCACCACATGAATTATTACCATGCTCAGTGTGCACCACCTTTGCTCCACCATCCACTACAATTTTATCACAGGGAGAACCAAAGAAATTCTTTTATTAAAATATGCCAGCTCTGCGCATAGGAAATGTGCGGTGTTACTTGCATTGACCTTCCTGGGTATTTATCGTTATTTTTTTGTACTCCCGAGGGTTCTATTTAGGAATTCTTTGTCTAACTGGCTCTTGAGTGACAGCAAGAAGCTTAAATGGAAGGTGCCAGCCTCCCACTCGATTGAGTGCCGCAATCTGCTTAGTGTCATTCAGGCTGATCCACCATCCTCTTGGTCCTAGTCCCCCCCTCCCCCGTCCGTCCCAGCAGCCCCAGCGTCTGCGAGCCCCCAGTTTGAGGGTGGACCTCCTGGAAGACTGAGACACCGCAGGAGGTTTTGGGGGTTCAGCCGGCAGGCCTTCAAATTTTCTTTTTTTTTTTTTCTTACATTCATTAAAACTCAATGAAGACAAGAGGACGAGGGGCACTTTGTGGGGGCTGGGTTTTGGGATTTAGGGGGAGGGAGGAACCTCAGTGACCCCAATCCCTACCGGCAAATTAGACTAATTTCCCAAATACGCCCTTTAAGATGTTTTGTGTTTGCACCACCCCCCACTCCCCCCAACCCCTGCGTCCTCCACATGGGAACCCAGACGGAGAGAGGCCAGGCTGAGAGAGCCCTGGGGGGGGCGGTCACCATTCCCACCCAAACAATGACACAGAATATCTCCATTTTGTTAAGGCTTTTCTTTTGGCAGCTAATGAGATGCTTTATAAACCCTGAAGGGTGTACCCCGCCCCACTGCATGGCTCACAAAATGCCCCCCCCCCGGATCTCAGATTGGAACCTGGGTCCTTCATTAAACAGGAGAAACCAAGGAAATTGGGAATGAAGACCAACACAATTAGCAGGTCCAAGATGTCAGAAACCAGTGCCTCAATACCTCTTGGAGGGTCATGGGATAAGGGGTCATGGGTTATGACCGCAGCTGTCCAAATGGCAGACAGGGTCTGACAGGGTCAACGTTTATGTCTCAGCTAATTGACCTTGGCCTGTGGTGGGGACCCTGCAACCCGGTAACGAGCTGGGTGAGTCTGCTGACGGAGCGCATCACACCTGCCAGGGAGCTGGTGATAGCAGGTTGGGATTAATACTTTAATGCACCGTTTAGGTGCCACAATTCTGTGCACTTCAGGTAGAGGGAAGTCATTTAATGAAAGAGTAGTAACCGCACGTTAATGTCAGACTTTAATTGCTCGTTGTTTGGAACCTGATGTGATTTCACAGGTAAATGCAGTCAGATTCACGAATTTGAGGATTCCTGGATTCAGTTCCTGGTGAGTTGGCCATGAACGGTTAAATGGGAATATTTTTTGGCAGCACGTAAGCCGAAGATACATAAATAATACTGAAAATGATTTGGATCACATAAAATCCCATAATATATAAATATCGGTGTTATTTCATATCTGACAAAGTGTATACTATACAGTAACTTTAATATTAAAAGTTAATTTTAGTAAAAAATTAATTGGGGATCGTTGTCTCGGCAACCAGCCTCCGTTTTAATAATGGACCCAAACATTATTCACAAATTTTCACATTGATGGGGATCTTCTGCCCCTAAACCTCACCATTGTGAAGGGGTGACTGTATTAGCTTCTGGAATGCAGTCAGTAAATTATTCACGCCTCTTAAAGCCAGGTGGTGTTGTTTTTACCCAGATGTTATCTTTGATTAATCGTTTTAGCGCTCGGAGTGAGACATGCACACATGAGCAGGTACACCGGGCTTCCTAGGGGGAAGCTGGATTGATACGTCTTTTACAACTATGGTATGCCAGCAGTCATTTAAAAAGCCGAGTTTGGAATGCAGGCCCCTGTGCACCTGACTGTCCAGGCCACACCTCCCCCTCTCTCCTATGTCTTCCTAGTTCAGTGTCTCTCAACCCAGTCCTTGGGGACCCTGAGACAGTCCACAATTTTGGTGTGGAGGGGCTGGGATGGATCAAAAAACATGGACTGGCTAGGAGTCCCCAAGGACTGGGCAGTGGCCTTCGTAGAGCTATGGCTTCACAGAGAAGTCTAGATTCTACATTCACCATCAGCCTTGGTGAAACATAGAATAATTTGTACTACAGTGTGGTAAAGATACTGGCTGCAGTAGTCAGCAGTACAGCGAATGACCTGCAGAAGAAGAGCTGGTTTTTCAGCTCCGTGGAGCTTTTCATTCTCAGAATGGGAGGTCTTACGGGGGGAAGAGCTACGGATTTTCCCTTTGTACCGCATTTTAATGATGTATTAAAACCCACTCAGGGACATGAGAGCAAACTGTGCCAGCTTGGAAAACATGGAACAAGTTAAATCCTGGCAATGACAGGCGTAGTTAGACTCCGGCACACACAGGGAAGCGGAAAAGGCTCCTATGACGTCAGACTTGGGCAGATGTTTCCAAACTGACACTTGCTTCATCTCCCTTCCATGTGTCACCACTGATATCTTTCTCCGGCTAACCATAAAGGATTCTGTTTCATTGTCTTCTGAAGGCAAACTGGTATAAGCGGTCTGTAGGAAGCATGTACAGGGGTTGAGAAACATGGTGTGGCCTCTGGTCAAACTTCGGAGACTGTTAACGTGCTCGGGTTAGCAGAAGCTGGACCATGGAAGGATGTGGAAGATATAGATAAATGTCTATGTCCATGTGTTTGTGAGAAGTAGACTCTAAAGTCTGACATGAGTGCATAACAGATACTTGCGGGTCGTACCGAATGCAGCCAAATGCAATTTGGTCTGAGTGACGCCCCTGAGCTTTTGGGGGACACCTTTCAGTTTGACCTTCGCTTTATTATTGTAAATCAACTGCGCCAAGAGCCCAGGTGACAGGACACTTCTAAACTACAAATAAAAACTTCAGGGAGGGGGTAAAAATCTAGGCTGACCCTGGCCGTTCGCCATCCAGCTCCGAAATTGGTGATTTTGTCTGAAAACTATACATTAAACCACAACCGTAATTAAGAGATGATACTTCTCATGTCTGCGGCCACCCAGGAATACCATTTTGTCGGCCCACGCTCTCCAAATTTGAGTGGAACCAGAGCTTTTGCTAATTGAGGTCTCAGTTAGCAGGAGTGGAGTCGTCTCTCCCTGAGAGAGGCAGATGATGACATACGTACATTATCTGAAACCCACACTGAATTGGAAAAAAAGGGAAAAAAGACCCAGAAGAAAGTCTTGTTTCGTCTCACTTTTCCCGGACCAGTGCGTAACTTGGAAAGACGGCAGCAATTTCAAAGTGTATCTCAGGCAGAAATGAAACTGCGGACAGACTGAATTTGGAAAGGCTCCAGATGAGACCGAGGCTATGTCCAGAGATACTTGTTTGCAATGTTAGGAAGTTGGCCCGTGCAGGGATATCCTGAGAGTGTATGAAGTTGCTTAGCCTACGATGAATAGCCTGCAATGCAATAGATGAATTAAACTGAAGAATTTCATACCCAGTACCTGTGGACAATGAAAACATAGAAGGAAACAGAAGTATAGAAATACCAAACTTCACACCAATAATGACTTCCGCCTTTACACCCCAGACTAACGTTGATGCTATTGTCACACATGGCATGAGAGGAAAAACTGGCCTCTTCTGCAAATGAGAGCACTGGGAACAACGCTAAGCAGGCGCAAATGTACGGGTGGCCATACAAGTGCAAGATGTGGGGGCAGGGATTCAGGTGCAGGCTTAGGGAGATTCAAAGGGCCTTTGAGTGACAGGGGCCCTAAAAAATTTGGAACATAATTGGATTGGTCTGGGCTGGAGGCCCAGTATGATGTGCTTTCTTGAGGCCCAAGATCTGTAACAGCGGCCCTAGGTGGGTACATGTAGACTATGGGGACCAACTCAGAGCTGAACCAGATGCTGCACCTGCACGAGGATGAGCTGAAGAGGAAGATTTTATCATGGGGCCCAGCGACGTGTGACAGAATAAATAACGAGGAGAAACAAAGGGCCCTTTGCGGCTCTTACGGCAGAGCAGAATAATCGAAGTGATAAGGAGACAGGGAGAAGGCCCTCCTTCGGTCTAGCAACATTCCCTGCTCCTGCAGCCTCATTGGAGGCCCACGTGGCACGCTGGGCCTGATAGTGGATCTAAATGACCTTTTGAGTGCACCTTCTATGGCTCATCTTGTGGCGCCGCCGGCCCAGCCGCCGTCCATCCAGCACAAAGAGAGCCTCTGTTCTCCATCCCTCCTCGCCCGTTGTCACGGCCTCATTACCTACCGTGTGCGACCTTTAAGGAGGTGCTGACGGCGGCCCAGCGGACTGGGGCCAGCGTCTGGACAGGCCGGGACAACCAGCGCTGTCGGCACCAGTGTCGGGTGCTTTATTGAGGCCACTTTAATGGGCACCGCTATAGATGCACCGCCTTTCCCAGAAGTCATGGGACACCCCGCTAGTTGCCGGGAAATGGGGGGGCAGGTTTGTTGCTGTAGGATGCTGGACCCTTGACGTGGTCCTGCCAAACACAGAGCCTTGACCCATTAAAATATCTCTGTAAAATGCTGGAATTAACATAAGATTAACACAGGATACTGCAAGACCAAAGATAACATGGAGAACGAGCTATTTCTTGAATCAAAGGAGCCATAATTATGTTCCCCATGATCTTTTGTTGGACAGTGTACTGTATATGGAAGATGCCTGTAAGCAGGCAGAACTATTGAGTGTTGGTCAGTGTTTCCAGGGGACTGGAAAACGTAGGACACCTATGTGTAGCTTTAGCGGTGATGGTCTTCAATCACCATGCCCTGACTTGCGCTATCGGCACCGGAACCGATGTGTATGGCGCATACCCGACACATGGACCATCCACCTGTGTTTCACGCCATCTTAGTTCTAGGCCTGTGAGCCATACTGACAGGAGGGGTGGTCCGTTTGTGACACGCTGCACAGCCAGCGTGCGGGCGACTGCCTTTACAGACTCGCTGTGTGGCGTGCGGAGCTGTTTTTAGGACTGAGCTGTCAAAATTCACTACATACTAAATCAACATACTTGTTTTAGCTTAAGATAGTTCTTTAGATACCATATGTGTAAAGGGTAGAGAACAGGGAAAAGTGACAGAACTGGAAACTGATTACAAACAAAAAGATGTTAAATCATTACGCAGTCTAGCTGTCCTTCCATATAAAAATCTCATGTATATTTTATTATTTTTTTACAATTGTAAAAGGTTGGTAACAGATTCTTAGTACAAGTTTTCTGATTTTTAAGACAATTATAAAGGCGGGAATTAGCATTTTGTTACAGCAACAGTTGCTAATCTAGTCAATTTCCCTTTTGATTTCACAGACAGCGAATGGCAGTTAAAAAAAAAACAAACAAAGCACAACAGAAGCTCAAATGATAATGGCTGTGTACAAAAGAACATAATCTCGGTAAGCACTGGATGGCCACGGTCCGTATCTTCTGGTCCCAGGCCAAAAGTGGCTTGCAGTTCCTTCGCTGGCCAGCAGAAGGTGCCGCACTAAACGACAGTCATTGCAGCTGTAGGGTTTCTGAAGCAATACTTCAGCACCTCCTAATCAACCTCACCTGGTTTTCAACATAGTAGTCTGTCGTCTTCAGGATATTTGGGTATATATATATTTCTATTACAACAACAGAACAGTTACCTATTTCTCTTTGTCATTAGAAACAATCTTCCCAGATGCACCCTCTCTTGTCACTGTCACCGTTTTAATAGCCTTTGCCCAAATCCCATACTTTACAGGTGTCCCCACGACAACACATCCTAAAGATTCATTTTGCAGTAAGGTCACACGTATTGAGTAAACCGGTGTTTCTCATCCCAGTCCTCGGGGTCCCCCAGACGGTCCATGTTTTTACTCCCTCTCTGTTCCCAGCATACCTGAACCAAATAATCAATAACACAGAATGCCTGGTACGGCCATGTTGGAAGCTCGAAAGAAACAATAATGTGGACTGTCTGGGGGTCCCCGAGTACTGGACTGAAAAAGACGAGTAAACAATGATATGTTAGTTTGATGATTATGCAAGATTATGCCTACATTGCTATTCATATGAGAGTCAGTCCATGGCGGGGGCGGGAGTGGGGGGGGTGGGCACTGGGCAAAGTGAAACTCAGGAATGATGTTGTGGATTCCTCCTCTGCTGGGAGCACCTTCCGAATATCTGAAATGAAAGATGCTGGGTTTCTCGTCGGTAAGAACAGGAGCGGGTTTCAGGTGTGTGTGCGTGTCTATGCTTGTGTGTCCAGCAGGGGGCGTGTCACTGGAAAACGGTGTGGTAGGTGGGGCACTGATGCGACTTCATGTACTTGACGGCAAAGCGCAGCTCACGGCTGCGCTTGTCCCACTTGTGGATGGCGGTGAGCAGCAGCTGCTGGTCAGCGCGGCGGCCCATGATGAGGAAGCTGCCCGCCAGGCTGTCCAACTGCGCACACGGGCAGTCGGCGCCATTCTTCAGGTGCAGCACCAGCCGCTTCAGGTCCCGCTTGCGCAAGGCCCCCATCTTCAGCACCTTCTTCTTCTTCTGCGCCGCCACCAGCTTCCGGTCGCCCTTCTCTCGCTTCACCTCCTTTATCTTCATCTTCAGCGCTTAATGGGGTTGGGTGGGGGGAGCAGGAACACTGCATTAGTTCATCAGTCAACCCCCCTACTACATTAATTACAAAGCTGATATTTTAATGGTTCAGCTGTGGTTGCGAACCTTGCTGTGAAAGGTCCACCAGCAGTTCCAATGAGATCTATGTCAACATCCAGTTCAGAAATCTGTGCTTTATATTCTAATGTTTCCCTCAGCCTTCATGATTCATTCTGGCAACCTTGAGATGTCTCTGATCTACCAGCCTTGCTGAAGGGTACAATGGCAGGTCATTCTTGAGAATCAAACCTTCAACCTGGACTCTGGACCATCGTGCTACCTGCTGTCTTCCATTGCAGTGGATTTCTTTACGATGTCACATTTTCTGTGGCATAATGTGGCGCCATTGGTCCCCTTGCTGTGTGTTCCTTTTTTAGACCCATCTAGAAGTCCTTCCTGTTCCCTCACTAGCTGGGCCTCATGGAAATAGAGTGGGGGGGGGAGTCTTCTCCCAGTCCCGACTGAGCAGTTTATGTCTCTCGAGAGGTGAGTCAGTTACCCCGCACGGCACTAACTCTTTGCTGCTGATGGAATATTCCGGATATCGCTTCAGCAGGCTCCGGCAAACATCAGGCGAGAAGAACACAAACAGAAAAAGAGGAAAGTAATTAAACAAGAGAGACCCCAACGGAAGCTCCTGCCCACATCTGCGACAAAGGGGCCACGCCGCTGTGGTCGAGCCAATGTGTGTTGGACGCCAAATGTGCAGGCTGACTCCCCATGGCCTCCTGGGACAAATCCCGTTCTCAGCAACCCAGCAGTCAACATGTCTGTACATTGACAGTTTCAGGCTTTCAGGCCAACAGAACAATGGGGGGTTAAGGAGGGGGGTGCTGCTTGTCTTGGGTAAGTCTCAGGCTG
>JAODLD010000047.1:4049191-4060163 GCA_026781065.1 Mormyrops boulengeri | reverse complement strand
GACCGGCCGCCATTACCTTCCCCCGGCCCAACCCTCAGGGGTGGGCTGGTTTAAACAAGCGGTAAAAGTTAAACGGTCAGCGCCTGTTAAAACCAGGGTTTTCTGGGGCTACCCCCCCCCCCCCCCCCGTCACTATGGGAAGCTCACTGACGCTCACCTAACACTCTGCCAGCCGGTGACTTAGCAACCAATTGGCATACAGCTCCGGCTGGCGAAGGCAAGAGAGACCCCCATCCGCCTGCCCGGCCGCCAAAGGCACGCCAGCCCGCTTGGAGCCCGGTGTGGTTTGTCCGAGGCCGTGCGGCACCCCCCTGGCTTCCCTCCAAGTGGTTGCCGTGCCAACGTTGCCGAAGAAAGAGAACGTTCTTTAAATCCTCTGAGCTTCATTTTTTTCATCCAAGCTGTTGACTTATTAACCCTGATAATCAGTTTGGGTTGAGAAATTTATGAACTAACTTCTGCTATTGTTTACTGCTAAAGAAACTGGAAGGGTTTAATAAGAGGAAAACACTTTTTAAGTGGTATTTTTTAATAAATAAGTAAGTAAATACATTTCAAACTTTTTATTCCACATTCTGCATTTATTTGAAAGTCTTATCCTTCTCTGTCAGTGTTTTGCTGTCTCTTTCTTGGTGTTAATTTTAAAAACACACTGGCTAACAGTGGAGAATATGAATCTCTTCAGCCTGCTGACACAGACAGCCCCAACACAGGCTCCTGCAGAAGCTCCTGAGTCTCAGCATGGAACAGCTGCTGGAAAACTTGAACCTGTCTTCGGAGTGTTTTTTAGTGCTGAGGTAAAAAAAAAAATAGACTGTCCTACCCCCCCCAGCCATCACACACAGAGTGGTATTACGCCCTGGCTGCAGGTCAGAAGAGCACAACTCATTAATCCCACCGTCTGCCAAGGTGATGAAACGCAGGCGCGTTCGTGTGTCTAAGTGTGAATTTAGCGTGATAATCCAGGAAAACCTTTCCGATCCCCAAACCAGGGCTCTGTGTAGATAATAGTCGGTAATGACTAGGTAACCTGAGACAGAATGTATAAATTCCAGGGACAGATACCGGTACTATTTCTTGGGCCCCACTTTAAAAAATCATTTTCAGGCCCCTGCCCCTGGTGTAGTGACCATTTGTGGCCAATAGGGGTCTCCAGCAAATACATGGATTGAGTGGTGGAAACATCACAACTGGAAGTAAAACCAGTAACTCTGTAAGGTGGCTTTTGAAGCTGGTAAATAGCAGAGAAACTTGCCAGTATAGATGCCTTCGGGTTTCAGGACATGTGAAGGTTCATTTTTAAGCTGCTGTTGTATCACTCTTTATCTCCAAAGCAGTTTAGCGGCACCGATGTCAGCTGTGGGCAAAGCGGGAAGCTGTGTGGTTGACCCATTTCAGGGGCTCTGGGAGGGAAGATGGGGGGCCAGGGCTGTGTCAGAATCCATGTGATCCACCGGTCATCCATACACCGTCTGTCAACCCTCCTCACAGCCTGTGCCCCCCTCCCCCACCAGGACACACAGAAATTTCCACGAGGACATGATGTCCTGCATATTAATGTGCAGGAGTCATAATTTTATGATTCATGTGGACCCTCAGGTAACGTGCACAGTATAAAACATCACGGCAGGCAGATAAAATCCCACGGGACACGCTTGTCAACCGGAGCCCAACATCTGTTTAAATGTACAGAGAACACGGACGGATTTAACATGCCTCAGCCGGACTGTAAATCCCAGATCGGATCGTCTGATCAAATCGCATTCGGCAGACTGTAGATATACAATCGAGCAGGCCTGTCAGAAATGTGTGTGTGTGTCAGTGCGCGTGTGTGTGTGTTTTTGTTTGGGGTTTGTGTGAGGTCACACACCTACGCACCTTCTGAATTAGGTCTGGGATTATCCATAATTCATGCATCCCATTCAAAGCAGCAGGTCCCGGCACCCCTGCTTTGTATATATACCGATTTAAATCACATGCGTATTTTATTTTGGTTTTCCACAAACAATGCACCCTGCAGCAGCCTGCCCGATCTTCCCCCGCAAGCGAGTATGTTACCCAGAAATGATGCTGGTCACCTGACTCACAAAAACCACAAGAAGACCTTTCTGTTCTAACCCCGTTTCTGAAACCATGTACATTTATCTTATCTAGCAGAAACCAGGCTAAACCAGAAAGGTCACGGAAAAAGCCAGTGTCCATTCTCAGCCGCCCTAAAATCCCATTTATGCGATGTCTGACATTCCACGTTCAAACGAGCAGTTCCTCATTTGCTTAAAAATTTAAGTTTAGTTTCAGATTTAAGAGAGTATATTTTAAACGGCATGACACTCAAATCAGTAAATGTGAAATTATAGAGCACATGTTGTAACGCTGTTGACTGGGTTTCTATTGTGTGAAAATAACCAAGACGTTCACCGTTTTTTGGTAAAATTACTCGTCGCCACATAGGTGTGTAGCGTAAGGTGAATCCCAGGCTCGGCCTCTGCAGTCCCCCAGGGCGGCTTGGGCTCCGCCAAGCCGAAGCTGCGTTATCAGGCTGCCGCACACACCTGCTGCACCGCCCCCCAGCAAAGGCAGCCGGCGACGGGTGACCCCAGGTTATCACCATCAACTATTTCACAAGAGCTCGCTTTTCACTTTGCTACTTGACTAGCAAAGCAACTCTCCTGATACCATAGACTTAATATCAAGGCACGAGGAAATGAATAATAATTTTATTAACGGCAGCTATAACTTTCCCAGTTTTAAGAGATTAACTTACTTATTTAGGCTTACTTATTTTGCTCGGTTGCATTTCTTTTCACATGAAACCTGGCAAGGTTATTTCCTTAGTTTCTGGATGCTTTTATCACTTACAGTGAAAAGAAACTGAACTCAGCAACAGCGCTGTAGCCTACCTCAAATGAGAGAAACAGATCTCGTTGCATGTATATATTTTATTAAATAAACTTTGATTTATTGGTCGAGGTGCCCTTTTCGAAGCTTTCATATGTATTTTTCATAGCTTCAAAATTTTCATCATACGCAGATTTTTTATTTATAATGCACCATGAAGACGAACGTTTGTAACACACATTATAAATGAATTTTAGCTAACATTTACCGATTAGTTTCCCCCCACTCTCCCTCCTGTCAAATCGCCTTTCATGCGCTGCCCGCCGTCTCCTTCTCCGGATGACTGTTATTCCGCAGTAATTCAGCTCCGGTCTAATTTCCCGAACGGACCGCAGACCAGGCTGCCGTAATCTGCGACGGGACACCGCGCTTCCTGCGTTCATACCAGCTTTTTAAAATAGTTGAAGCATCACTTCCCCTTTACTCCAGTAGTACAAATGCTTTCACACCACTAGTAACTTCTAAAAAGTTTTAACTAATAATATTTCTGCTGATTGACAAAATATAGAATATGTATTAAAAATGTCAGAATTTCCATAACATAGGCTATACTAAATAAATTTTTCTCTCGTGGTTGTTTCAGAATTTAAACAGACCAAAACTACTTCACTAAAAAGTTTCCATGTTCTCAATTGAATATTTCCTTTTGACGATACTGGCAATTTTTAGAATATGTAAGAAGCAAATAATAATAAATCTTTAAACATGGCATTTAAATTTTTGTATTGAACAGCAGAGAAAGCGAACAACTGACAGTTAATGTAAAGCTTTTTGTTTTGTGTGTTTTTCTAACCATTTGAACATCCTGGAAGTGAATCCTGGGTATTTCTGGACACAGTGAGTCATTAGTCATGATAAGGTATCTGGATCAGTGAGCTGGCTGTCTTTTCCACCAGAACGTCAGTGGTACATCAAAAACAAACAGCTCCCTTCTAAAAAGCCCACCAAAAAACATACAGACGACAGCTCTTTGGCTCTGCCCTGCGATGGAGTCCCTCTCAGCATATATTGCCAGCCTATCAACACCTCTCTCCTTCATGCAGCGAAACAGCAACATTAACTAACACACCCCAACCTTCCCCTGGGGGTGTCTGACACTCAGTCTGAGAGTTCATATGCTGCGCCTGACCTGCGCATAAGCATCAATCAAGATGTCCGTCCGCCAATCGCAAAATTCACTTTAAGCAAACAAAAATGAACTGATATACAAATATATAAGGCCATAATCATAAATTTTAAATGAGCTTTTTCTTCTAATGCATGCATATAAATACCTAAATGTTCGTATGATATTTACTGAGTCTTTAGGTTTGTCAAAAGAGACATATGGAAATTAAAAACCTCAGCAATAACTAATTAATTAGTTAAAATCAGTCATTTGTCGCCGATCTATGTGACTTTCACTGTCTTTGACATTTGCGGCAATGCGCTGCATGCGCTGCAACTGTGTGCAGGAGGGCAGTGGGGGTACCTGGTGTTTGAGTTGCGCTGAACTGCATGGGGATGCAGAGGTCATTATCGATGGGGAACTTGTCACAGCGGAGCATCTCGGGCCAGGGGAAGCCGTAGGTCTCCATGACGGGGGCGCAGCTGTCACGCACGGCCTCGCAGAGCGAGCGGCATGGGTAGATGGGCCGGTCCAGGCAGACGGGCGCGAACAGCGAGCACAGGAAGACTTGTGTATCTCCGTGGCAGCGCTTGGCCAGCAGGGGCACCCAGCTGCCGGCCTGCTGCCGCACCTCGGGCATGCTCTCATGCTCCAGCAGGTTGGGCAACCGCATACGCTTGTAGCCCACGCTGTGGCACAGGCGCAGGTCGGCCGGGATGTCCACGCACTGCGGCCGGCGCGCGTAGAAGCGTCCGCCGCCCGCCACGCCGCCAGCGCCACCCGTGTGGAAGTTATCCGACTGCCAGCTGTAGTAGTCATACTCCTCAGCAGAGGCGGAGCCGAGGGCCAGGAGAAGGAGCCCCAGGGCCAGGAGGGCAGGGGCGGCAGCGCCAGGGGGCGGCGAGGGTCGCCTGCATCTCGCCATCCGCATGCCGGTTCTTCGGAGGATTCCGTAAAGTTTTTGGAGCTGTAAAGGGAAATAATCCTCTTTCCCCGAGGGGCAGTGTGGATGCTGTGGTCGAGGGCCCCCCCGCGAGTCAGCAGAGGGAGGGACGGTGCGGCCAGGCGCCCCGGGGGGTTTCCTGCAACTGTGCGCTGCGCTCAGGTGGGATCCCAGGCTGGCCCGCTCTCCTCCTCTCCGAGGTGCACCTCTCGTTTAAGACCCGCCACTCGGCCTGGTCCCTCACCGGCCTCCGGCCCCCTCATGGGCTGCCGGCCCATCCCGCCTCCCCCCCCCCTCCCCACCCCCTACCCTCAGTGAGGCTTTCCCCTGGCTGCTGTGAGCCTGAGCTCAGCCAATCGTGCAGCACGGGGGCAGGGCCTCACTGCTGCTGGACACTCCCATGCCACGCCCCTCAGAACCCCCACCCTAAACCCCTCCTCCTTGTCATGAGCACTTCTTGAGTTCTGCATTTTGCTGCTCCTTGCTTACTCTTTTCTCCTGTTACACTTTGTCTCCCTCGCTCCCACACCCTCTCTCTATATATATATTTATATGTGTGTGTGTGTGTGTGTGTTCCATGAACGCACCTACACAGGCAAACACAGATTATCCTCTCATACCATCGCTGGCTCACAGTTGGGAAAGCATGGTGAATGAAGCTTTTTTCATTCCTCGACAGCGAGAGCCAGCACAGCTACAGGTGGTCTCGCCCGTTGGCCTCTCTGGGGGGGGTTATGCTAATGATAATTCCTGGCTGTGAATAGACCCCCATCTCCCTCTGTCTCTCGCTGTCAATCCCAGTTGGACAGAGGGGCCCCGCCGGCCCCCCGCTCAGCCCCCACCCCTTCGGTGGGGGTCTCTGCAGTGGAAGCGACGCAGACCCCGCGCCGCGTCCTTCATTCTGTTTCTCGGTGTCGTCGCGCACCCCGTAACTCATAAATCTGCAGCTGCACTCAGCCCCTTAGCCGCATTCCCTCCATCAATCGCCGCTATAATCACATAATTATGACCGCTAAACCTTTTTTCAGGCTGTTGTCACAACAGACATGGATTCAAAAAGGCCAACGGCCACAAACGATTTATAAGCAGCACGTGGCACAAAATCTCATCTTTTTATTAATGACACAGTCTGCATGCAAACTGATTGTCATGCCTGTTTTTTTATTCTGGGATGTTTTAAAATTATTCCGTAAAGATGCCGTGGATGAAGGGTGATTGAAGGATTACATCAAACTGACAAAAATGATGGCACTGAATTCAACTGCTTTGTGTTGTGCAGCTAAAAGCAGAGCTGCTAACTAGCCAAAAAAATTTGTGGTAAGAAGACCTAGGAGAGCAGGTATGCAGGACATTCCTGCAAGTGAGAAACAAAGGACAGATTATGTCTGCGAGGAGCTCAAACCCACATCTATAGGGAGCAGAGATGTGAGGTGTAAATTCTTGTTACGAGAAGCTAGTTTAGAATCCATTGAGGCTAAAAGGGAAGGAAAAATCATGTTATTGAAACACTGCGTTTTCATTCTGTTTGGTGCCATTGTTCATGTTTATAATAATTATCATTACATTGATCATTACTAGCTCCACAATATTAATAACTGCGCGTTGAATTCGTTGACATTATGATTGTTTATTGTTTCATGTAAGTTCAATAATAGAAAGTCTTTCCTAATACTTTCCATACTGAAATTGACAGCCTACTCTGCCTGTGTGTGTGTACTGTATGTCAGATTAAAAAAGGAGGCCTTGTCTCCACAGACAATGGAAATTGTTGGGCCAAGATCCGGGCCTTGTGGTACACCAGACAGGCAGACCTGAATTGCAGATGGAAACATTTTTTCAGGCAATATTTTTGCTATTTCTTTAAAATGATTAAATAGATTCTAAGACAGCTCATATCCTCCCTGGTTTTCAAGAAACTCGAGTATTACAATACCATCTATTTTTGGAAATGTATAAAACGATGGGACCCGGGAGCTGAGTCCAACATACCTTCCATCAAAGTGCGCTCAGCTACGAGGCGGGCAGGCAGAATCAGCAGCTCTCCGGAGCAGCGGGGGCAGACTCAGAGACTGCGGCAAGAGGCGGGCTGGGCATAGCGCCCCATAGGACGTCACCAGAGATGGCACCTGCTGGTCGGGTGAAATGCCATCACTTCGATTTGATAGGCTAATCATTGATTTTGAAGCTTGCATCCCATTAATCTGTGAATTTGTGTAAGATAATTGCACTGTGCCATGGTCTGAACTCATAGTGCTGAGGCAGAAGGGTTATTGGCAGATGGACCTGTGTACAGGACAATAGTGTAAGTTAAAAAGTGAATTAGAAATCAGTCAATGAACAGGTAGCCTGTAATTAGTCATTATTGAGTCAGAAACCTTTGTGGCCTTTGCCTGCAGAAAAATCATTAATTAGACCTGAAATAATCAGCCAGTCACCGAAGATCGACGTGTTCTGACACAGTTTGGATAGGAAACTTGTTCTTTTTACGAAAATGGCCCCAGACAGCTGCTTCTAGACAATCTGCAGACGATGTAAAGATTTTTCACCTTCATGTGAAGTGACAGAGCGTGCAGCACAAACACTGAGCTTTATATAGCCGCACATTCCCTAAGAATCACGAGTCAGCTTTTACCCACAGACCTGCATCGCTCGGATGGTCAATAACTAAATAACTTACAGCTGTCATCTACTAAATCCACTAAAAGCAATTGGAATGGCAGAGTAACAGCAAGAAAAGGGAACAGACACCGGAAGATCTTAAGAGTGAAATGATTTATTTCTCCTCAAGATGATGTTCTGAATGGTGTGACTGTGTCTTTTGCAGTGGAGGCTCTGTTAAGGTGTTGAGGACATGCTGATCCACATTTGTCCCATTTAGCTCCAAAATGTCATTCATATTATTTATTTTATACGCTGCAGTGACTCCAAGTTCATAGTTGCTGACTAATGACAGATGGCTGTGTTTCCGTCTGGCTGGCTCATCATGGCTTACACAAGACCTGGGCCCATAACTCTGGTCCCCCAAAGCCATGAGGGTTTGATGTTGGTTTATGTTTTACCTCAGCTCTAACTTCCATTACAGAGTAAAGTACGTGTTCAGTGTGTGACATCTGGTGTCTCGAGTGTACATCAGGCGCAAATTAAAATATGTTCTGTAGCATATAAGATTTCAGCTCCTGAAGGATAAAGGTATAGGGCAGGGTGCCCCAAATACGATCCTGGAGAGTCAGTCGGCAACCCTGTTTGCAGATTTCCCTGCTCAAACACATCCACTAAACCTGGCAATTAGCTGGTGAGCTGAATAAGGTGTTTCAACATGGAAATCTGTAAACTATGTCTGGCCCTCCAGGACCGGAATTGGGGGACCCTGGTGTCGAGGTTCTCACACTTCAGCAAGGTTTCCTCAGACCCAACCACATTCAGATGTGGGAAGCAGAATAATAGGGAATCCTGTGGATTTGTTCTGTTCCAGCTTTTTGGGGTTTGGTATGGCCAACCCAATAAGACACCCCAATTGTGTAGGTGGTACCTTCCATCACGTCTCGCTACTGTTCCTTATTCTTCATTAGCTACACAACACAGGTGCAGGGTAGGGGAATAAGACGACACCTTCCTGTCTTACACCATCTGTATCCCTTCCATAAATGTGCCGACCATCTTGAGTCGATTGTGGCTGTTAGTGTGGCTCACCATGCTTTTGGCCCGCGGAAAGCCCAGCAACAACAGACCCAAATTGCAGCCCAGAGGGTTGAAATCTGTAACCACTCCCAGCCACACCATGAACTCGCCCATCACTAGATGGTCAGCCTTCAAGCACCCCCACGAGAGATCACAACCTCGATGTCAGGATGTTGGTTGCCTTCGAACTGCTGTCATCTATAGCTGGGATAGAAATCTCTGAACAGTAATCATTGAACAAAAAAACAAAATTAAGCATCTCCCTCTGCAGCTTGCGATCAGTGCATTAGCATAACCGAGTCAGCATCTTCAAAGGCTTCAGATCTTTGACTCCATTTGTAAATCTTCTGTATGAGGCTCTGCAGCAACTTGTCTGCAAAATGTGTGCTGTTCGATGTAATCTGATAGAATGGGGGAATGCACGGGGATGTACACTTTCTCTCTTGAGGTTTGGACATTTGCACAAGGAAACCATTGGAAGTCTGACATCTCCTGGATGCTGTTTCACTGCTATGGAAACGTTGGGAGAGTCTTTCACAGCAGAAGAGGTCCAGGCTGTCACCTCATCCTGCATGCATTGTGGCAGAGAATTCATTTACAAAGATGTCAAAACAATGGAAAGGCAGGGATTATTGAACCGTCTAGTGTCGTGTTCTGCTCTGGGAAACGATTTGTTTGTTTTGTTTACTGACTACATGCTAAAAATTCAGCTATGGTATAAATAATTCTGGCTGGGGAAAATACGTGGCGGTTTATACTCGAATATGCCATAAAGAAAACCATTTCGCATTCCGTAACACGCGGAGGAATTTATCTGTTTTTAACAACCTTTGGATGCGATTCAATCTGGCGACAAAGTCTGCCGCTGTGCAAAAAAAAAAAAAAAATCTAAGTGGAAAAATACCAAGGCCGTTAATCGCACATAATATAACTACTCTTATAAAACACTAGCATTTAAAAGTATTAACATGAATTAGGAATGCAAAGCCATTAAGCAGGTTACATGCTTAGTATCATTTCTATGAATAATATGAAATAATACATTCCAGTATTTTCCTCATTAACTTCACCGTCATCGTCAGAGGAGGGATACGACGGAAAATTACTGCGAATCGATTTTTAATAGACGACCTCAATGCAGTTGTGGAGTAGACGAAGAGACGTCCCCCCCCCTGGCCGGGAAATTTTACTGAGTGCCGCTTAGAATAACAGACGATCATTCTTAGATAAATCCGCAACAATTTACCTAGAACCCTCCGCCCCCCCCCCTTCCGTCTCAAATTTGCAGAGCCAAATTAAGGGAGTGTTATGAACTGAGTACGACGGTAAACGTACTCCTAGATAACGGCGTTATTTTAAACAGAAATTAAACTGATTTAATCAAAAAAAAGGTTTTGTAAAACGGAAAAACGACACTAGATTCCTGGGCCTATATTCGAGAAGTTTTTAATGAACTACACAGAGGAGTAATTGATCAGTATGCCAGGAATGACTTTAATGTGAAAACTTACTTTTATTATTCAAATCAAACCAAGACTGCTTTAGAAATTATTCTTGGAGCATGTAAATGAATGGGGGGGAAAAGGTCCAGCATTTTCAGTAACAATGGGGCTTTTTAAAGAGCGCAACGCTCCGTTTTCCCTCTGCGGGGAGAAGCGTCTCCGAGCGCTTTGCTGTCCTCGCACATTCGCTCTGCCGCTCGGGTGTCAGGCGCGCAGCAAACGGGGGACACGGGGAGCACAAAGAGCCGGTTATTAGGGGAAGGACCGGCGCCAAGAGAGCCGGCATAACAAAGGCTCATCCCGGGGCTTTTGCTTGTTTTTCCGCGAGTGGCTGGCGCGGATCGCAGGATACCAGTCGAAGCGCGGCGAGCATAGTTCAGGCGGAACCAATCCGGTTTTAGAAGCTGGTCTGGCAGCGGAGGTGATATCTAACGCCGGGTAATCATCTGATTGTTGTGTTTGGTTAGACGTCAGAGACTCTGCATCAGGAAGAATCGAATGGATTCCTTTTTGCATTGGTGCCGTGCACAAGTGATTTTATAGAGGCGGTAAAGAAAATACCTTCCAAACCACCGACTCATCATCCAGATCTCCTCCTTTCTATACAGCGCTAGTTTGACCGGTGCGCGTTTTGAAACGCGCTACAAGTTGCGCAGTAATTCTGGACTGGATCTTTCACGTCCCTGTAAGGGTCCTTCTGTGTTGACCTGAGTAGGATTTGAAACCGTAAAATAACCGGCCATTAATGTGGGGGGGGGGTGGGGCGGAATAGCCACGCACCGGAAGGTCTTGTCAAGAAAAAAGGGGAGTAACGAGGCACCACAATCCGATGCCTGTCCTGGC
>JAODLD010000047.1:4038390-4049091 GCA_026781065.1 Mormyrops boulengeri | reverse complement strand
ATTCTTGTCGCCCGTCTCTCTCTCTCCGTCTGCTCTCGTCCTTCCGCTCCCCCCCCCTCCTCTCCCCCCCCCACCACCCCCTCCTCCGGGGGGGGGGCGGGGGGCCCCCCCCGGATGATCCAAGCAACTGAATGTATTGTGAATAAAATCGGGGAGTATCGATGCAGCACTCTGCGTTTCCTGTCCTGGCTGCTCAGAGTGCTGGCCAGAAAAACAAACTGCAAGAGAAACAAAACACAGAGCGATGCTGACTCTCCTTCGATCCTCAGCGCTGTGTCTTGGACCACCGGCAAGGGGTCACGCTGTCAAGATGCACAGCAGGAGTCAGCTGCGATCCCAGGCAGTGCGGTCACTCTTGGACCGCGTCTGCCGGAGTCGGCTTTCCGAAGGGGCCGCAGGAGAAAGCATCGCTGCCGAGGGGGATGGGAACGCCCAGCTAGGCTTCGCCGCTCCCGGTTAAGCCGTTTTTAATGGCCGGGGAGGTATGTCAGAGTTCCTAGACCACATGATGCCCCCCCGCTCTTTAGCTTGGGAGCCCCCTACAGTTGGACGGAGAAGGGTGAAAAATTAAGGAAAATAATACAGCAGTGTGAAGATCTATGTGTAAAGACAAACCAGAACCATGCAGAGCTTGACCTCAAAGTGTGTGTGTGCGTGTGTGTGTGTGCGCGCATGTCTGTGTGTATGTGATTAATACATTGGGGACCAGATTTCCACACAATGTGATAAAAACCTGCGACTTTTTACCTTGTGAGGACATTTTTTCGCTCCCCACAAAGGGAAACAAAATTTGATAAAAAATCTTTGACTTAAATCAAAAAATTAAAAATGCCAAAAGTTGTGTATTTTGTTTAATTACTTATGGTTAAGGTTAGGGCTGGGTAGGGGTTAAGGTTGTAGGGATCAGGGTTGTGGCTATAGAAATGAATGGACTGTCCCCACAAAAGATATGAATATAAATGTGTGTGTGTGTGTGTGTGTGTGCGCGCATGATTGCACACCTGGCCTCATCCCTTCTACAATGTTGGTTTTTTTTTTTGGAAACCGTGCAGTGTTGGCAAGGCCCATCTGAGTATGACGTGGAAAGTGTGGAAGCTTTCACTGTCATCAAGAGTAATGTTACTCCAGAGGAGTGTCAGCAGATGATGGGTGAGAATGAGAAGGTTCTGGAAGCGCGATAAGGTTCGTAGCTGTTAGCTGGGTTTTGCTTTCCAGTGGAATAACAAAATCAAGCACAGTTTTGCATGAAAGGTCTCCAAAATTACTTGGATTGTGGTAGAAGAAATGTAGCTTCAAAACCCAAGATTTTGATTGACTGTCAATTGACTGGTAAAACTAGCTTGTCATTGAGTTGCAATGAGTGAAGCTGGGCAGCAACTGAGGCTGGACAATGAGCCCACCTACCGCAGTAATGAGCCCACCCACCGCAGTAGCTTTCAAAGCCTCATTTTTCTCACCGCTATCAAAAACATTGGCCTGGCCGGATCTGTTGATCGCACGTGGCCATCGGTGCCGCTGACACTCTTAAGTGTTGTTTTTGGTCACCTCTCCCCGAAAGCGGCGGTAGCACAGTGCCTCGGTGGGTATCAGACCTTCCGGACACCTCCTGGGTTGCAGGTTTGAAATTGTTAGCCGGCTCTGGGTGTGCAGTTTGGATGCTCTCTCTCTCTCTTTGCCTGAGTGTCCGCAGGCCCTGTTAGGGTAGGAGACCAAGCCAACTTTCCGCAGCTTTCGATTTGTTAGTTTGGGAAGCCAGCATGATCGTAATGAGCGGGGAGAGTTGAGAGCTCCGCATTCTCCTTGTCCCCTTCTCTCGGTGGAGGTCTCCCGGCCAGCGTGGACCTCTCCGCAGATTCCAATCCTCGTGACCCATCCGGGAAGCTCTTGAGTCTCGCCAGAGACCTTCACAGCTTGAGCGCCGGTGAGATTCGCCAGTGAGTCCGGAAGAAATAAACAGGCCAGACAAGGGTGGGCATGAAAAGCTGGGAGGAAAATAAGGGTAAAAAGATGTGAGTTTTGGGATTTTATTTCTGCTCATTTTTATGTTTCTGAATCTGGACAGTCCTGGGTCCGTCTTCCTGTGGATTGGCACAGAACCTGGGCTGTGTTAGAGTCGCTCCAACTTACCCCTCTGCCCTCCCCCACACTGCTCTTGAAATTGAAGCGGGGGTGTACATCTCTCATGACTGTAAATGGTTGTCTGGCCCGCTGTCCTCTCACTTACAGATTTAATAAAGTGCTGATCTGGCGTGTGTGTGTGTGGACCTCCCCACAGAGCTACACTTACACACTCCCAGGTTATCTGTAGAAGACCGTGACACCCCGGGGGGTACCTTTCCTACACTCCATTTTCCCTTGCACGATCTTGCTTGTGTCCTTTATACCTGCTTTTGCCTGCTCCTTGTCACATGGTATGCGGGGGGGGGGATTTACTGTTTATAGCCCCCCCCCACCTGATTAAGTAAAGGGGCCTGAGTGTTTAACCAGTCCAACTCCTGACCCAATGACACCATATATAGATGTTCCTCTGCTTACGAACTTTCAACTTACAAACTTTCAGACATACGAACGAAGAGGACTGTAAGTCCAAATTGTGTTTGTTGGGCTCACTTTCCTGTCCGCAACATCATTTTTTTCTTTCTGCGCGCCAATTCCAACTAATACCACTACTCCCGCCGCGTAGCAGTGTAGCGTAGGTACTCCCAGCATCCTAGTTCTTTGTACTGGCGTATACCCTTAACCCTTTAAGTGTCTGCTCCACCAAATGGTAGACTACCGTTTGGTATACCTTTGTAATACATAAACTGCATTTTTCAGTGTTTGAAAAAACTATTGATTTTTGTTTGTATTGGCCTACAGACCTCAGAAATGATAAAAAAAATAATATTTCCAATGCCTTTTTCTGGGTGTGGCCCTTAAAGGGTTAAAATGGTGTTGAATAACGACGTACATACATTTCAAGTTACAAACGGCCGTTCGGAACGTAACTCGTTCGTAAGTAGAGGAGCGTCTGTACACTTTTCTCGTGAGATACGTGTGTGTGCGCCATGGCTGAGGGCACCAGCAGGGGGCGCTACCTCTTGTTCACGCCATCCTCGCCATCTGCCCCACACCTTGGTGGGTTTGCTGACCCACAATCTTGAAATTCGGTGCATTTGTCCACAGATTTCATACCACCGAGAAATGGCTTCCAGACAATAAATCTTTTGTTCGTGAGTGTAGAGTGGAATTAGTTCTAGGTTTTATATGACGATTTTTTGGCAGTTGACGTCTTTCTTTGGCTCAGTGACTTGATGGGTGGTGTTATTCTCTTACCCCTCTGGGGTTTGGGGTTCGAATCCGGCCCCTGCTGTTGCTGTGCTGAGTTAGCATGTTTGCTGCCCCCTTGCTCTTGCGGGGTCCCTTTGGGTGCTTCGATTTCCTCTTGTAGCCCAAAGACACGCATGTCGGCCCTTAGCGTGTGGACGTGCACGCGTGAGCTGCCCAAATCCTGGACCAGCTCGGGTTCCCTTTTCCCAGCTGTGTCTTGGCTGAATCGATGCTGCTTTGTCCTCCTCGTTTTTGTCACAGCCTCTGAAAGTCAGAATCCCTTCTTGGAGGGCTTCAAATGCAAAGAGTCCCTAGATATAAACACCTGCTGGTCTGCCATGGTCTTTCACCAGTTTCAGTTTTTACTGTTCATTTTCACTCTGCGCCACAAGGGGGCAGCCTTCCCGAATGAGGACAAGCGTGAGGCTAAACGCCATAAATATATTTCCCCCGCAGGTAAAGAGAATTTACCAGTTTGACAAACATCAATCTCTGTTGTGTTTAATTAAATAATATTCTATCAAAAAGTCTAACAACCAAAAGGCCTGAAGTTATCGTATCTCCTACTATAGGCCATATACGGTAGATTCTGATTCTAAGGGTCCCGAAGGTAATTGAGCTTTATGACGGTGTCCGATGAAGGAACCAAATGCAGATTTCCGCAGCGCCGTATTACTCCCTGACACGCATTTCGGGAGCACGGGTGCAGCACATCGGCAGGCCTGCGGTGGTTCGAGTGAGGGGTGAGTGCAGCATCTGTTGGACCACAGGGTGGCGAGGGGAGGCACCCGGTCACTCCTGGAAACAGGTAGCATTGTTGTTTTTCTACATCAGTGTTTCACAATCTGGTCCTCAGGGGCCCACAGGGAGCAGGGAGGGAGCAAAACTGTGGACCGTCTGGGGCTCCCCGCGGACCGGGTTGGGTATCACTGCTGCATGTTTAGGAGAGATGGGGACACGCAGGAAAAGCCAGGCCTTGGCAGTCCACTGGGCCGAGCCCCCACCTGCCCACCAGTTAGGTGCTCATTAACAAGACACAGCACAGTGTGATGGGGGGGGGGGGTATTTTATTACCTGATCTTGAGTGTCACATCCTCCCCTGATCACATATTTTACAGGAAGTGCTGTACGTTCTTGTAATGGTTTGTCTCATATTCATACTGCTCAGCCTTGCGACGTTTCCAGTACAAATTATAGCATGAGCTTCACCCATAACGAGGGCAGGTCCCTGTCCGCCGTCACGAGCGCCCCCTGCATTTAAATCACAGGCTTTTTTATTTGTTAAGCTTAGATTAAGGGCTGTTGTGCTCCGTTCACAGTCAGTGCTGCTCTGCCTCACACGTGTGTGTTCCGAAGGGGTTGTTGCCCTCCTTAGGTGTGATTAAGGCTCATTATATGTCTTATCTCATTCCTTGACAGGTACATCGCTTCCAGGCTGCTCTCCCTTAAACACCTCTTCTTTTCTCTCCTCCATTAATTACTCTTGCTGGTAGAAAAGATCGGTTATCAAATCTCCACCTTCTCTGGTTAAAAAAAACAGCTGGCATGACCTACATTTCGATAGCAAACAGCAGATTCCACAGGCTTGGTCTCACTTCCTGTGTTTGTGCAGAGATGGTGAAATCAGGTTTATGGATAATCGGGCTGCTTCTTCGGCCTGATCCCCCTGGACTGGAGAACAGTGCTAATTTGCAGTTCGGCCAAGGTCTTGCGGTGTGGGATGCCCAAGGGGAAGGCAGGACAGGCTCCGGGCGTCTATAACATCCTCCCAAAATCCGTGTCTGCTTCCAGGCAGCCCTGCCGGATCCGCAGGCGCGTGAAGGCGCTTCGGCACGGTGAATCGTTTCCTGATTTAGCATTACAGGAGTTGCTAGGCACCCGAGAGGTATATTTGGCTGCTTGGCTGACACCCACATTAACTTATTTATACATTTATATATTTTTACTGCCGTTCAAAATAAGGACTTTGAGTAAGAGTACAACAGCAGGGCTCTTCCTGGACCTGGCAAACTTATATCCATCTGCCCATAGTCTTGGACAGGTAGGGGTGAGACCAGGCAGGTATATGACAAGGACCGGAGATGAAGAGATTTCCCAGCTGGGCAGAATGCATTCGGCAGTTGTAGTGAATGGCATGGCGACACCTGTGCAGTAATAACCATGGAAATAAAAGTGGGCGTGTTCCCCGGTGTTTCATTGCAGCTGTCAGACGTTCTAGGATAGCCCCCAGGGGTGGATTAGCTTATCTAGGGGCCCTGGGCTGACATCAGCATGGACACTCAGATGTTGCTGATTTAACTGTTGCCTTTTTCCTGAGGTGGGGCGGAGCCTAATGTTTGCCGGGGCCCTAGGCTATTGAGGGGACATTCTGATGACACCACCCTGCGTGAACACACCCCTTTCAGACGAACTGAGTGGCAGAACATGCTGCAGAGTGGCTTATTGTAGTCAGGGAAACTGCAAAAAGACACATGATTATCTACTGTTATTAAAAACAGCGGCACTTGACAGGGATGCAAATTTAGCAAAGGACCAGGAGACCATGACCAGGAATCGGGTTTCCGGACATTTTAATGTGTACTTTGTACAACGTCATCATTTAACACGTCATTGCACTCAGACCGCGCTGTCACTTTCCAGAAACTTTGTATTTGAGATTTACTATATTTTGAAATATCTTCATTATTCTCCCTCAGTTTCTATGTCCTGTGCATTGCGACACGAGGAAAGTCATTCCATTCCTTTATGTTGCAGTGTGTTGATGTGCAGGAACGACAATAAAACCTTTGAAATTCAAACTGATTTGAGTTATATGTACCTGATTTTGACACCAAGGAAACACACACAGCAAAACCTGAAGGCATACAAAAGCCTTGGTGCGATTTGTTGATGAAATTAAAGTGACGAGGATACCAGTGGACATTGTAGTTATTATGGACAGGTTTGTACAAATATATTATCACAACTTTTTTCTTAGTTAGAAATGACAAAGGAAAATCACCGTTTCTGAGCCAGGATTCCGGGTGTTTCTATGGATTACAGCAATCCATTTTGTTCTCTTTTTCTTAGCAGTCTGTAGAAAGATACCTCTGACTTCTTGTTAAATTGATTTGTACAATCAATCGCAGGACAGTTCTTTCCCATTGTAGGTGCGTTTGTGTCCAAGCTGATGCTGCCGCTCAGTCTTTTTGCCACTCGGTGGGTGTAACCGCGGTAATTTCTGCCTACTGACATCATGCTCATACCCTCTACAGCAGGGTCTCAAACTATTTGATCAAAGGTTCGCATCAGATTTTTGTTCTAAAGTCAGAGGTCCGCAACAGTTTTAAATAAACCAGCATTTCATTAACTATAATAAATTAATAATAATCTCCAGACTTTGAGAACCCTTGCTCTATCGCCAAGGGTTGCCTGTGTATGAATCGGCCCCTGATAGCCACGTCAACGAGGCTGTGCCCAGAGCTGAACAAATGCTGGCAGCAAATGTGGGAACATATCTCTACAGGGAATGAGAAGACATCAGACATCAGCCACAGTGTTCCACACGTCCCTGGGAACTCCGAGAAGAGCTGTATGACCCAGGGCCACCACTCACTGACTTCTAAGAGCAGATCCTGGCAGCTATCATGCTCTGGGGTGAGTCGACTGTTACGCTTGGTTTTCACCATCCGTTTGTCCTGGATGGGACGGGTGGAGTCGACGTTTTAAGCGCCGCTGGGCTTCCCATCATGATCTGCATAGCGGGGGCCTCGTAAAACCCGCCGCTCTGTAAGTCTTCATCCATTAGTTCCCAGCTACCCTTCCTCATTAGAGCCGATTAAGCATAATGAGCCCGCTTCACTCTGTCACGCGGTGAAGACGTGCGGTTTCTTTGGACGCCATGACTGCGTTCACATGGCGTAGACCTCGGTTAATGATTTCTGGGCACTTGGCCTGGATGTTGCCTTCCATTAAATACCTAATTAAGCACTGCTACAGAAAGCACTGGATCTTGCTTTCAGTGACATGAGATTCAAAGAGTCAGAAATTCATACAGTCGGGCAGTATTTGTGGGCGTTTCAGATGTTCCTGTGTGGTGTGGTGTGGTTCCCCTAGAGGAGACCTCTAGGATTATGACGCATGATTATTGTTACACAGCGTTGGAACATTGGAGGCTTCATATCTAAATTAAATAGGAACATCTTTAAGTTAATATTTGGTAAGCTGGAGTCACCATAAGCATCAATAAAACTGGGTATGAAGCAGAATACTCACTGCTAGCATAGATTTTTCTCGTGGTCGTGTTTACATCCATGGCTCAGGGTCGATGAAGATAGTTTCACTGGCAGATAAGGTCAGATAACGCGACACTGATGGGTGGGACTAGGAATCATGTTCATCGCAGACACGTTTATCCAGAACGATTGAGAAAGCAGGGTCACCCAGTCCCTGGAGCCATCGAGATTAAGGACCCTGCTCAAGGGCCCAATGGTGACATCATTCTGCAGGCCGTGACATTCCAATGCAGAATCCTAACCCAGTGAGACAAACACCACCCCAGACTGACCCCCCAGCCCCTAACCTCTGTCTCACCCTAGTCTCCAACTGCAAGCTGCTGCATCTGTCCCAGCAGCCATTGAGAATCAAGCCTGTCCTGCAAGCCTGGGGCGGTCGTGACCCCGCTCGCTGCTGGCCCACTGTGGTGTGGCCTGAGCCAGGATGCGACAAGCCCAGATCCATCAGCACGGAAAGCGGACGTTTGAAGATCAAGAGATCTTTGAAGGCTCGGGGGGAGATGGATTGAGAAGGCAGGAGCGAAAAGCGTAGGGGAAGAAAGAGGAGAAGAACATCTGACAAGTTAACACGCAGCAGACGGGACATTATTGTTTTGGCTGTTCCCGGCGCCTGGGCCTGTCCCCTTTGTGGGAACAGCCCGTCCCTCTGTCCCTGGCTGCAAACAGACGCCTCCAGAAAGCAAGGGTCAGAGGGGAAGAGGTGGCGACATACCGGCATTCCTAGTGGGCTTGGTCGGGTCTTCGCTGGAGAGGAACCGCCATGGGTAGGGGGCGCCAGTGGAACTGAGTACCCGCTGGATCCTGCCCAGGGATTAACAGGCCAAAGAGTGCACTCATGTAGAAAGATCCCTCCCGGTGCCTCACTAATGAATATTTCATTTACAAAATCCCAGCTGGTACCGGCAGCTGAATCGCATCTGGTTCCGCACACCCGGAATGTTTGACGCTGACCCATGTGTGGCCGCTGTTTCCATCACCTAGACGGCGGCGAAGTTGAAAGGTCATGCTTGTAATTCCTCTGAGTCTCTCGTCCCAGCTACACACGTCCCAATTAGTTCTGCAAATGCGCTTGCAAATAACCCGCTGCCATGACCTTCGTTGCCCTTCTCTCATTTTGAAGGCCAAGTAGGTCTTTTAACTACAATAAGGTCTCAATACCGGCACTGCGACTCTGGCATATTGAATAAAAGCTCACAGTTTGGGCTTAAATGTCACCGTTCTCCTGAGTGTGGGCTGAACCCAGCAAAAATCTCCTTGATTGGTGGACCACAGAGGCCACACTGGGACACAAACCTACTAGGGAAGACAGATGTACTGGGCTTCTTCAAGCGACAGGCTATGTGCTAGCCTGACACATTTAGCACAGGCGATATTTAATTGAAATTTAATTGAAATTTAGCTTAGCGGACGCTAAACAGTCCAGTCAGCTGCTTGGACGACTGTGGGAGCTACGTGGAGGATCCAGCAACAGAAGGGACATGAATAATGAGACGTTATAAAGCTTTACCCTCCTGGTTTGATGGATATTAATGAACTCCAGTGCCGAGGGATGCAGTCTGTGGGACATTTGGCAACTCTGCCAGCGGGAGACGTACAAACACTGGGCCTAATGTAAGCCAGTTTCTGCTGATTAAGTTGTTCAATTCCTTGCAATCGCCCCTGAAATGCAAGCCGAGGCTTGGCGCCCTCCGGCCTCCTGGTCAAATCGAGTTTGCGTTTTCGTATTGTATATTTTGTTTTGCTTTGTTTTCCTTCTCAAATAGTAACATGCTGCTTGTTCCTCCTGACTTTAACGGGAGGGGTCTGGATGCCGGATCAACTTACGATAGCTGGCTTGTACTGCGAGGGGGGGGGTTGTTTGTAATATATGGCCTTCATTTTTACATAGTTCGCTGTAACTTTGCCTTTGTCTAGCTATTTTCATGTGTTGCTGGGGAACGTAACAAAAAAAATTGCACCTGATATTATTTTTTCTTGGCAAGGCTGTGGGACCTCACTGTCTAGCTTAGAATTGAGATTTTTCTGGCACGACATGAAAGCCAGTAGGATGTGGAATGGGCTGGATCGCTCCGTGTTTTGTTTGGTTTCAGTTCCGACCGCCTTCGTTGGCACTGGCGCCGCCTTTTCAATGTACGCCAGCCTTTGTTTCTAAATCTATTTCGTACAGCCCCTTTTCTCACTGTCGACCCGTAGAGCCGCGGTGCCTCCTGAGCCCTCCATCACCACGCCTCTCCCAGGTATCACACGATCCACGTAGCCAAAAAAATCTCTCTTTTTTTTTTTGTTGCTCGTGTTTCCTGCGACGGCTGCATTTCATTTCTCCCGTCACGCTCCGTCGCATGTCGGCCTTTCTGCGTTACGTAACGCTGGGCTCTTTTTCAGCGCCTGACATCGGGGATGTCGGTTTGAGTCAGTCGCAGGAAGGTGGGGGAGCGATGTTCTGTGTGGTTCTGGGATGCTCTACTCCCGATGCGTGCTCGGGGACTCTGGGAGGAAGTGGATCGCAGTTGGAGTCAGGAACGCGAGGGCTTCGGCGTTGGCTCTCTTCAGGGGGGCTGTCCAGTTAGCCACCCTACTCCCTAAACAGCTGAAACGTGTAACTCTCTTTTAAGAAACTCCAGTGCCTACCCTGTCATGTTACCCTAATGGCTCAGACCCCCACTGCTTTAATGAAGTAGCTCTCATCCTACTTGCCATACCCTTTACCCAATGGCTGACATAATGAAATCCTTCATATCCCGCCAGCCTCTCCCCTTTAATCTAATAGCTCACATTCTTCACCCCCCCCTTTGCTGAATGATGACTGCTGCCCCACCCCTGTACTGGATGATTACTTCCTGCAGGCCCCTTAGTGTAATAATTCACATCATACAGGCTAAGGCCATTTAAACTATTGGTAATTTTCTGCACACTATTGATGACCTCCGATGTCCCCCCTTGCCAGCTCTTTGCAAGCCACTTTCATGCCACAGACAAATTTATCTTGAAATGGACCCCTGCCTCCCCCCATCCGCCATGATTTCTGTGCCTCGTCTCCCTCCCTGAAAATGCAGTGATAAAAAGAGTAAGCGAACTGGATCCGTCGCCCAAAGGCTTGCTTCCTGAGCTTTCCTCTTAT
>JAODLD010000047.1:3987625-4031757 GCA_026781065.1 Mormyrops boulengeri | reverse complement strand
CCCCCCCCCGCCGCCCCCCACAAGGTTTCAGAACCGCTGGCTTAGGCGGCCGCCCATGAAGTTCTGGGGGTTGATTGGACCTGTTTGTCTTAGATGGATTCTCACTAAAATCAGCAGCCGTGTCACGAATTTGTTCAGCCTACATAGAAATAAAACACAAATTATTAATAAAATGCCCATATTTTTAGTATCGGGTAAATTCTACATATTGGTACTTTTTCATGAAATATTCGCGACTTCACTTTAAAACGAAAACCAAGTTATAGTGGTGCTATATTGTTAAAAGCCTGTAAAGGGCTAAAGGAGGAATTGCGCGGATTAAATGAAAACTACAAGTCCCGAAAGACCGGTGGCCGGCTGGCACCTTGGAGGGCGTGATGGCCCGACGTGATTTTCCGGGATGACAGCCAGGGGAGGTGAAATTCTCGGGAAAGGAGCGTAACACCTCACCGGCTGCTTGTCCGGTTTGCTTCATCTGCGGAAGGCTGCAAAGTTACCTTAAGATAGCGATCCTACGGCTGAACCTCCAAATGTAAGTAGCCTAACAGACTTCAACATGCTGCTTGTAAATGCACCTGTAATGCAGCCCCATGCATATCTCGCATTAGCGAATTAACTTGATTTAATGCTGTCCGTTCAAATTCATGCAGAGACTTAAAGTTCTGAATACTGTGATAACGAAATGTAGTCTTTGAGACGAATGGTGTTTTTTTTTTTCTTTTTTAATCACATATAAGCTCAGATGCACAGAAGCTGATTGAATTTTCCGGCTTCGCCTGTTGCTGAATTCGTGGTTCAAACTTCGCCGAAAGACAATTTGGACCGAGATGTCAGAATCTGTTACCAATTTTCTGTTGATTTTCCGTGTAACACTGCACTCGTTACTGACAAAGACGATTGGAGAGTTTTGGACCGTAGTGGAGGATTTACTCCGAAACGAAGCACGCAAGTGATACGGAACGACGTAAAATTTGACTAACAAAATAAGATCAGTTGATTTCGAGGCAGCAAAGATGAACCAGGCTAAAATACCTGTTTAAGGTACCTCCAGTTTCCCTTTGTCCGTCAACTGGGCGCAGTGTTAGATGAACTAGACCTCGACTGTATACATGAACAGCGGCATTAAAATACAAATTGGCTCCGATGAAGTACGCACGGTCCGCCGATGTTTAACTTGAACTGGACCAAAGATGCGGTGGTGTGGCCATCATGGGTACTGTACAGGGAGTTTACGGCGATTCTAAGAGGCCCTCAAACTTGGAACATAGTTGGATTTTTAATAATAATGATTCTCATTTAAATGCATGTCTTTTTTGGAGCTGTGATTGAATGTGGTCTTTAAAAGAAGACATTCTTGACTCGAGGTATTTGATCCTGTGTGTTTCTTGTACCGCTGCTCACTTTTATCTTGTCAGTTTACCCATAAAAAGGTATTGGAAGATCCCAGTCCTGGTTTACCTTTCCATTATACTCCTGTGAACCTCCGGAGCGCAGAGCGAATGGAAAACCGAGTGGATCAAAGTAGTGGCGTAGATACCTGAGAGACCGTGATTCTGGCAACAGTCAGAATCAGCCATGCAGAACACCTGTCTGTCTCCCTGCCTGCCTGTCTGTCTCCCTGCCTCCCTGTCTGCTTGTCTGTCTCTCTGTTTAGCCCATTTATCTTTCTGTCTGTCTGACTAGTCCATTTACAATTGTATTCTGATTGTTTTCCACTACCTAAAAAGCAAAACCAGTCCGGTGAATACCAGTGCTGACAGTGTGTACACAGCTGTAGAAAATCTTGTTTGTGTCCCAGAAATTGCTGTTTGGAGCTACTGAGTCTGCTGCTCCCTCCAGCGGCTCGCCAGCAGGCAGGGCGAGGCAGGGCGGGGCGGTGGGGGTGGCTTTCCTTCATGCTTATCCTTCTCACACACCATTGGCTACCTGTTTTCTTCTGTCACTGGCGTGTATATCAGTGCCTCATGAAACAGGCTCGGTGGGGTGTTGTTAGGTAGGAATGGGGAAAGGATGGCAGCTATGGAGGAAAGCCGAAAGTGAGACCGGTGCACTCCTTCCCGGGCTTTGCCCCTGGGGGTGCACTTCTGTGGGATATGTAGGGAGAGAGGAGCTCGAGGGGGACTGCAAAGAATGCATTTGTCATGGAGATGGGGGTGCTGTGGAGTGTTAGGCTTGGCCTGCAGAGAGCACCAAACACACACACACACACACACACACACACACAGAGGCATGTAATTATATCTTTGTGGGGACCTTAAAAATGGTCCCCAAAACATCAAAATAACAGGTCCCCACAATGCAAAATAACAGGTCCCCACAATGTAAAATAAACCTAACACACACAGATACATATAATATACACGTGTGTGTGTGTGTGTGTGTGTGTGTGTATGTATATATATATATATGTAACCCTCCAGCCCCCACATGCATGTGCGCGCACACACACATTCAGAAATCGGAAGCTTACATTACACATGTGAAATGGGAGAAGCATGTTACCAGTTTCCCTGAAATGGGAAGTAAGCGACGCTTTGCTGAAGTTCAGCGGTTATTTACTATAACTGACTGGAGGGTAAATCCAAGGCATGAATGTATGAAAGAGAAGTCGGGCGATTCTTCTGCTGGCACAATACAAAATGAAACCTGATATTGGGCTCATTTTATTGGTTCATCTAGTTCATTTAGCTAAGAGCTGTGCTGAAGCAGCGTTGTGTTTCTCTGTACATATACACAGCGTGCAAATGCACAATATACCATATTCTCTCTGACAACTTTGGAATCAACATACAGGTATTTTATATCTTGGTAATTGCTGATTCTGCAGTCTTTTTTTCTAGATCCCCCCACCTGCTATGGGCTTTCTAAGGTTTCCCTTTTAGTTTCGCCTTGTCATTTCGGACCAAGACTGGGGAAGTATGAGTGAATTTCTGTTTCAACACAACCTCACTTGTGCAGGAGGTTTGGGTAGGACTGCACTGTGGGGAGACGTGTGACGCATCCATAGTCTTATGGGGTCCAAGCAATAAAAGAGACCCTCTGGGATTGTATCACCCAAAATCCTGAGCTGGTTGTAGTTTTTGGGGATGACGTCCCAGTCCAAAGGTGTCTCTGCTCTGCTGTGTCTGAGTGTCGGGGATTGGCGCTTACTGTAGCCTCACATAAGGTAAATGATTATGGAAATTAGATGGCTTTTAGAAAATGAAGGAATAAAATGTAACCTTTGTCCTGGTCCTATTCCTGAATAAGCTGCACGCTGGCTGACTTCCTCACCGTCTGTGGGTTATGTTCTGCGCAGTTCTGAGCAGCACTTAGACCATTTGCTTTGGGTCACACGCAATATGGCTGCTGTTTGCCGTGTGTACCCACAATGCATTCTGCTGCACTCAGAAACAGTGCCACACCTTGTGATTGGTCAGCGTAGTCTGTCCTTACCTAGACTGCGCTGCCTTTCCACAGCATTCTGGGATTACTGCTTCAGATAAGATATTTTTCCATGTAAGCTTTGTTTAACCACCTTCCATTAAGAAGTGTAAACAGATTAAGTGGTGTGTGAGTTCAGTGTATGGGTGAGAACTAATTGTGGTGGTGAGAGGGTGCCTGGCTGAATGAGAGGGTGACTGGATTGGTGGCTGGCTGAGTGGGAGGGTGAGTGGGTGGGGTAGGTGGCGTGTTTGGGGGCGGGGTGGCGACGGGTCACTTCCTGGTGTCTGGTTGGCATGAGCTGAGAAATGGAAGCGAGTTGCCCAGATGCTGAGAGCACTTTCAGAATGACCCTCGGACAGGGAATAGCGCAGAGCCCTCTTCCTGCACCTGACCTCAACCACTGCCGCCACAGAATCCAGCGACACGCCCCGTTTCGGTCTCACAGTTAAAAATACTGGCGACGGTGCGTTTTCAGGGTGAGTCACGGCCGTGGTTATTTCTGAGGATGGTCCTGAATCCACGTCAATCTCACCGTGGGTGATGCCGCCTCGACCTAAGCCAGCTGGCTCAGCCATAGATTGATGCTGTGGTCTGCGATTGGATCGTTGCTTCCTTGAAAAGCGAGACGGAGGCCTCTGTCTTGCCACACTGCCATGAGGGAGTAACGCCGGGCAGGATGTATGAGAACCCAGGTGATTCATGCTGGATGAAAAGCTCACGCTGCCAGCTGGTCCTGAAGTGACACTGAAGATCTGAGCACTGATCACTGAGAAGAACCCTTTGGTCTAGTTCTGAGGTAGGCTTTGGCAGCTTCTAATTTTTCATACCAACATTCTGTCCAGATATTATACCGTACAACATTCTGACAGTATTTTCAAAAGTAACACTATTTACTACCAATTTAAACCTCGCTTAACGGGCAGAGTGGGGGATGGGGGGGACAACAAATTTTACCGTAATATACTGTTATCCAGCTCAGACAAATTCTAAGGTAGTACAGGTCTGTGTTGAAGGTTACGTCTAGCTGTTCATTTAGGTCTTAACAGCCTGTTGAGCTGTACAGTGGTTGAGGACCTGATTTCTTCTGCTGGTGGAAGTGATGATGATGAGAGAGGTGATGTTCTTCTTCGGGTAGAGGTGTTGGTGATATTCTCCTGCTGCTGGAGGTGATGATACTGTGATAGGTGATGTTCTCCTGTGGTTAGAGGTGGTGTGTGTATCTGTGTGTGTGTCTGTGTGTCTGTATATGTCTGTGTGTATGTCTGTGTGTGTGTGTGTGTGTGTGTGTGTCTGTGTGTGTGTGTGTGTGTGTCTGTGTGTGTGTCTGTGTGTGTCTGTGTGTCTGTATGTGTCTGTGTGTCTGTGTGTGTCTGTGTGTCTGTATATGTCTGTGTGTGTATGTGTGTGTGTGTGTCTGTGTGTGTGTGTGTCTGTGTGTGTGGCTGTGTGTCTGTATGTGTCTGTGTGTGTGTGTGTGTCTGTGTGTCTGTATGTGTCTGTGTGTGTGTGTGTGTGTCTGTGTGTCTGTATGTGTCTGTGTGTGTGTCTGTGTCTGTGTGTCTGTATGTGTCTGTGTGTGTCTGTGTGTGTGTCTGTGTGTGTGTGTATCTGTGTGTGTGTCTGTGTGTGTGTCTGTGCTCGTCTATTCGCCCTGTTCACAGTTCGCAGACACACACGGTTACATCTCCATCTTGCACTCCATCCGGCCCCTCACTGCCCCGTCTCCTCCTATTAATATCCACTCAGCTTTTCGCCAGCCTTGCGGATAAACCCCTTCGCCTCCTGGCCTCAAACACCAACCCACTTTGTAACCTTTACACACGTGCTGCCGGCCACTTCGAGGCCACATTCAGTTCACAGTCACAGTGAGAGATGACAGGATCATGATGTGGCCTGGAATCCGTCCTCCCTGGTGCACCCAGGACAGAATGGCAGTCCATAGTGGGGGACACACCAGTACTGTTCAACCCATTAGGCGACAGGTGAGGGGGTGCAAACTTAGCATGGCTGTTTCACTTCGTCACCGCCAGGGGGCGCCATTGGAGACACTTAATCAGGATGGGCTTTGAGCTGTACTGGCACACACACAAACACACACACCTTGGGTAATTAAGAGACAACAATTACCCTGTTTAACACAGTCGGAAGCTTGCTCTATTCAGGGAGACCATGCAAATTACAGAGAGCAGAGGCAAGATACAAACCCCGAATCCTGGAAGACTGAAGCGACCGCGAGCCCAACGTGTGTTCGAATAAATCCCTCAAATTTCCAAATGAATGCCGCTCACTTTCAAGCCAGATTTATCTGTCTGCATAAAGGGATTTTTCAGATTTCCCTTATTTGTGAAACCTGGGATTAAAATGTGATTTCCAATGCCTACAATGAACAGATTGTCTCTGACAAAAGAAAATACACAATATATTGCCACAAATGTATCTTTGCGTCTGAATAGCTTCCACCTTCTTAAAACTACACTGTGGGTTAATCTAGTAATTAACTCTTTATTTTTTTATATACATTCTCCCTTCTCAGCTAAAAAGCTTCCCACGTGGCAGTGTCCCCGTCCAGGGATCCTGCGGAGAGTTACCGTTGGATACTGCCGGTATATCCCGGTGCCTCGGTCTGTTACGGTCGCAGGGTCTGGCGCGAAATGGGAGCCGCATCCTGTCTCCGGCGGCGTGGCTTTTAATGCACCGTTTGTGTGCACAGACCTCTCCGGCAGAAACAGCCACTGCGGCATTACTACAACTTGATTACAAAAATAAATTATGGAATATATAGAGTCTTTTAACTATTGGACTGAATCCACGGCCCATCACGATGATTTATTGTATGCTTAGCCACTTTGATAAAATGCAATATTATTTATAACGCACGAGCGGAGCTCCATGAATTTTACGCTTTATAGTAGAAAAACTAATAAAAATTATCACGTGACAATAAAATGCGAATTAGTTTTTCCAACAAGTCCCTAACAAATGACGTTGAATCATCATTACTGAAATGAGGATTAGTAATTAAAATAAATGTTTATTTTAAGATTGCTCTGGCACACAGTTTACTAACTTCCCCCGGTATCTCGGGAAGTCGGCAGAAAGCTGATTCCTCGCCAGGGAGCTCAGCATCAATGCATCGTCACAGACAGGCGGATCCGGTGTGATATCCCTCGGACGTGATGGCCAAGCCCACGGCAGCTGCATCCACCCTCCACCTCCACCCTCGGCAGCTCGTCCCTCCCACCCCTTCGCCAGGCTCTGCTGCGCTGTCCCACTAAAGGCGATTTCAGCACCGGGACAGATCCCGCACTGTCGGATGGCAACATGGCGACAGAGGTAAGCATCAGCGGATCGCTCCATGAAAGCGGCATACCTCGGCTGCGATCTCCTGTATTTATTTTAGGAAACGCGCCGAACAGGGATCGCTCATAGACATGATTTGCCCGGCACGCTTCTCCTTAATCGAGAATAACGCCGGATCATTCGAGTCCGGATGAATAGAAATCTTAACCACAAGAAGTAAAGGTAAAGGGCACAGGTTTTATTAAAGGAATCGGATAGAGAGGAGATCCCTGGTGCTATTTTTGTCGATTGACAATGGGAACGAAGGTCGTTCTTACAAACGCTACAAGTGCACGCTGGACATTCAGAACCACATAAAATATATAAAACTGTGGTACGATCATGAAAGGAAATCGGTCCTAAATTATATCATTCAGTCCGCGAAAAGGATGGGGAGAGTCATGCAAATTAGTTAATTAAGAAGCAAAACGCTTTCCGCGCTGACGTTTTAAACTACACAAGATCAAGGCATTATGAATTTAGGAAACTAAATCCGTGTAAGTATGCATGAGCCTTTGTGACTGCGGTATTTGTCCTGGCGTTTTGTGTTTGGGGCTTTAAAGTGTGCTGCATGCTTCCTGTTTACCGTGCACTGCTGTTGCATGCAAGGCGCGATGCGTGACGCGCGCTTACACTGTTGGGACGCTGAGCCGGATATGGCTCCGCTCCGGGAGTGTTAATCTTCGTGGGTGGCTGGCTGGCTGGGGGTGTCACACCTTTGTCTGCCGGATCTAGCAGGTTTATCGGCGTGCAGGTTTTGGAACTGGGTCCGGGGGCGACGCGTGCGGTCCGTCAGGACCGTGGACAGTTGCTTCATACATATGCAAGCGTTTCATTTTTGCATACACACTGTTAGTCCACAGCTGGGACAGAGTAGCATGTACATTTGTACAAAAGAATCAGTAAATAATTATATCCTATAACTTATGTATATGCAGTATTTATGCGAATAGCGCCAGAGAGTAATGCCTTGTGTTAATATTCTTATGATTTATCGATGGTAATGGATTCACGTCTTTCTGAATTTAATAAATCTCCGCTTTGAATGGTGCTTTGGCTTTGCCTGAAAGCAGTGGAGGTTTCAGTTAGACGAAGCGCTTTAATGGGAATCGATGGAAGGGCAAAGCCGGATGCCCGTGTTTCTGTCTTCTGCTGTTTGAGCTGTTCGGCGCATGATATATATATATTTTTTTTAAATCAGATCGGCACCTTCTGAGCTTTTTCCAAGCACGTGTTATGCTTCACTTATGACTGTCTCGTTTTGCTAAAATGTACAGATGTAATAGGCCTATATTTAAATTATTTAATCTCACTTCCCGCATTAAAAACTTCGAAATATCCCCGGTCTTTCACTAAATTAAAGGCATTATAGAAACCGGTACAAAAGTACCACTGAAGGCTATATGCACTAGTCTTTTACTAGGTGAAACATTTTTATTTTGTCTTTTGGAGCAATTTAGACAGATGTTAATTCTAAACTTTATAAATGTTCCCACACAGAGGACTTATTGTTCTCGTCATTAGGCGAGTGATCTGAGGGGGGGTTACCTTTCTAGAGGGGACCTTTGGCTCACTTCGGCATGTCAGGTACAAACGGACAGATCACCGTACTGAGGATCATTCAGTCGCAGAAATCACGCTCCCGAATCGTTGTGAATGACGGCACAGTCCCCGTCCACCGGAAGATCCGCCGCGCGTCAGGCTCCGTCTCCAAAGCAACCGCGTGTGGTTCCGACCCGCTGCTTGCTCAGCGTTGGTAGGACCGTGTCCCCCGCATAGCTATAAAAATAGCACGCGAGAGAGGGCGTCTGTAAGCATGCGCTCCTCACCACAGTCCCAGGTCTCCTTATGCTTGTCCTTTCAATCCCCACACGTGTCACTGTCCCGGTGAAACGAAGGAACCATATAGCTTATGTGTATTGCAGTCTGATTGATTTATTGATCTTCTGATAGCGATGATGTAGCTTGAGTGCCAGTGTAAATGTCATCAATGATCAGGTGACTTTGCAGCTGTGACCCTGAGGGCAGTCCGGGGCAGGACCCGAACTTTGACTTCCTGTACTGAGACGGCTGGGGTATCGAACCTGCTTTCCACCAAGTGGAAGCTAGTTCAAAACCCCTTCAGAGTTCTTAAACCTGACTACCGGTGGGATGAAAGTTAGCTTAACGTGAAACATCCGGCGGTCGTATCCTTCCATCTGTATGGCTGCCAGGATTTACAGTCCTGGCAGAAGACGTCATGGGCGTCGTTAGGTCCAATCGTTCAGGGATATAGGCCTGGTATTTTAAGCCGAACCCTGAGTATTTTAGCCCCGATGCCAACCTTCCTTCAAAAAAGGAATAAGTCAAGCCCCAGGTAAACTTCACTTAGCCCCTGACCTTTTCAATAGCTAGAAATTCCCCTGGAAGACACTAATGTGGTGAATAGCTTACCTTGATTTTTATTTGTGCCCCCAGGGGGCCTGAACCTTCTGGATAATGGTAGTGGTGCGAGAGTGTCCCTGAAAAGGGAGACAGACACCCAGGTCACTTGTGTCTCATGATCAAGCTACTCAGCTTCTCCTGGTTCCCGCCCCTTTTCAGTGTCCACCAATCGGCCATCAGATTAGCTGATCCCTATATTCAGCTCCACAGCAACAGTTGTACCATACATTTGAGTATGCCCATTTCGGCTTTTATTTTTCACAGGTGTGCCACTGTTCTCCTGTAATGCTTGTGTAACAGGTACGGCCCGGCCATTGAGACGCGCTGTATAGATTCCCAAAGCTTCCAGCACTACGGGGTCTGACAACAAGCTTGGAATGAAGCAGGGGATGCTGGGAGACCCAGCCATGGAGTTTTCCTCTCCTGCAGAGTGCCAAGAATTCTGCATCCAAACACAATCGATTATTAATCATGTGCTTAATGTCAACACTCCTGAATGTTATTTCACACGCTGTCCCCAAAGAAGCAGCTATCAGTCGCTCCAGGAGCCCTGCTCCGAGGCCCGGTCTTTCCACAGCATGAGAAGACGTCCTTGGGATCGCTGGGAAATTAGCGGCCGCTGGGCTCAGATGACGTCAGCGTCCTTGGGACCGAGAGCTGAAATTCGAGGACGCAGGACGCTTTGACGGCGGTGACGGCATTTCCACGGGGGTGGGGGGTATCAAATGCTCGACGCCATCGTGTAGAACAGCTTGTGAAGGGTGCGATGCCGACCGCGGAGCTTGGTTACACGCCAAGTCTCACAGGCTTGTTGTAACGGTATCCAGAGATGGGTACATTTAAGGGGAAAGACTGGGGCATTTCAGAGGTGAGACTGGGGCATTTCAGAGGTGAGACTGGGACATTTCAGGGGTGAGACTGGGGCATTTCAGGCGTGAGACTGGGGCATTTCAGGGGCGAGACTGGGACATTTCAGGGAAGAGGCTAGGGCATTTCAGGGGTGAGACTGAGGCACTTCAGGCATGAGAGTGGGGCATTTCAGACGTGAGACTGGGGCATTTCAGGGGAGAGACTGGGACATTTCGGGGAAGAGGCTAGGGCATTTCAGGGGTGAGACTGGGGCATTTCAGGGGTGAGACTGATGTGGCTGGAGACTGGGTCGCAGCTTGCACTGGGCATGTTTCACAGCTACTTTGTTTAATATCTGAAACCTGTTGGTCAGCTTTGACTTTGGGATCATCGCCATTTTTAATGGGGTTTATCGTATACTATGATTCTTGAATTACACAGAAAAATCCCACACGTCACATTTTTCCAGAATTGCAAGGAAGTGCATCAATTTTGTCCACTGGATCCCAGAAAAGCAGCAGTTTGGGGCCCCTGAACCCATGAGAGCTGGTTACACTGTGACGATATACAGCTTACCAGTTCAGTGGTGACAATGTACCTGAATGAAACTGTGATTATCTATGAATGACTAATTTAACGGATAATTAATGTCTCACTGGTTAATCTCTTATCATTTACTATGCTATTGATTAAAATCCAACCATACGTGACTGACTAATAATCTACTAGTTATTAGACTAATACTATGTCTAATACTAGTTATCAGACATGCGGTCGTTTTCCACACCTTGAATCAAAACTCCACATCATTAATGGTGTGAAATGCAGCGGCTCATCTGGCCAAAACCTTATGATCGGACATCGTCTTGGTAACGACTGATGAGCTGAGAGACATTATGACGTCATGCTTTGTGCTGCAGTCGTGGACCTCAAACAGTCAATGCCGATATTAAAGTACAGGATTAATGGTCAGAAGCTGGTGCGCATCGTTAAATTTGTGCCCTCGCCTCTGTTTAAAGTACAAAAAGTCACTAAACAGGTCTCTGTGGGGAAGGCAGTGTCCCCAGCACATGTAATTGTCCTTACTAATAAAAGAATACAATTACAGCCATTGTGATAGCAAAGCATCAGTAACTTTTGAGGAAATCAGGGCTGTGATGGAGATGAAGCCTTGCAGTGTCCAAAAAGAGCACTGTAGTTTTGTCAGAAGGTAATTACTACAAGAGAAATACCAATCAGTCCTCTGACAGAGCTTTGCATAAATGAGAACACCTACCATGTTTACATCATCAGCTGGGATGATTTAAGTAAGTTCTTTAGATACTGTACATGGCAAAACGTTTTGCGGTTTGACTGTCGGTGACGAAATGACGCACCCCTTCGCAGCCTTTACTCACTTATGGCTAGGGATTTGCTTTAATCCCATGAACGCATGTCTGTTAGTGATCGCATCTAACAAAGTGTGACTTCACAGAACTTGCTGTCAGACACCATGTCAGTTTTTCACTACAGTACAACAAACGACACTGCATAAGTAGCAGAGAAGCGGCCAATCGGCAGATAGAAAAATGTCAGGTGACAGTTTTTGGCTGAAATGTGAGTGGAAGTGTAATCATTTTCGAGGATAATATTTCGGAGGGAATTTTTTTGGGCCTGCTGGATTTAGTTTTGTTGAAGGACGATGATAGTAACTGTTTAAACGTGAGGGACCCTGGAGTCAAAATGAACCCAGCCATCTGGAGTCTGCTCAGGAGGTCTATCCACAGCACCCCTCCTCCCCAAAGAGTCGCTAGAGAGGTCACATTTCGGCAGGGCAGAGTTCAACCTGAATACACCGGAAATCAGAGGTGGCTTTTATCTGGTGTTTAAAGATCCAGATTCATCCTGAAGGTTGCTGAGTCCCCCTGTAAAGGCCACTTTTAGTGAGGGGCTCCAAATCACTCTAGTGGTATAAATGGGGAAACTGGACATCGGTTTGAAGAAAAGCGTGAGCTAACACACTCCCGGTCTCATACATGAGGGAACGTGACTGCTCGCACTTACGCATACCTGCTAACTGAACTGTGAAAGCATCGGGGACTCCAAAAAATCTATGTTCCCGAGAACGTTGGCAGCTGCCGGCTGTATCAGTCATTTCCCATAAAACGGTGATAAAAAAGGACCTTTAGTTAGTTTTAGAAATCCACTCTTTACCCGAAGAGCTGCAAAAGTCTATGGAGCGTGTGAAACACGAGTCTCACGGGGGAAAGTGAGAATGGCACAGTGAGGCGCAGTGGGCGCCGCTGGAAGGGCGCGAGGCCAGGGAGGGTTTCACTAACAAGCAGACGCACACACACACGCAGACTCACACAATCGCGCACGTGGCACAATGCGGCCGTTGTTCGCCAGAAGCCACCAGCGTGGGTGTGTCAGGTGTACCCTCAAACGGCACTCTGTCCAAAACGAGTCTGGGTGGTGAAACAAGCACTTCACTGGAAAGCCCGGAGCAGCAATTGGCTGGGAAATGCCATCTGCAGTAGGGCCTGACAGCTCGACCCCACTCTGCCTGGCAAACCCCAATTCTCTGGTCCAGATCTGCCACGCAGTCCCGTGTGCCAGATGAAATCAAATCCAGCAGCTTGAGGAGAGGTAAGGAATGCAGCTGGAAAATATTTCCTTTGATGTTTATAAATCTGGTCAGGTGACTGGGTGCATGGGGTCACATGACCTTTCTAGAACACATGACTAAACACAATTAATGTGGCTATTTATATAGAGGATGGTCAACTCTTTGCAGAAAGTCATGCAAAAAGTGACAGATCCTTTCAGTAAAATACCCAGTATAATATGCACGGGTCAAATGTAGTGGAACTAATAGTTTTTTTAAAAATAGCACCCTACACTGATGCTGAATTTAAACACGTTTGTTTTGGAGACCTATTGGTGGCCTCATGTCTGTGAGGTGTCCCTCGACTCAATGGCCATAGACCCCTGCAGACAGATGGCGCGTAAAAGGTCAGTGTGAGAGCTGCAAGGGGTTTATGGTCTCCTAAGAGCAATGTTTCCCAATCCAGTCCTCGGGAACCCACAGCCAGTCCACATTTTTGATCCCTCCCAGCTCCTGTAAGAGTATTGTGGCATCAGCAGGCCCTTTTCCTGCATTCCTCTTTAGGCTCACGGGTCATTCGTTTGACGTCGGCTCATGGAAATCAGTTGGTCTCTGGGAAGGAGGGAACCCTCTGTGCACATCAGAGCTTGAAGACGCAGGGAGGACATACAGTAAACATACAGGGGACTTACAATGGATATACAGGGGACTTACTCACAGGGGACTTACAGTGGACGTACAGGGGACTTATAGGGGACTTACAGTGGACGTACAGGGGACTTACAGTGACCAATGTTTTCAGCATTACAGCCTAATTATGATCGTTCTCTGATCAGTAATGTATTTGCAGACCTTCCTCTGTGTTCCTGAACTTTAGAGAAGGTCTTTCAGAGACTGCGGTCTTTCCGTTGCTCTGTGAATTCCTGGGCATCTGTGACATCCATTTCTTATTTGAATAATACTAAAAGGACAGTTTTGCGTTTTGAGACGAGTCCCTAATTAGCATTACTCACTGATTAATTATATAACACCCAGATGTTATGGACGCATGTTCCAGGCATTGAATATGCCTCAGATTAGGCACACGCACACGTGCAGATGGACTGAAATGCAAGGCTGCGTGTGGCAGCTTGCAGCTCTGGCAGACTCTATGACCGCAAATCGCTGAGTTTGGTCCATATTCCCTGTGTAATAAAGCCAGGAATGCACTCCCTCAGTTTTCCACCTGTTTTTGTCCTTTGAGAACTGTCATGGGCACTTTGAGTTCATTATGAAGTGGAGCAATAGGTGGCACTGCAGATAATGACGTCGCTCTGAGTTTATAGTGTCAGCCCCAGACGGGGTCCAGCTTAACTTGGCACTTAACCTGAATGCCCTCAGTAAAACACAACGTCATAAAAGTCATTTATGCTAAAAGAACCGGACGTACAAACACAATAATAATGAGATTTTCATCCGTGTTTAAGAATGACGACCATTTTTTCTCTGCTTCTCCAAGTTCCACAACCTTCAGGAGCTGCACCACAGCGCGTCTCTGGCCACCAAGGTCTTCATTCAGAGGGATTACTCTGAGGGGACCATCTGCAAGTTCCAGACCAAGTTTCCCGCAGAGCTGGACAGCCGGGTGAGCATCCCCCTGCCCCCCAACCCCGCCCACAAACATCACCCTATATCCCTCCAGTGCCGGTCAACTCATTAGACAACATAGATGGCAGCCTACGGTGCAACACAGCAAGCTGGTTTCGCTTTGACTCGGACAGGGAGCGGGACAGACAGAGAAATGCAGACTGACCGACAGACAGACACAGACAGACATATACACAGACAGAGACACAGACAGATAGACAGACAGAGACGTAGTCAGCCCGACAGAGCCACAGACAGACAGAGTGACAGACAAAGAGACGCAGACAGACAGAGATGCAGTCAGACAGACAGAGCCACAGACAGACAGACAGAGCGACAGACAGAGAGACACAGACAGACAGACAATCCCGCTGAGCATCAAGACAAACTTAAGTGAGATCTTCACATTTATTATAAGGTGCTAAAAAATATATATATACCAGAATAAAACAGATGGAAATTGGTTTAAAAGTGCCTGGAAAGGCCTGAGCACAAATATCCCTCCTGGGGGAGGTTCGGGTTTTTGGTTAACAAATTTACAGCTGAGCTGTAACCCGTTTAAGAGCCTCGCAGGAAGACGCCTGTGGGGGTATCACGTTTCCACGGTGTTTAGGGCTCGCTGGGGTGGCGGTGCTCCCCGTTACAGCCCCCGCTGTTTATTAGTCTCATTAGGAAGCGGCCCCAAGGGTCGGGGTGTGTTAAAACCTGAGTTTTCCAAGCTCGTGGGCGCCACAAGCAGCTTGCCCCCCCCCCACGCCAACTCAGCTGAAAAGGGGAAAAAAAGTCGATTTCAAAGTGTCGTGCACATTAATTAACTCTGCCGAGGTGTTAATAAACCATTGAGGGGTGCCGTGGATGCACAGCAAGGGTTGGGGGGGGGTCGCAGGAAAAAAAGGATATTTTTAGGATGGGTTTGGCAAGCAAAGTTGCCCCTGTTAATTAAAAATAAACTGAGAATAACAATGCCAAAAAGAGAGAAAGAGAGGGGTAGAAACGGAAGGAAAAACAGACGTCAGGCAGCTTTAGCATAAATTAAGATCCCAGCAGAGATGACGGGGGAGGGGTCCGGAATCTGTTCAAAATCACGTTTTATTTCTCAGGGACTAAAAAAGACAGGAAATGATGAAAAGAATGGAGTTGTGGTAGCCGGAGGAGAACCACTGATGTACCGTGTAATTACAAGAGATGGTGTTAGTAAGATCCCTCTGTCAGGTGTGTACTGTCGTATGAAAATGTGACCAGGAAAGTTCTAGAAACATAGGCTGACCTCCTGAAGCTGGACCTTGTGCTTGTGTCGTCCTTGCGCATGCATGCAGATCGAGCGTGCCCTCTTTGAGAACACGGTGAAGACGCTCAACGATTACTATGCGGAGGCCGAAAAAATCGGCGGCCAGTCGTACCTGGAGGGCTGTCTAGCCTGCGCCACGGCGTACGTCATCTTCCTGTGCATGGAGACGCGCTACGAGAAGGTGAGCAGCATGAGCTAATGCTAATGCTAACATGGCCCGTGAGCTCCTATCCAACCGTGGGACCCCATTGGAATAAGCAGGAGGATTAGTTTGCTTGGATTTGAACATGTGAATCCACAGGGAGCCGATCAGGAAACCAAGAAATCCACAGGGTGCCAATTAAGGAACCAATGAATTCTGAGATCAGAGACCCTGTCTGGCAACCAAGAAATCGCTAAATCAGTGAGCCAGTCTGCCAACTAAGGAATCCCTAAATTAGACAGCCATTCAAGGAACCAAGGGATCCCCAGATCAGGCAATCATTTGGGGAATCAAGAAATCCTCAGATCAGGGAACCAATCAGGGAACCAAGGAATTTCTTGATCAAGGAGTCAATTGGTTGAACAATGAATGGCAGCTCAGAGAACCCATCAGAAAATGAATGAATCACCAGGTCAGGGAAGCAGTGTGTCTGATTCCGAGGGATGACACACATAATGAACAGTCCCCACCTCTGTATGCTGCCCCAGCTTGCAGTACTTCTGCAAAGCAAGCCTCTGTCCTGTGATTATGGAATGTGTTTAATAATACATTTTTGGACATGCTTGGATGAATAAATATTTTATTCAGTTCTAAAGTAATAAATATTTGATATTAAATATAATATCCAACTGGATCCAGCTGGAAAAACAGATGACCAAATATAAAGTGCTGATGCTACGTTTTGAGGCTTATTACCCCCAAACAGAGAATGTGAACAGCACCCCAACACACTGCACTCTGTCTCCAGAGCCCTTGACTGTTTCTTAATACCAAGAACACAAAGGTCGTGCTTGTGGTCTTGGCAAGACCAGTCTTGCTAACTTGCCTCCCAAGAAGGAACTTGGGGTGCAATGAATTGTGGGATTGGTCTTGTTTGGTGAGGATGCAACAGATGCATTATTGATATTTGGGGTGGAGCAAGGCCAACATCTGGGGATTTATACCCTCCTCTGTACATCTTTTGTTGAGTATTGGATCTGGTCTTCAGCAATTACGAAAGACGGGTGTACGAGAACATGAGTACGATGAAGTTCGCCTATTGAGAAACACGCTTTGCTGTCAAAAGCAAACCTATTAGGCACTCTGGTGTATATGTAGGTGGATATATCATGCTAAGGCTCAGCAAGTCAGATGCTACGTAGTGAGCAGGTCCAAGCAGCAGAAGGTGGTTGTGCTGAGATGGAGGACAGTCGGTCCCCTGAAACAGTCACTGCCTCGTTTTCGTTGTTGGTCTGGCTTTGGCTTAGTAGTGTGAGGGTCCTGATCATTTATGGGCCGAGGTATTTACCACGGTATTAAGAAACATAAAAGTCCTACTGGATCATATATCCACTAGTTGATGTTTGTCTAATTTCCTGGAATTTTGAACATGGAAATGTTCATACCATGACCAGCACCAGAACCAAAAACGACCCGGTATGTAGCCTATTGACCACCAGAATTTTAGCAATTTCTAGGAATTTTAAACAGATTTGAAGAATAATCTCTGTATATGTGTCAAATTCCTGAATATTAAAGACAAGCCCTTTATGCCCCCATTAGACATAACCCCCGCCCCAGCTTGTAGGGTCCAGCTGCCGCCACTCCAGCTTGTGGGGTCCAGCTGCCCCCGCATACCCCTCATCCGTCTTTCCTCTCTGTTATTCATCCCCATCATGGCACACACACCAGGTTCACTGTTTACCATTTTTAAGCAGCTGGGGCATCTGCTTATGTGTCCGCTGGCTGGCTGCATCCCTATGGTCTAACAGCAGTTCCCCTCCTGGGATTCCACCCTCCTGTTCAGGGATGTGTTCCTTAATGATGGCACCATCCGCCTAGCCTTACTTCCCACCATTTGCTCGAGGTGACATCACGGTCACAATCACATCACAGTCACGATCACATCACGGTCACAATCACATCACGGTCACGATCACATCACGGTCACAATCACATCACAGTCACGATCACATCACGGTCATTGATCCTGACAGCAGATGGCATGAAGTACCAGATGAGGCTAATTTCAGCCCCGGGGCGTTTATTTAGAATGTCACAGCCTGTGGTCTTGTCGTGCAGACCCTCACCTCCTCATTGCTCCTGTGCTGAGCGGATCTGAGGTCTCCTTACAGAAACAACAAAAACATGGTTTCCCAGATCATTAGCGCTCCTCTAATTAGCCATGGCCTGTATGCACACCACTGCCAAAAGCTAATGAAGCGAATCTGAAGCCCTGGATCACATGGTACTCCACAGGGCTACGAAGGGGCTGTTTGTCATTATCATCAGGTCAAAGGTCACCTTGCACAGCACAGTGTGGAGGCGAAAGCGGCGCGTGGTCCTGTGGCATGGTGCCTCTATTGTGCTTTCACTTGAAACTGTGCTAGAGACTGAGAGAAGGCAGATTTCAGTTCATGAAAAGGCCAAAGACCTCTTTGGTGGTGGATAGACTCCTCCTCAGCCACAGTCCCCGGCTAAAGGATGGCAACTGGTTGGGGGGGGTCTGTATTCTGCTTCCTGTCCATCTAACTGTCTCTGCAACCTGCTCCCCCCCCCCCCCAGGTGCTGAAGAAGATCTCCAAATACATACAGGACCAGAACGAGAAGATCTACGCTCCCCGGGGCTTGCTCATCACAGACCCCATTGAGAGAGGCATGCGAGTGGTATCCTTTTTCCAGAATCTTCCGGGATGTTTCCTCTGCTGACTTCTCCAAAAGGCGAAGGAGAACCAGAATGCTAGCTTGGTGAAATGTCTCTCTTTCCATCATTTACTGTTTTTAATGGCTTGTTGAACCCACCCAGCTGACATCAAAGGCAAAGCATCTAGCTGCACTTTCAGCAAATGGCGACTACCAAATCGCATTTTCTCACAGGTTATTATGTGTCAGCCATCTTGGTTCAGACACAGATGATGACACAAATGAGAAAAAATAAAATACTAAGTCATATGTCGCTATTTCATCAATCCTCACTCCATATTAAAAACAGCACCGTGCTGAAAAGCTATAGTGCCAGCAGTCTGCACAGGTGTATTTCTGTTTCTGATTGAAATACTGGCAGGTTTTTGATAATATCAGTGCAGTTTACTTTCCAAAGGACAGATTTAATGAAGCATAAAGTTAGGCTGGACTTTGGGTATTCCTGCCTGACAGCTCATTGTCAAACACTAACCCTAAAGCCTAATCTAGCCACATTCGTACCTTTCGTTCTGAATTTCTCAGGTCTGACCTGCAAATATTTTTAGCCAAAATCGTTATGGTCACAAAAGTACAGGTAGCTTTCGACTTATGTAAAATCAATTTAAATGGACTTGCGCAAAAAATATCGGAAATACACAGAGTTTACGGAAGCGCTAACGCAAAAACGTAACATACACCTGTAAGTAAATCTGCAGTTTAATCATTACAATTTTTTAATATGTGTTTTTAGTACGTATTACTCGTGTATTTTGGCTGATATGTTTTTTGGTATAAGGTGTCTTGAATAGCATAGGTAAAGGTTTTTGGAAGGGATTACTTACCCCAGTCGAGAAGAGCCTGTATACCTAAAAAACACAAAAATGTACCCAGAAGATGGTATTTGGATTCTTCCAGTGCCGTTGTTGGGTCTGGGGAGGTGTGGGGCTGCCAGTGGGGATGGTGATATCTGCGTTGTGGAGGAGGGGGTTGCAAGGTGGGTAGTTCAGGTCCAGAGAGAATAAGTCTCCAGTCCAAGATTTTGTTTCAATCAAACTGTTGAGTATAAAGAGTCACAGGCACAGAGTACTCAGCTGGTTGGTGGAAACAAAATCCTGGACTGGATTTTTACTCTTACATACTGAACTACCCACCTCTGGCAGTGCGTTTGACCCTTCACCCCACTGTGCGCCCAGATAGAGATCTCCGTCTTCGAGGACCGCGGCTCCAGTGCCTCTAGCTCGGGCAGCAGCTCCACCAGCAGCAGCAGCAGCGGTCGATGACTGGCGGAGCAGCACCAGGGGTACGGGTACCGGGGGGCAGAGGCACTCCCCAAGATCCGCATGCTGAAACATGAGAGCACCCGATTCTGAGCCGGGAGCAGCGCCGAGAGCAGGACACCGCACCGCGCTGCAGCCAGGAGCTCACACGCACGCACACACACACCACATGCTCACCCCGCCCCACCCCCGCTAACCCTGTCTCTGTGGCCATGTCTTTCATCCGCCATTTACAGAAATGCAAAGTTCAGGTCCAGAAAGTACAAATCCAGACCAAAGTTTCGTTTCAACCAACCCGTTGAGTATAATGAGTCACATTCACAGAGTACTGAACTGGTTGGTTGAAACAAAACATTGGTCTGGATTTATACTTTCTGGACCTGAACTTTCCACCTCTGGCAATTTACACGTGCTGCTTGGTTGGGCTGGCAGGTTTTGACTGTGGCACTGTCCCGTAGTGTTGTCACCACTCACCGCAACTGCTGCGTAGCTCTAAGATGGTCCGAAACAGAATATATGTGGTATATGGTGGCCCAGTAATTCTACACCGGTGGTCAATGGACTGTCATGGCACTCCCAAACCCTTACCTAGGGGTGATTATTTCCAGGGAGTGAAAGATCATATTGGTCAAACAACTTCATATGACCATTGATAGAAGTCAGACAATAAAAAAACAGAGAAGGACCCACATTTCCACGTATGTGACATGGAGGATCCTCCATACAGGCATCATACAAGAAGATCAGCAGAGATCAGTTCAGCTTGGTGTTCCTGTCATTCCCAGCCCCATTCCAAGCCTGTGACCTCTTTACAAGGGTGATGGTCTGCTGTTCTGGACCCCGTGTGCCCACAGTGATGGAGCCACGGTGCATTATGGGAATGAGCAGATCTCATGATGCCCGACTGGACGTTCCAATCTCAGACCCAGCGCGCTTACAGCTGCACCTTAAACATGACGGAGGTGGACCTGGCTTAACATCCATCAGTCTTTCTTAATGAGATCCTGCAGATTGCCTGTCGGTACAGGAGACGGAACACCATGCAAATACCTCACGGTGAAATTTAAAACTACAACGCTGAACATCCATCCCTCAATCTTCCAGCCACTTATCCAGCACAGGGTTGCAGGAAAACTAAAAACTACGCAGCCTACAGCGCCACCATAGGGCCTCAGTGGGAACTGCAGGGACCCGAAAGATATGGGAACACAGAAAGCATGAGACAGGAGTTTGGGAGGAAAGCAGAATTCCAGCCAGAACAGCTCATCATCCCATGATCCTCACATTTTGGCTTTCTTAGTCCTGGTCCATTTCTCCTCATTACAATATGCTTCCATCATCACCAGTCATTATTATTATTATTATTATTATTATTATTAGGCAATTGTTTTTTATTACATCACTTGAATTATTCACAGATCTTCTGTGTTTTGTTCTCTCGAAACTGTCATTAAGTTTATTTTGAGACTCTGAGAGTTTGAACTTCTCCCCAGTACCTGTCCTGCCCCTCCCCCACCAAGCCCCGCTTGGCTTTTTGCCCCCCAGATCTGTTTTTGACTGGAGGTCCTTGGTATATCACAGCATAGCACATAACGCTGGAGGGGGTATGAGGAGAGGGCAGCTGGCTTCCGACAGGGAAGGTGGCGCACTTTTAGTGAATCAGATTTGTTTTCCCACTGGGTAACATGATTTGTGTTTATATAATTTACCCCTTTAATTTATCCTCTCATTTTTCCTCCCCTTTTTGTTTTCAGCACATCACCTGGCACCCCAACAACAACAACAACAACTATTTTTTAACAACCGTTCTGAGCTTTGCACATTTATAGATGTAGCTCATGGTGGGGTCGTGTTGGGAGAGGCATGTTCGTTAGCTCCTCCCTCAAGCCCCACCCACACCTAGCCTCACACTGCACACTGTTCAAGTAGCTCCTGTGCCACACCCTTCCTAGCCCCACCCACCACCATAACGGATGCCTTCATGTTTCTCTCCTGTGGAAATACCCAACCTTGGCGCTGAAAAATGGACCCTTCGCCTCCGCTGAGCCTGATGTACAGTTTACAGTGCATGGAGCCATTTCTGTATGCGTGGGGGTGTGTAACGTGGGGGAGCAAAAGAAAAAGTCCTAATGTGTTGTTTTAGGTTGTGAAAATAATCATCAGGATTATAACCCCCCCACACCTGTGAATTGTTTCCCAGAGGATGGTTGAGTGGGGTGGGGGGTGGGGGGGTGTTTGTGATATAATGTACAGTATACAGGTACTTTGGGGTGTAAGGGGTGGCGGGTTTTGTGGATGGTGAATTTGGGGGAGATTTGCAGGACAGCAATAGAACCTCCTGGGTGGTAAAGGACAGTCGGGAGGGGGGGGTAGTTATTAGTGACCAGTGTGAAAGGGGGGAGGTTATCTGGATAGAGTGTGTGTCTGTCATAGTGTGGTTGGTGTATCCAGGAAGTCCAGGAAGCTTGTGTTTGGTCTGTCTTCGCAAAGATGATGGAATCCGGTCGTCATGGAGCCTCACGCTTCGACAGCAATGAACTGCTTGCAAAAGGTTCCTCAAACTGGTCTTCAACAGGACCATTTTGGCTGGCAGTAAAATGCAGGACATCTTGATTTCTCAGAACTTTGGCCCATTCCTGACGCAGACGCATTCAGAAGAGTTTGTAACCAAGCATGAGGTTTAGTAATGTGATCTTCGTTGTGATGTCTATGCATGAGATGGCTGGGGAGAGGGCTAGTCACCAGCTTCCTACTCAGTGTGGTGTTCGGAATGGAGGTGGACTTCGAAAGGGGGCGGAGGGTAGGGCCCAATAAGCAATAGGGGAGAGGTGGGACTATGTATCAAGGAGCCAATGAGAGGGGGGAGGTATTTATGGACTGGACTATGAACAAGAATTGAGTAAAGAGCCCAATAAGCAGTCAGGGAGAGGTGGGACTATGTATCAAAGAGCCAATGAGAAGGGGGAGATATTTATGGACTGGATCATGAACGAGTGGATGGAGTAAGGACACTATTTGGACTTGGACCAAGTTTACATACCTGTAAATGTATCCTTTGATACAATTGTTTATTTTTGTTGATGTAGCGACCCGTGAAATTGTAGGGGTTTTCAGGAACGTCTTCCTATTGACAGCGACCAGAGAGTTCATGGTCTCCAAAGAGTTTGTGGTTCATCACCTGCTGCAGAAGCCCAGCATCATCAACATTGACGTGTCCAGGACGACACGCTTTGGGTCATGTTTACGCAAGTGTAGTTAATGCTGTGGATTTTCATAAAACAAAATTTGCCGGTGGATACTTACCAGTGTGATATCGTGATAAATGATGGACACCAAAAGAAACAATAAATGCGATCACTCACATGAGCCGTCTGAGTTTCTGTATGTTTTTTCCATTTATCCTGACCCAGTTTGCACTGTTGCCTCCAACCTGTGGGACCAGTGTTTGAGGGTTCCATGTGTGTAAAGCTAATTGTAGCTACCGAATCGTCTGTAGGTGTGAGTGTGTCCTGTGATGGGTTGTTGTTCCCTGCTTTGTTCTCATAGGCTCTGTACCCTCCACCACCCTGAATAATACCAGTAGTTGCAGAAAATAGATGGATGGGTGAACCAGTTACAAAAGCTACTGGTATTAATTAAGGCACAAAGTCATGTGTGCTTGACTGAAAATGTATTGTAAGTCTTCAAACATGCTTCCAGGATGGTCTTTAGTACACTTTATTCAGGCTTCCAAGGTTTGTATGCAGAACCACAAAATCTATGTAAGCCGTTATTTGCAGATCTTCCATCCATATTGTAACTATGTATCCTGGTTAGGGTGATGGGGCGGGTCTGGAGCCTGTCCCAGTTCTGGCATGCACCCTGGACGTGCCAGTGTTTTGCAGAGCACTCACAGTTATACACGTAATCATATACTGTCGGTCACTTATTGACACCAATTAGCCTGATGGCATGTCTTTGGACTGCGAGAAGAAACCCACACGGCACGGGCAGGATACGCACATTCCACACACATGGAGCATGGTAGGGATTCGACCTCACAACCCCGAATGTGTCAGAGAACAGGGTCTCCTACTGAGCTGCTGATTTGCACATCGAGATTGTTTGTTTTCTGAGTGGCAGAGCTGCCTTGTTTTCCACTGACCTTCTGGGTAAATTCCAGTAGGTCACATGACAGATGGAGACTCAGCATCACTCTGAGCAAACTGAGTTCCAAAAACCAGTATGAATACCGTGCCTGTCGGGCACCTGGAATGAAAACGGCATCACAAGGCAGGCAAGTGGTCAGAGGAGGACTGCGGCAAGTTCAGGGTTTCAGGAGAAGAACCAGTTCCTGAGGGATACACTATCAAAGCTAAAGGACAAAATTTATGTTTGATTTATTCAGCAGACGCTGTATTCTGAAGAAAAGTATGTTTTTGAGAAAGCAGGGTCAGATGGAGCTACAGGCCTTGCTCAAGGGCTAAGCGGTGAAATCGCTCTGCCGACCCTAGGATTAGAACAGATGACCTTCCAATCATAGGCACAGAGTCCTAACCCGCTGAGCCATGTTCCTGAGCTATATAATGAAGCAGAGCAGGATGGGAGGTGTGAGCTGGATTCATGGATCTGGGGATCTGTGAGGAGCACAGCCATCAGCCCTCCGCCAGCGGGATCATCGCCATGGTAACCACAGCAGGAGGCGCCTTGGGACTGGATTGGACTCAGCTCACAGCCAGACCTCGCAGACACAATCGGAGAGAGCGACTGGGAAGGCGCTGAGGAATTCAGAGAAAGCGGAGCCGTCCCCGAGCCCATGGCACCATCCCTGTGGCGCTGTTCCCACGCCGATGTCCCTGTGCCAGGGGAATGAGCTGCTATTTCTCCCCAAAGAGCAGAGAGGACATCTCCAGGCCGCTGAGCCTGAGGAGTTTGGCTGGGCTTCCTGGAGACAAACATCAAAGCAGAGCAGCACATTCGCCAACACAGAAGGTCACAAAGTCTCCATTCGTCTTACAGAAGTAAATAAATCGCCATTATTGCATTAAAGAGCAAAGGGTCTTTATGTGCATATGCTGTGTGTATAACTGAATGTGCATAATGACCATTAATCAATGCATAAATCACACATACAACCCATTCAATCCAACAAAGACATGATGCATCTGCAAAATAAATATAAGGGCATAATCTTGCCCTGGATATAACATTTAAAAATGAAATGCAGAAGAAAAATAAACTTTTATATATTTTTTAATTTTTTAATTATGTGTCAGTTCTTTTTACGTTTATACCTCACACAGCACAAGATTCACACTCGCTTGAGCTTCCATTGACTGGCATGTAAACAAGCAGCATAACTTGCTAATTTTTGGCAGGACCCCCAAGGCTGTTCCCACCACTCCGGAAGAGCTGGGGGTCCCTGGAGGACCAATCAAAATAAAGCAGCAACCTCAAGTCAGGAGGCTGCTGTGGACATGAAGACCATCAATTTAGAGTAATCAAGCCACTTTGCCATGAGCTCGCATCTCTCCACAGCTGGACAAGAAGTTCTAAACAGCATGTCAAAGTTCCTCCTCACCCATCATTCATTACCCATTACACAAACCCACGAAGATGTGGTTTCCATTGGCCCTCGTGCTGAGCATTCATGCTTCTTAAAAATTCAATGATCTCCGCTAAGCAGTTTGTATGAATTTGGGGGGGGGGGGGGCAACAGAACAGTGTGCTCCTGGTGCAGATCTTTGAACATCATGAGCGGTTAAAATACTCCAGATGTATTTCTGAGCGTTTTCCAGCTCTTTATCACACATAAGATTCAGAAGACTTGCAGCCACCAGACCACCAAGGACCGAAACATTTCATGACCAAAAATCCGTCTTCCCGACTTCTGCCCTTTGTCTGGCCGCGTTTAGACCACGAGCTCTCAGAATTTATTTGCCCTGCTTTGTTTCGGGGCCCCTTTAAAATCATTTCTCAGATCCCTTGCTTATTAGTTTTGGACAAGAATCTTAATTGTTTTTGTTTTGACTCTGAGTGGCTGATGCATTTTTTTTTTTGCTGTTGCTGTTTAGCTCAGATCTTTAATGTAAACAAGGCTTCTGGGTAAACACTGGTAAGCCACAATACCAATGGACACAGGCTGCCCCGGTGACAACAGAAGATTCCAGAACGTTCTCTGGAGACCACGAGAATGCTCTGCTGCCTTCCAGAGATGACAGCTGCTACATAGGCCTTAGTTCCTTGAGATTTTAAATTAAAATAAATGTTTAGCAGAAGTTCAGAAGTTCATCTTCCATGGTATTTATCTTCAGGCCATCAGATAGCCACCCACGGAGGGTAGAACATCATGCATCTTCGATTCTGAGATTCTGAGATCAGACTGAGAACTGGGCCTGTAGGAATCCAATACATGAAATTTATCAGCAATCATCTTCTTCATGATTGTGACATCATAATCCCTGTTGTTACTGTATAGCTTCTGCAAATCCTTTCCCAGAACGGTCACTCCTGTGTCTCTGTACCAGTACATCCTTACGGGTGGTGAGTGGCTCAGTGGGCTAGGTCTCTAGGCATGTGGTCAGAAGGTTGCCTGTTCAAGCCCCAGCTTTGATCAAACAATCATATGCCTATGGGCCCTTGAGCAGGGCTTTTAACCCCCGGCTCCAGGGACACGGCATGTTGGCTGAACTACATGTGACACACACACCCCCCCCCCCCCCCCCCACGCTATGGAGAGTAAGATGGGGTCGGCAAAGAGAAGCATTCCAATCTCTCTGTACTTATGGAAAACAAAACTTGCTTATTTATTTTTTTTATCAGAGAATGTTGACAAACTTCCTGAGGATCCATCACAGGAGTTTGTGTTGTTGCACCTCCTCAGCCGTGACCACACTATAGCCAGGTAGTGAAGCTCATTCACCTGCTCGCTGGTTTATTTCAGTCTCTGTAAGTTCTACTTTGACTGTTCCTTTTGAAGCCAAAGCCTGCTTTCCCTCTGTCGACTCACTTTCTTCTCCTGGCTTCTAGGCGTTGGAAGCACCACTCAGCTGTTGGCGTGTCACAACCCGCGATGTTCCGGAGGTCTCCGCGGAAGGCGGCTCTGCGGCCGTTCTGGTCTGATGCTCAAACCGTGACTCACAGCTAAGGGCCTCATTTGGTGTTGGGTCTCTCTGTCCAATGCTATGTTTCATTCCAATTTTTTGTGTACTTTTGTTTTGAGGGTTTTTTTTAGCATTTTTATTGGTCTTGTTTTGTAGGGATAGATGTTTACCAGTCCTGCAGAACTCAGACTTGTCCTGAGGAATCAAGCCGAAGAATCGGTCCTTCACACCCCCTGCCTCCCCCCCCCCCCCAACTCAATAAAGTATTTATCAGCCTCATAGTCCCTCTGTTTCTCTCCATTCTAATAAAAGTCTCTCCTCTCTTGTCATGAAAGGCTGGTAAAATATGAAAATTCCGAAAATTCCAAAAAGCCATTAAATGCTAAAAAACCCTAAAAATGTTTAAGGTTGGAGTGGATTTCCTAATGCAGTGGTAGGACTTTGCAGTTCTGTTCAGATTTTATTTTCATTACATGGGACCTTGCTCTGCATCATAGAATTCCTCATATGCTGCTTTTCAGCCCTATTTAACTTATCTGGAGCTGGAGATGATATCAGTCTAGGGGTCTGTTACTCTGGAGCTCCCTCTACGTCCCGCTTCCAGGTACTGTCTGTGCCGCTGAGCTCTGGGATCTGCACCAATGTGAACAAAGACAGCAATCGGGCAGCGGGGGCCGCGTGAGAGGGACACGTCACTCCTAGGGATAAGTAAGAACTTTTCCGCTGTCTCAGTGGTCTCTTCTGGGAATCTACTCTCCGCCTTAGCAGATTCCCAAGCGGAGCAAAAAAAATCAAAGCTGCTTATCTTTAACGAGGGCAGAAGCTTTACAGAAGAACCTGCCGACGTTGCTCGCGGTTTCCCAGACCTCATCACAGCTTAACCATCCTTCCGTCGTGACGCTGGTGCCGAGATGATGACAGATACGCTCATTAGTTGATCTGAGTGACACCCGTCAGGGCCGTCGGGTAGAGATGGCACCCTGAGACCGCAGACGCTCACCAGTCTCTGCTCCTGCTTCTCTGTGGATTTATGTCACAGAGGTATAAAGAAACTCAGGGCAGGGACCACATTCCATTTCATCTTCCTATAGTGCTAATCATTCACCCATTTTTACATTAACTTATTTAGCAGGCCCTATGAGCCAAATCGACATACAATTGAAAAAGTAGGGTCAGTCAGTCCCTGGAGCAATTGTGGGTTAGGGGCCTCGCTCAAGGGCCCAACGGTGAAATCATTCCACCGACTTACGAATTTGAACAGACAACCAACCGATCACAGACCCATACCACTGATTTAGTAGAGGGTCACAGTGAACTGTTTACTATTTAATGAAAGTACTTTTACATATAGGAATAGCATCTTAGCTCAGCATCCTAGGCATCATTTAGCATCCAGTTGAATGGCTGCCCCACTGCTGCTGCATCCAGTACGAACCAGAGGAAGATACTGTCTTTGCCAGATTGATTTTGTCAGAGTGGATCACTAAAGGCATTCCAAGAAAATGTAATTTCCCAGCATCACACAGCATGGCACGTCCAATCACATTCACTCACTATACATCAGTCTTCTTATTATGTGTTATTCATCCTCATGAATTTTATTGGAAGTGGATTTAGATGCCATTGATGTTCACAACAAAATCCTTTTTATCATTAATGGATGTTTAGAAAATATATATATATTCAAGACAGACTTCATGCTATTGAAAAAAGAGCTTTGCTATACTGTTTGTGAGAATTTAATACAACCTTAGTAGGTTTTTGTCATTCCGCAATATTAGCTAAAGTTCATAATATATACAGACACACACATGCATACATCTCTTAACTTCCTCTGCATTTTTTTGCTGTATTTTTTTGCAACCCCTTGGCAGGTTTCGCTGAATTGTTCGAGTTTTCTTTTTACTTTGGCAGCTCATAAACCGAACCGAAAGCCCGAGGTTTCACTTTTTCATTTCACACAGGGATATCTCAGTCATCAGTTCATTCTGCAGATGAAATACAGCTGCTCGTCCCATTCAGACAGAAAAAAAATCACAAATAACCAGATTTTAAGCTGAGGCCATAAAAACACCAGAGAGAGAAGAGATGTGATTTACAACCTGCACCCCCCACCTCCCCACAGCCCTTCTCATTGTGCTTTCTGGAAGCCCTTGGAGAAACAGATGAGAAGATCCCACAGTGCTTTTTGGTGGGGGTGGTCTGGCTCGTATGGAGACAGGACCATTTGAGGATCGCAGGAAACGGATAGTCCAGCATCCCAAGCCGAGCGGGACAGGAAACGGACGGCCCATTATTTAGGCCGCGCTTGCACAAGGACATACACGGCCTGCTAGTTTAGGAAGAGTAAGTGATCCCATCAGGGGAATACATGACGACATTGTGTAATGACCTCCATTACCACTCACAGGAATTCTCGCAGTTATTGGTTTTCATTAATCAATCATGAGTCTATTGAGTCTCCACTGCAGTGGACATCGGCGCAGTTACACCGAAGCCGCTTTGCCAGCTGGATCGTGCACCGACTTCCCGGCCCGGCGCGATATTAACTCCAGGTTATGAGTGTTCCATCTCCTCTCACCTCCGCATCGGCCAGGGTGAAATTAAATTTTGGGGTGTGTTTAACCTGGAGGTCTGCTCCACGTCTGGGAGAACTACATGCTTATCGCTGACTGGTTTGTCGATACATCTTTAGCCCATTGCTTCCTCTGTCTCATGGGGAAACACCCCCCAAAGAACTGCGTCATTCGTCTAGATCAGGGGTGGCCAATCTAACCCAGAAAGGGCCGGTGTGTATGCGGGTTTTCGCTGCAACTCCCTAATTAAATTACTAATTACTAAGGACTGATTGGCTGAAGAGCACCTGGGTTTGAACAGCTGACCTAAAGTTTATCCCAAAAACCCACATACACATTGGCCCTTTGCGGATAAGATTTCCCACCCCCAGTCTAAAGTCCTATGTTCCAGCCAGGCCAATCAGCTCCAGCATGTAAAAGGACACTAATGACAATAATCCACTTTGTTACCGAAAACACATAATATTCAGGTGTTTAGATAGATAGATAGATAGATAGATAGATAGATAGATAGATAGATAGATCTATTCAGCGTGTCTTGTCCTGCTGCATCATTAATAAATTAATAAAAATCATTAATAAAATGATCCAGTAAAAGCCCTTTAGTCTCCCTATAAGCTCTGTCACCATGAGATTAGACAGGGATTAGACTTTTGATGGGTAAGGGACGCTATAATCTGAAGCGAATTAGTCCACGGAGTTGCATGAAAAGGGTTCTGTGGTTGACGTCATGAATGTAGCGAAAGCAGAGATTCACGCCAAAACACAGACAGCTGAAACGCGGCTGCTATGGTACAATCTGTCGTCCTACCCACAGATTCAACAAGCTCCTCCATGAATGCGAAATTCTGCCATGCGAAGCCTCGCAGTCAGGTCCTGGGCGAGTGTGAGAAATACGGCCCTTTGCTGTTCTTCCGCAGCAAGCGCAGTCCACACAGCGCAGCAGACAGATGGCACACCATATGTCACCAACTCCAGGGTCCTGTTTGTCTCTCCATCTCCCTCTCCCTCTCTCTGCCTCAAGGCCACCGTGTCATTCAAAACCTGCTGAGCAAGCAAGAATGGGCGGAACCCAAAGCGTGGGAGCAAATTTACCTGTGTTTCTCCTTAACACGACGAAACTGACTCTACAGAATGATAGTAGCTAAAGGAGAAACGTGAGTCCTCCCATGACAAAGGCTTTTGGAAGTCTGGATGGTGGTGGACCTCTCACAGCTTACACCAGGTAAGGGTCTGTAGCCTAATTAAGATCCAAAAGGACCAGCAAAGCGAATTTCCAAACTTTGTTTCCATTCTTTTTTGGACCAGAGGGAGGTCCTGCCTTTCAGTCAGATGACCCCCCTGTCCAGAGAATCGCCAGAAACCATAAGGCTCAAAGCCTTACAAACACCAGGGGCAGTAGGACCCAGGGAGACGAGCTTCCTGAGGGCTTCTTGTCCTCAAGCTGCCGATAGACTGGTAAGGATGTGATGCCACAGGCGAATCACTGACGAATCACGAGCCACATAGGCCTCGGACACCCCCTCAGCACCTACAGAAACAGAATGACGGAATCACAGAGCTAAACGACAGACAGGAGCAGGCATTCAGGGTAAACCATGCAGTGAAGGAGAATGTAGTATATTAACAATATCTCTACAGACCTGATACACAGAGACTGGCTTAAAGGGACAGTTCGCTCCTAATGTCGAATTCCACACACCAATCATATCACTGATCTGAAGATACTGCTGGGGTGCTTGTGCTTGTATCATCTGAGCAATGATACGATTGATGTGTGGAGTTTAGTAGAAGAAAATAGTTCCTACATTAAACTGCTCACTACAAAGTTTGGGGAATACCATGAGTGACCGGGTCATGATTTCTGGTAAGAGACACTGCTGTTCAGTTTTTCTGATGTAATTTTTGGCACTTTAATCACCACAGAAAGAATGCCATTCAATCCCATTATATTCGAGAGAAGCCCGACATTCCTACAGTCGATATCCCCAACACTAGGCAACTGCCAGGAGAACAACCTAGATGGATAGATAGCACTAAAGCCACTAAAACATATCTTTTTCCATTTTGGGGTGAACTGTCCCTTTAATAAGCAGTATCAATCCCCTGCCCTCATTCACAGGTCGGTGAAACGACCCGTGCAGAGCAGGATGAGAGCGGCACATGGTTTCAGCACAGCGTGGAAGAGGGATGGATGAGACGGGATGCACACATGCGATCAGCCGCTTAAAACCACAGCTGAGAGTCTGTCGAAACTGAGACAAAGAAGAAATTCAAGGAGACAACCCAGAAGCAGGCCAACTGACATATTTTTACATCCAATGAATAGAGAAACCACACTCTACCCTACATAAAATGTAGCTGCCAAGGCGAAGCGCAATCACCAGGAAACCAGAGGTTGTGTCATCAAGCAGAGGCACAGAATAAAGGATTCTGAAGACTATATCTTCGTGCAACATCCCAGTGGCACAGTAAAAATGAACATGAGCCAGACACGGCATTGTTCCCAAGTAGGTGATCCAGCCCCGAACCTGTGTAATTAGCCGCTGGAGTCATTGCCATCCCAGTCTCACGAATAAAAACCTTTCATTACGTACGAGCCCTGCTTTCCTCCAGCCAGCTTGACAAGCGCTAATCGTCTTGCGCGATTACAAAGGTGATGTCACACCAGCAATTCCCCAGAGACCCAAAGAAAGCCAACAGTTAACCTGCTTTGTCAAGGACTATGGGGGCAGGGGGGTGACTCACAATACCCGGCGCAGCCAACGACTCTCAGCCAGCTGTCGGCTTGCATCGTTCAAAGACATGAGACCCCGAAAATCTCGAATGCCTACTCCCCACAGACTCAGAAGCATGTCCAAGCTGGCCTGCAAGACTGACCAGTCGTTTATGACTTTGGTCATTTAGGCTTGAGGTTCTTGCCTTTGACACAGAATAGGAAAAAGCCACAGGATGCGATGTTATTCTGTAAGACGGAGCCAAATGCAAATGCGAAGCAGCCGCCAGCGCTGTACACCTCTGACCTTACGCTTCCTTGATCAGTGATCATCTGGTCTCTTTAAGGCTATTTTTTTCATTCCAGTACAATTCTGATGAGCGTACTCACATTTCCAGAAACAAGCTTTCGACAGACTATGACATATGAATGAAGAAAATGCCGCTCGGGACACATTAGAGCTGCTCTTCAGCAGTTTATCTCTACAAGCTCCATCAGTTTCACGCCATCGACATTTACATAAACTAGATTCTGATCAAAGAAAACAGAGAAGACCTCCAGGCGAGACAGCAGACAGAACCGAGACATCCGGTAACCTTGTCGTGTAATGAAGATACGTTTGACTATATTGATGAAAAAAGTACATTAGTTTAACTCATTCTGGTTATAAACCCATTGAAAGGAGAAGACCGTCAGAGCTCTCCATACATTTCCTTGGCTAAATCAGCAGTCAAACATCACCAAATCCTTCCTCTCGAATACTCCAACCTCAGAAGCGCATCCAGTTAAACGTAACGCTTGGATTGTTGTCTGCAACAGCTGCCTGGATTTCATTAGCATTGCATACTTGGGGATGTGCTGAAATATACTTCATAACAAGGGCTGCTGAGTATCTCAAGCTCCCTGGCTTCCAGTGGATTTCGACCCAGTGCTTAAGCGTCCTCGTCTTCCTTCTTCACTCCTGGGCCAGGTAATCGAGAGCTTGATAATTAGTTGACTAGTTGACAGAATCGGGTTGACAGAATCGGGTGTGCAAACCATCAAGGAAATCAGTCTGGATGAGTTTGAGGGAAGGTCTCAATTTCAATTTCAAAAAACTTTATTTGTCCCCGAGGGGCAATATAAAAGGCATAGAGGAGCAGCGCACACACATAACAGTTGTAACATTTGACACAACAGATAACACACAATAACATATTTTTAGCAGAGAACAAGCAGTGATAAACAGGTGGTGAGATAGTGATTTGCATGAGGTGCAACTGTATTGAGATTACATATCTGTATATGCATGAATATTCTGTGTATTGCGCAATGAACTATGAACAATAATAAATGACTGATAGCTAAATATCAGTCACTAAATATCTACTGTATTTAATGTCTTATGTCAAAGACACATGCTAGTATAGTACCAGCCTGTGCTCTAATGCCTTACTGTGGTACATGAATTGCTAGAACGGGGTACAGCTGACACGATGAAGTGAAACACTGAAGCTTCTGTTGAAAAACTGGCTTGCTGACTGTCTCTGTGGCTGTAGTTGACCCAGTCAGGCCAGACGCCTACAGTCTTCGAAAGGGAATATGTACAGATATCGGATATCCCAGCATTCCTCCAATGTGCCAAAAAACATTCCGCGATCAACCATTTCCAATACCCTGTGCATGAAATAATGATTCTTGTTTATGAGCCAGTCTAAATTGAAATAAATGCTACATACTAAAACCATCTTTAAACAGATTTGTAAGATACAAAGGGCATTTATACCAAACCAAAGTTACAGCTGAAAATTTTACGGCTGCAAAGTAATACAAGACGGATGTGTACGATATAGTAATAATGTGTGCTTTTTGTAACCAATAAGGTTCCAAGCACAGTAACTAATAGGTTTTATATCTATTTGACTTCATAAAAGGCCCTTTGCTTTTTTCTCAGAGGATTAAGCGTTGACTCACCAGCCATATACCCGTCTCAAAAATGTAAGAAGCTTTTCAACAATTCCTTTCGTTTAATTGTGGTTTCCGTTGGGCTCAAAGACCACCTGAGAGATATTTTCACTGACCTTTTTTATTTCCACAGCTGAATATGGTCTTTTCCCCAACTCAGCCACTTAGCTGCCTTCCTCCATTTCTGCCATTTAGCGAAAGGCTAGTAGGCATATTTTATGTGTGCGCTGACGATCTGTCCATTCCTTTCCCTATGAACAAAATTTCAGCTTTCCTCTGCTTTGAGGCCTTTCGTCGATCATAAATCCGTGTCTACGATGAAAAAGGCTTCAGTTCTGACATGCCAACTCACACACTCCCATATTCCAGTGCCGCATGCTACAGACCAACCATACTCAAAGTGCTGTGGCTCAGTGGGAGCTGTTTAGTGCTCATTCAAGGCTTTTAGTTTGTCGTGTGTGTGGATACCAGTAGTCTGGATTGTATAATAAGGGCAATTTTAGGAGAGTTATTCCAGTTCCTAAAGGAGAAGGCCCAAAATGGTTCCCCCGCTTTCCGTATCCTCTCCTCACCCTTTGCCCTGAAAGGGACCTCCCAGACAGAGTGAATGTCACTGGCTATGAGTGAAGGGCCAGTGCCAGCTCTATGTTAGTGGCCGTTGCTTTCTCCATCTACCAATCAGAGAGCAGATAGGAGGCGGGGTTCAGGGCCACCATGCTGCTTTTCTTGCGTCGCTTTTTCCCCTTTCTTTGTTTGGGCGGTCGACCTCTTCTGCCACCAGCGCCCACAGGATCCAGCAGACACAATGAATAATGAGCTCCCTCTTGCATCCCCCACCCCATCCCATCCCCCTTGCCCCCAGTGGGAATAATACAGCATCTGAATGAAAGGCCACCCAAGAACCAGCTGTAGAGGAGCCAGGCTAAGAGAAACTATTTGGAAAAGACGTCAAGAGGTCCTTCAAGAGCAAACAAAAGTTGTTCTTTCTGGGGTATGTGGCAAAATTAGCAAGTAAAAGTCTGCGTTCCTAAGCTTTTGTTTTTATTCTATTATTATCGGTAGCTTGACAGACACTTTATTTAAAATAAAAAGCCCACATCATCAACTATGATACTGTCACACCACAAAGGACTTGGTGGCAGTGAGAGCTGGAGGGAGAGAGTTGTGACATTAGCTTGACAGGCCTCTGTTTGCCCTGATCAGGAGTCACTGCATTGATTGCTGAGGGACAGGGTAATGATCGCAGGCTGGGTGCAGCTCTGGGGCTCTCAGTCACAGGCTGGGTGCTTCTCTGGGGCCCTCAGTCGCAGGCTGGGTGCAGCTCTGGGGCCCTCAGTCACAGGCTGAATGAACCACTGGGGTAACTAACAGTGAATCCTGGAAATGTGTCAAGCAGTGGGAAACTATGATCCCTAAATGGCAAATGGACTGCATTTATATAGCACTTTTCTGCTCCTACAAGTACTCAAAGCACTTTACAAATTCATGCCTCATATTCATACATTCATACATACACCAGTGGCGAAGGCTGCCATGCAAGGGGTCAACCTGCACACCGGGAGCAATTTGGGGTTCAGCGTCTTACTTAAGGACACTTTGATGCAGTCAGGAGGAACCAGGGCTCAAACCTGCAACCCTCTGGTTACCAAACGATAGCACTACCCCCTGCGCCACCATATTCCCCTAGTAAACCTTGGGTAGGAGCAACTAAGGAGAAGCTGCATCACACCTGAAACCTTTATAAAATCTAAAAAGACAACAGTGCCCCCTATGGGTAAAAATAATGCATAGGATCACAGGTTATCCAAAGGCAAGCATTTCTCCTTGGCTCGCCTCTCCCCTTATCGGACCTTTCCCAAAGAGTATCGCATGCCTTTGAAGAGCCTCCCAGCCCTTAATTAAAGCAACCTTTCCCAGGTGAACAAGACCCCGTTGTTCTCTGAGAAGGTCAGTGTCAGCAGGGAGAGTCTGGCCATGGAACAGGTGACATTTCATTGTTACCAGGTCAGACCGGACCGTCCCCCAGTCATCTAAGTAAAGCCACCCTTATTAAATCTGCGGCCGCCAGCCCCCCCCCCCCAAAGGCCATTCCAAGGGAGCTTATCAGGCACTGAGTGATAATCCGAGTTCAGGTAAACAGACTGATCTGCTATGTCTGATGTCTTAGGTAAGAAGCCAGAAAAAGGCAACGCTGAGCCTCTCCTGCAGCAATGGTAGCTGCATTAGCAATTACAGGCTATGTCTTAGCAGGTTATCTCTTAGCAGGCTGTCTCTTAGCAGGCTGTCTCTTAGCAGGTTATCTCTTAGCAGGCTATTTCTTACCAAGGCTTCTGTGCTCATTATACTGGGCCTTTCTATGCACCCGAGAGTTGGCCTTACATTTGAGCTTCTGCTCGACCAAAACAAAGGTTTACAAGCTACCAGCCTCTACCAGACCAGCTTTGGGGTGGCACCATGCAGGAGAACCTTGGGCCAGCCTGGCATATACCACCCAGACGAAAACTCGCTATTAAGGTGAAACTTTCCACATTCTGGCCAGACATGGCACCATGGTGGTCCGTTAGGTGGAAAGGGGCCTTGTGAAGAACAGCCCGGAAAGTGCACATTGGGCTGGGTTCTGAAAACACACCAGAACTTCCCTAAAATCCATTACACACCTCACACATCCAAACAGTTCCTAAGCTTCTCTTCCAAATGCATTTGGAATCACACCAGCGAACTGAAAACTAATTCCTCGTTCCAACTTATGAGTTCTAATTCAAGTATTTTTTTACCGTAAACCCGAGGACATCATTCAAGCTGCTCTTTTCCTACTTTGTAGTTTAACAGAGGTTCTCTTGGAATGTTCCTTACAGTGCGGCCTGAGGTCCTCCCTGATTGCTCGATCCAGGACTGGTCCGATTGAGTGAGAAAGACGCACACAGAAACACTGACACTCATGAAAGTTTGACAAGCCTGGCGACTCTGTTCCTTCACAGGAAGTGTCAAGCATCCAGCCGTCTGATGCGTCCCCACAACAGACCGATACGTCTTCATTTCTTTTTTGTCTCACAGCTGCAAAAGCCATCGCCTCCTGGGTTTGGCCGTCTGTTTTCCGAGTCACCTCCCTCTCTGTTTTGTCTGTTGCCGGCATTTCTAGACCAAAGCCTTGCAGAATGCCTTGCAGAACATTCTGCAAAGGCCAGCTTCTGCTATCGAGCCTAAATACCCTCAGTGTCGCCCCTTGGCCCTAAATCCTCACGTGAACACAGAAGCGGCAGCAGACGGGTAGCTGGTGACCATCTGACATGCAGCAGCTTTTAATAGAAAGGGCTCAGTTTCCTGGTCCGGGGACAGCTGTAGATGAGTAAGGTGTCCCTTTTTTGTATGAGGCCCATGAGAATCAAACCTAAAAGTGAGAGTGAAAAAAGCCCTGTTAATGACAATTTAGCAAGACGCAGTGACGTAACAAGAGAGCTGTACAGCTGCGCGGCCTGCAAACCGTTTCACATTCGAAGGCCATTCAGATTCATTAGGCTCTAGTTCCGGCCACTCCTTTACTTTTATCTCCCAAGATGCATTCAGTTCAATTCAATTTAGCCAAAAGACAAAGGAAACCAAAGTTCCTGTTGCAGTTACGCATATAGGAGGAAATAAGGTCAGCTGACTGCCATGTTGTCCTTATACATGTCAGTAATACGCTAATGTGGGTCAGTAATAGGTATGTCAGAGTTTTTAGAGCTAGAGTAGAAGCAGAGGGGTTGTTTTCTGCCATGTGGGTTGCTGCAGGTGTGAGGAGCTGTCTGACTCGTGGGCCAAAGTGAACGACGGAATCCCTCAACCTGCAGAGGTACACAGCGTGCATGCAATTGTGCATGTATACTGCATTTTAAATATCAAAAATCACGCAACACATGCCACTTGTGTTATCCAATAAGCTTATATTTACTAATCAAGGTTCAGGTTTCAAGATATTATTTGTCAAATACAAAGTTATATTCAGTACAATGTACTAGTATGCAATACAGGTTTAATGTATTTCATATCTACATGAAGCAGGCATGCTTACTTAATAATCATGGTCACAACATCAAGGTGGGTGCGCTTTGGGTAATAACTGTGCTGCCTCATATCACCAAGCGATGTACTGCATCCTCTCAGTGGTGCCGTGTGTTACCTGGGACAGGCTAAAAGTCCCATGCACCCTTCTCCTTGATGAGCAGCTAGAAGACTGACAAATCATACAGCTGCATACATGTAAACACACACCCAGGCACATATACTGTAGGTGTTGGTGAACATGCATGCGTGTACCTGCACAAATTCTTGCGCATCATTGTCCGGAGGGAGAGGGCAATAAGAGAAGTTGCAGAATGACATGCCTGTGGTACTTGTCAAATCATTGGATAATCTATGGAAATGGCATACAGACTGCGATTATCCAGTTCATTCTCTCCGTTTTTACAACTTCGGCTCAATTTCAATTTTCATATAGAAGCGGTTCTCTGTTGCCATCTAGTGGTCAAGAAGAAATTGCACCCTTCCACGTCGAAAAATTCTTGCGTCACTGTGACATTACATTTACCGCATTTGCTTTTATATTTACAATTACTGCAAGATATCACGTGTGGGGCTACCGTAAACATACGAGACTGTCCATGTATTTTGTGCCTTTATGAATTGCTGAACTTTTTGTGTGTAGTCTGCAGCGTTCACAAAACTCCCAAAAACTCCCCAAAAAATCACATTAATTTCTTATGCTGACCCTGCTACAGTTCCCATTAGCGCCGACACTCACCAGTGCTTTCCAGATTAAAATTGTATGCAAAGGAAAAACACACACGAAAAAATCGCCTCCTAAAAACCCCAATCATGGTGGTGTGGAGTTTACTGCTTTCTTAGGCCACAGGCAGAGAGATTCTGGCATTTTCTCACAACCTGCCTGGGGTGCTGGAGAGTTGGCTGGCTCCGTAGGGCAGGCTCTCTGAGGCAGACCTGGCAGGAGGCGCGTTTGTCTCCAAGGCACCACTGGCCCAAGCAAACTGAACAATGCTGATTGGGACTGAAACTGCCAGCATTTTCCCTGGGGAGAAGGGCAGACTTTTCTTGGTTTCTCTTCAGCCAGAGAAATTTGATCTGAAAGTTTCTCAGGTGCCGGTTGTGTGAACATCTGGCTGTTGGTTTTACAGGCTTGGATTTGCCCACAGCCACCTACCTGGCAAATTCTGCTTGCAAAGGAACAAAGGTTATGGACCATTCCCTGAATGTAAGTATGATAGTTTTTCTGGATAATGTTTTCACTAAATATCAGACTGTATTCACATTCAATCAAAGCATGCATACATTTTTAACTACAGGGCAGCATTGAAAGCTCTTCCAGTGTACATACACTGGAACTCGTCAAGTTAATAGTAGTCTAGGGTATTCAGGTTTTTCAGTGTTTCCAGTTGGATAAAGCAGAGTTTTCTGGTTCTGGGTTCTGCAGGAACCATTTGTTATAAACCATACCAGTGCTCACGGGATTTATTCACGGGAACCTTTTAACAGATCTTTTTTAGGTTATGAAAAGGTGGAGGTCCAGATAGTTTGAAAGCTCAGCAAAACAGAGAGTGGGGCATACTCCACATGATGGAGTTAAAGAATCCCTTGAGCACCTCATTCACTCCTGATTCCGAACATATGGCTTCTTCAGGAAGGTCACATTGATTTATTCATACCAACAACCCCAAGAGAGAAAATGATCCACATTTTCAATCAAAGTAAACACCTGGCATCTGACTGGGAGGCTGAGAAGCAACTTTGAGGTATTCCTTCAGGAAGAACCTCACCAGCATGTTATGGTTCATCGGTTATGAATGCATAGCCAAGAAATAATTCTCTGTAAGTTTTGCAATTCTAGTAAACAACTTCTCGGGTGTGTCTGCAGAAAGTGTGCTCTCTGTTACTTGGTAGCAAGAGCATTCCCACTCAGAACAGAAGGCTTAGTATCTTTTCCCAAGAGTCTGTAAAGATGTGGGTTAATTTCCCAGCCATACAATCTGACCAGTGGTGTGAAGATTGGTGAAAATAAACAGAGATGGTAATGCATAAAAATTCAGTATACAAATTTGGCAAGACAAAATGTAAAGCATTGTATGTGTTACAATACTATAGTTTATACATAAAGAATTTGTTTTATACTTTCGAAGAAATTCAACTTGTTTTTCAAATTCCGAAACACTACAATTCCCAACACCTCCTGGTTCCAGGAAGTTACGTGACGTCATGCGGAAATAGATGGTTCCAAACATCCGGTGGTGGGTTCCGTGGAAATTTGCTAGTTTTGGAGCGTTAAAACCAAAGAGATACAGGTAAACTGGCCGACGAGAGTCGTGATATTCGAGGCGATTGTGAAGCTTTGACAGTCCGTTGAAAACCAGCTGTTTATAAATTCAAGCGTTTAGCGGAGTTTACAAATTTAAGCGATAATCAGACCTTTAGTAACCTCATGTGTGTCACGGCATGTACGGCCAGCGAAACAGAGAAGCAGCGTTAGTATTGTTTAGTTTGGTATTTTTGTACACCTTGGACATCCCAGGATTAAGTTACCTTGCTCTGTAAACGGTGTTACTCTGGTTATACCAGTCCGTGCCGCAGGGATTCCACGATCGATAGTGGTTATAATGATTATAGTAAAACGAGTTTGTACAACAAACTGATAATCAAAACAGTGGTACTTTCTAAATTATGTTATTTGGTCTTTGCATTATTCACTACATGCTGCGTATGCATTTTGAAGTAATTGCGTTTGGTCCGTTAGTAGTATTACCGTTAGTATTATATTAAATATTATATTATTATTTCAGAACACCTTAGATTTTGGGTGAATTGGAGAGTAAATGCACACGATTTTCAGTAACAGTGAATTTTTCAAAATCGTTGTGCATGGTCAGTATGAGGTTCATAGTGACACTGATCTGGCATCCGCGCGAAACAGACTACTGCAAGGTCACAAAGATGCAAAATCATTGTTTCAGTCCTGTGCTACTTCTTCGGTCTAGGATAATTTTGGGACTGTTTGGATATATTCCTTGAATTTTACTTTTTATATGTTTATTGGGCACTCCCCCTTAACAGGATATGTGTGTTTTTGCCAGGTGTGAACCAACCTGGGGGGCAGTGATGGAGAATGGGGAGGTAAAGGCCCCGGTGTGCACCAGTCAGGCCAAGGGGGGGCCAGGGAAGGAGGGCCCACCCACACACAAGGCCCCCAAGCCCCGGAGGCCCCGCTACGGGGACAAGCACAAGAAGAAAAAGAAGCCGGTGAACCCAGCCGGGGAAGGAGGCTGTGAGGCTGGGGAAACTGCAGGCCCCGACTGCAACGGCACCACGGAGCTGGATGGGGGAGATGGGCCACACCAAAAGCCTGGCGCTGACGCCATCTCCCAGGGACACGGGAGCACAGGCGAGGGGCCAGGTCCGGCCGGGGAGTTCCAGCAGAACACAGCAGAGGCAGAAGCACCCCAAGGGGGGGCGGGCACACCTGAGGAAGAGGGAGAGAGCTGGGACACCCTGTTCAACGACGACGGCGACTGTCTGGACCCGCACCTGATCGAGGAGGTAAATGCGCGACCTCCTCAGGCCCCAAACACACATGACAGCTCCTGTCGAGGTGAAGCAGGTCGCACACTCCAGGTACTGTCGAGGTGACAGTTTTCAAAGGGATCATGCCCTTAGCAATACCCAGTGCAGCGCTGATCCGACCGCCTCTTATTGCGTGTAATATCCGTGTTGTTGCCCTGCTTAGTAAGGTAGTAAGAAAACAAAAAGCCGAATGCTTCGTTGATTCTGGATGAAGCTGGGCACATCAACGGTCGACGGCATAAATTACAGGAAGCCACTCTGTTCTGCGCCAGTTTGCAGTGCCGCGTACGGATGACAAGCTGAACCAGCCTTTGACACCGATCTTCCCTGCTGTCTGAGAGGGGATGCGGCGTTAGCCGTTTGTGGCTAAGTTGCCCCGACCAGCTCACACTTCTGCCGTTTGTCTGTGCTGCATGTTTCCCTCCGTCTCTCTCTGTCATTCCCCCAGATATCACTGACAGAGGGGAAGAAGAAGAAATCCATCCAGGATCCACAGTTCGACTACTACAACTACAACGTGGAGCGGGAGGTGGATCTCTTTGAGGACGAGCTGTCCCATATCCTGGAGATATACGACTTCCCTGCCGAGTTCAAGGTGGAGGATCTGATGCGTGCCTTCCAGCCCTACCAGTGCGTCCTTGTTATGGAATCAATCTCTATGACAGCATGTCAGGTGTCATGATGTCATGGTAACATGGCCTTTCCTTCTCCTCGATAGGCAGAGAGGCATTGACATCCTGTGGGTAGATGATAGACATGCCTTGGCATTGTTCTCCAGTCCAATAGCAGGTGAGTCTGACAAACTCGGGCCACTGGTGTCATTTCAGCAGGTTTTTCTGTCAAAGTCTGACAGAAAACAAAGACGATCCTGGCTTCCATCATACCTCTTAGGCCCCTTGTTTAACACATTGACCTATAAACCCAGCCTTTTGAGATTTTTATGGTTTATAAAGGTTTCGTAATGAATGCATGTTCAAAGGCTGTCGCTGCCTTCTCGTTTGTTGGTTCTGGTTTGTTTTTCCAGCAGGACTTTTCCAGCTAATCTCCTGGGTTATTCTCAAGGGCTAAATACTTTGTTAACCATCTCGATTTTGGGAGCAGCTTGGGTTCTGCTGAATTCGCTCGTGTATGAAGGTGCTCCTGCCATGTCAAACTCACACCGTCTCCTGGTTCTGTGCCCCCCAGCCAAAGAGGCCCTGAGGTCCAAGCACCCGATGGTGAAGCTGCGATCCCTGTCGCAGGCATCCAGCGCCAGCAAGGCCAAGGCCCGCCAGTGCTCAGGTACCCTAGGGCGACCTGCCAGCCTCCCCTCCTCTATGGCCATCATTCTTTTTGAGTAGCAGCTTCTTCAAGTAGGACTGGCTATGGGCAAAATGGCACCCCATGAACCATTTGCTGTGCTTTTTGACCCCACTAGATGGCGCTCTCTGTTCAAAAAAGAGCATGCCCAGAAGCCAAGAGCATAAAGAGCATGCCCCAAAGCAACCCAAGAGCACCATCTAGTGGGGTGAAAAAATACAGCGCCATTTTGTCTATCACTAAGTAGGACCCAGTGCATTCCTGTGTCTACGCCCTTCCCAGATGATGTACTGCCTGCCAAGGAGCGACCACAGACCAGTGCCGCTCTTGCCCGCCGTCTGGTGACCAGCGCCTTGGGTGTGAAGAGCAGGCAGAGCAAGGAAGAGCGCGAGGCGGAGAAGAAGAAACTGCAAGAGGCACGAGGTAACATTACCTAACTTTTCACGACGGGTCTCCTAAACCTGGGAGGTTCCCCCATTATGGTTGGGTCTTCTCAAAATATATGACTTCTAAAAATAAGGTTGCCTCATTAACCAGGGCAGCTTTTACGAGGGCATGGTGGAAGGTTTTTCGGAGTAGGAAGTTACCCCTTTGTCTGACTGCTGTGAACTTGGCACCTATGCGGAACACGGAGTGCCCGCTAATGCCGTCACATTTTGATCTGGCCATCTGCTTAGCACCCACCACTAGATGGCAGCACATTTCAAAATAGTCATTGACTCGGTGGCCTACTGCTCTGTGATATAACCTCATTTCTGTTAAAGAGATCTGAGCCGTTTTTAGCACCAAAGAAAATTATGGTGGTTTTTATGGGAGCTTAGATCCCTTTTCCACCAATTGCAGCTTTGCTTATAGGAACCACTTGTTTGGATCATGGATACTTCTGAAGCAATAAAGCAAGACTAAGGGACCTGCTGTGACTGTCACACACGAGGCGTTAATAGGACTGGATATTTTTACTGCCACCGTTCCGGTTAAGGATTGTGACCCCAGAGTCCAGCTGAAAGGCTCTGTATTGGGCAGCGTGGGGGGGGTGCAGGAGGACGCCGAAACGGGGAACGTGTCAAAGGCATGAACGAGTCCCCCTGCTGTGGTTTCATGGTTGCATTTTGTCGATTTATTCTTAGAGCAAAAGCGCTTGGCAGCGAAGCAGAGAGAGGACGCCTGGGAGGGGAAGTGAAGTAGGATGGATGAGAATGAAGATGGGGGGGGGGGGGGGGGGGGGGGGGGGGGG
>JAODLD010000047.1:3943757-3961997 GCA_026781065.1 Mormyrops boulengeri | reverse complement strand
CCTCTCTCTCCTCTGCCACCCCACTCTGCCTTTTTTACTCACTCTTTCTCCGGGCCCGGGCGGCGGGGCGGGCGGGGCGGGGGGGGGGGGGCCCCGCGCCGGGCGGGGGGGGGGGGGGGGCCCCACGTATACAATTTAGTGTAACGTCCTAACGGTTTTCCCGCGAGACTCACACGTGCAGATGTTTCCCCGAGAGGCTCTCGCCTACATTAAATTACCCTTTGCATAGAAATTGTTGCACACCTCTTTCTATATTTTTTATTTTTATCGAGATCTCACTAAGGTATTGCGATTTCGTGGGCTATTATGTAGAAGAGGAAATGAAGGGATACGGTTTAGAGTTTTTGAGAGACATTAATTAGATAAAGTATATATGTAATTTGGTCTGCGTTGTCATTACCCAGAGACCAACAGTGACCCCCACTGGAGAGGAATATCTAACACTAGTTGAGGGACTAGGATGAGCTGGAGTAATTAACGTTAGCCGGTAAACTAGTAGAAAATACATACACTAACAGAAAAAGTACAGAAACAACTAACACGTATAATTTATTAAACGTATTTAAGCTCATGATGTACAAAAGCTCATAATCAGTTTCATATTAAAATAAGTTTGATGCTGTTGCTATATTGGCTCATATATTTAAATGGACTTTTGACGTGGATGCATGGAAAGCACGTTACAGCAAACCGTACGTGAAAAATAAGTCAGTTCCTACAACGGAAAAAACGAAGCGAAAACGAAAAACGATACAAAATACCTTAAAGCAACCTGTGTTAAATATGACGCCGTCCACGCTGTAATACCCGTACGCTGTTCGTTCTCACACATCCTGATAGCGATTTTAAAACTGCCGGTCCTCTTTGGATATATCCGACTTTGGTGTCATAAATAAAAAAATCTCTCTTATTCGGGTAAATCGTAATTACTTGTTAGAAATTACTATTTTTGGTCAACCTTGTTTCTCTTGGATTTGGACGGGTTAATTAAAAATCGTGCATTTTTTGCGTGATTTTTAAAAATGTTCTTATTTTGTATTTTATAACATCAGCAAGAAAACTGTAAAATAAGTACTCTGCTACTTTATAATTCCTCCATTGTTTGTGTAGGAGTACTCATTCTATCATCTTCCTCTTAACCAATTAAACCAATTGAATTAAAACAAGTACAAAGTAAGTAAGTAAGACAAGTACAAAAAATACACATATTTCATATCCAGTGGTATATTACTGTAGGAGTGAACTACTAAATGAGCAGAATGGGTCATTAAAGCAAAGAATAGTCTCATGGCAGCAGTTTAAGTGGGAGGCTCACCCACCTGACAGCCAGCTTTGTCTCTGCGTGCGGCTCCCTTGGAGAGAAGGAGAAAATGAAGGAGGGTGATAAGCTGAGGTCTTTGGTCTAGACTGGCCCTCTCCTCCAATCCCTCCCTTCTCTATTCCCTCCTTCCTTATGTCCCTTTCTCCTACCCTCCCTCTTTGGCCTTTGTCAGAAGGCTCACACATCTACATTATGAGCGCTTCATTGTCAAATGTGGCCTCTGTTGCAGCTTTTTGTATTCTTTTTTAGCGAGAATCATCAGACATCCCTCCTGCTGGGTGCCAGTTTCGGTGTTAGTCATACACCTGTTGCATGGAATGAATACCTTATTGAACTGTACTGCCTGCTACTTGCAACCGAGATGTAAAATACATGATCTGATTATTTATATCAAGAACAGTAGTTTTGATGGAGCTCTGGAAGAAAGCAAGTCCTTTTGGTTGACCATCATTAATTTGGTGACACCACTTCATCAGTCATTTCTAAATCACCCATAGTGTGTGGTTCTGAGTTTGTGTGTGTGTATTTGTCTGCCTTGTGATGGACTGGCATCCCTTCCGGGGTGTATCCCTGCTTCTTGCGCTTTGCTGCTTAGGATGAGATTCATACCCACAAATCGACATTTTTCAGGAGTGAATTTCTAAAGGAAACAGCACCCAGCAAAATAGGCAATTGTCTACTACTTGGCTCTAGTTTTTGTTTATCTACAAAAGGACGGGAAAGTGCTCCATCAGAGAGCTCTAATCAATACAAACCTCGCTGGATGAATAAGTCGTCAGCTAAACATACCACAACTGTCACTACTTCTGGTTATATGACAAAGTGTGATCTAAACGTTAACCAGTTCACAATCTAAATAACCTAGCAGTGTATTTTTCCATATATGAAAGACCTAACCTCACGGAGAAATTATATTCAAATATACATTTTATTTTCACATCCTCGGGCACACAGGCCGTTTGTCTTCAAACCACACATCCAAGTTTCCTTGCTCTATAGCAACCCAGTAAAGCCTTCCAGTATAGAGGAGAATGAAGAACTCTGCAGATATGAAAGAAAAAAAGACTAAATGGCTCGTGACAAAGAACTGCTGACAAGTCTGTGCAGCACAAGGAACGTGTATACTTGTTACCAACATCCATCCCATGATCATGACCATATCAGGATGGGTGATGTGAAAGACGGCCCCTTTAAGAGAATAACGTCGGCACAAGTCTGTAATCACACACTGGGATCCCCCAGCTTCGCCTGTACCCACAATTTGTGGTGACATAAAATAAGTATGTTTTCCAACAATAACAGCAGTGTTTGAAACTGTGGAAGCTCCCCTGTTTTTGTTTAAAGTGCTTCATAATAGATGCAACCATGATTTTCTCCCAGAAATAGACTCGGATCAATGCATTTTACAACATTTATTATATTTTAGGATAAACATATGAATTTTTAAATCTCTTATTTCTACCATTTATACTTTGTGATATTGAGCAAATTTAATTCTTGAAAGCACGCACTACACATGGACGTTGCTGAACTTCCCACTATCTATTTGTTTAGTGTTTCAAGTGTGATGTTTTCCTAGTTCAACTTGTGGTGGTTTTACAAAAACAGAGATGCTTTGTATGGAAATGCATCTCTCCTTTTTTTAAATCAGGTAGTCAAAACTGGAAACTGAGGCTTAAATGTAATATTCCATGTCCCCAGAACCAAAATTGGCAGTTTGTGTTGAGAAGGAAAAGTTTATTTTTGTTTTCACTTCTTTTTGAAACATGGTTAATTCCACTGAAGCAAAGTAAAGCAATTTTCTAGTTTAGGATATGAATTTATCCAAGGCATATTCCTAATAGGGTGGCCAGCTGAACATATTTTTAAGACACCAGAGTACAATATTATCTCATTGGAACGGCTACCTTGCTGCCTAATCATTAGGCCTTAATACAATGCATTCATCAAATAAAAATACAGGGAAAACTCTGACAAGGTTAGAATCTAAAGGCAGTATCTTTTATTTCACTCTTTGGTACAAATTGTGTATAATGGGGAAAAAAAATAAATAAATAACTTTGAAAAGATAAAATAATCCTTAAAACTAACTTAAACAGAGCATTTAATGAGACAGATTCATTATTAACCTGAAGCAAGTACTCATCAGTTGCACTTTGGGAATCAGTATCCCTGTAGGAATAATGAAGTAGTAAAATGTAATATAAGAAGGCAGAACCTGAAAGGAGCCATTGTGTGGTTGTGTTGTTAATGAAAAAGGCACTGTGGTGAACGGAAACATGCAGCGATTTGCTCAGGAACTTTAATAATAATAATAATAATAATAATAATGATTTAAACAGCCCAATTCCAAAAGACCACAGTTAACACCAGAGCTGTGCAAGTCATTAGAACAGACACTTCTGGGCATTTAAATAATCTTATGAGCAGTTCCTTTAAACCAGTGTTTCCCAATCTGTTCCTCAGGGACGTCCTGCTGGTCCACGTCTTTGCAGTAGTTGGGAGGGAGCAAAAATATGGATTGTCTGGGGGTCCCCAAGCTGTGGGTTGGGAAGCGCTGCTCTAAACTATATTCATTGACAGAGGAGTTCATGGCTTCCTCATCCTCTCAGAAAGCACAATATGCACCTCTGAGACGTCACCAAACAAGCCATGCAGTGTACCAATGCGGAACTGAAGAAATAGGACAAAGACTAATATGAAATTTAGTATCCAAGTAAAACAAAAAATCTGACGTTTTGATCCCATTGACTTAATTACTAACTTCAAGCCAGTTCAAATGTAAAACTGGTTTCCCAGCCCATAAATAAATTGGATCTTGAAATCAGATGGTAAAGAAATTCTTATTTGGTATTTTAGTGTTTAAGATGATTACAGCGCAATAAGATGCAAGTACTCTCCTTTTTGGTCAGTACAATATAATAAAAGGGACAAAAAAAATATTTAAAAAAAATAAAAGGTTTGACTACAGAATGGAGTATTCCAGGCTTTGCAGTGTATGTCTTATCTAAGTCTTTGTGACCATTACGGCTTCCAGTTTGAGATTTGGATGAGATCTGGACCATGCAAGACAAGAAAAGCAGGATATTAAGATGAATGGGACCTGACAACATGCTTTATATGAAAGGCCCCCAAGACACTTATGGTCCCCCTCCAAAAAAAATAAATAATAAAATTAAAAAATTCTTACACATACAAAAATCCAGCTACCTCCTGTGAAGAGGCCTTCTAAGTAATGCCAGAGAATAACAAGCTACAGATAATGCATTAGGAAACATCAAGCACACAAGCTCAATCACACTAATCACAGCAAAGGCAAGTTGCATCTTTGGTTCCCATACAACCATCCTCGACTCATTAGCATCTCAGTTAGCTGGACTCCAATTAGCATGAAGTCAGTACATTCCTCTCCTTTCAAACAGCACAACGGCAGCAAGTGCCTGTGGCATAGTGTATGAAATTCTCCCAATGGTCCTCTGCAATTTGTGCATAGTAGTAGTTATTTTCATGACACATAACTGAACAGTAATAATATATTGTTATAGGGAAATAAACAAGGGTGGAAATATAACAAGTGGTACATACTCCCTTTTCCTGAGAACCTAAAACCCAGAAACTTTATAAAGGAAATTTTAGTAAAAAAGTAAAACCAGGAAGCTGATTCAGTCAATCCTTCAGAAATCAATTTGGTAAAGCCCAGAAGTGAATGTGAACACAGGACAACAAAAATGTTTGTGTAATCAATAAAAATCAATTTTGAGTTCTGATACAGAAACAACAAGTCAGTAAAAGACTGAACAGACTAAAGATGAGGGTCTATTCAAACGTTCTACTTTGAAGTCAGTTAACATTCAAAATGCCTCAGTGTGAGCCTGGACTGTGTTTAATCCTAAGACTACACTCTAGATTTTCCAACTTTGTAAACTCCTGACACCTATAAACTTGTTCAAGACAAATCAGCTCATTTAACTGACTCGATTCTTGGCAGAATCAAGAGACAGTAATCAGTTTAACACCTAAAGGTTGAATCCCTGCTGGTGTAAAACCTGACATCTAGTGGTTGAGGGATGTAAGGGCATTTAGGCCTGAAAATTACAAAGGGTGATCATGTAAAACAAATCCCCTAAGTGCAGTCTCCTAGCTACAAAACCTATCCAAGAGCCCAAGCTAAAATATGAAGACGTGCATATAAAATAAAATACTGTAACAACCCCTCCTTTCACTTTGGATGAGGGTGAAAAAAAGCCGTTTTCAATATCACATAAAACCTACAGAAAGCCCAGTATACAAATCAGAGGACATCCTTTCATCCACATTCAAACAAACACCCAATCCATTGGCAAGTATGCTGAAGGGAAACTCTTGTGTTTATATAGCTTTGCTACAGTGCACCATTTCAAGTCCACCCTTCCTGCAGAAAGAAGACTTGAGAAAGGGTATGCCGCCACAACATGTTTAGAAAATGTTGACCCTTTCCACGGTTTAAGAGAACCTGGAAGTGGAGCCTAAGAAGTGCAAAAAGGACCATTTCTTCAAAATGTTTTCTTCTCCTTCTCTATAGTAAACTGAACATGGTGTAAAAAATGGTTTGAAAAAGTAAACTGACACATAGGGACACAGGGGTGTCACTCAAAGAGACAGCCAGTGACATCCATTTCTTCCTTCCACGTCGAATGTCAAAGGAAAAGGCATCTTGCATTTAAGGCCACTGTGTCTCTATACTGGACAAACAAAGGTTAGATTTAACTAGAAAATAGATTTGACATCTTATTCATTCTGTCGACTGCCTTTGGTTGGAACTAAGGAAAAAGCATACCGGTTAAGCTAACTATGGCAGATATGAACTGTCGCCGCTAGTAAGCCACTTGACCATTAAGTATGGAATTATCAATTAACCACAGTCTCCACGTCCATTCCAGTACCATCATTTTCACAAACTGACTAGCACTCTCAATGACAACATATAGCGTGTGCAGCCAGCTGGAACTGTGCAAAAATAATTTAGGTAATAAGAAAGGAAGTTCATCTTAACAGGCACTATTCCAAAGTGGTATGAGATCCCAGTCCTGTTGATCTATAATCCTCTCCCTTTTTTTCGTTGTGCCGATGGGCTAAAATATGTGGGGCAAATAAAATGGGCTATGACGGCTGCCAGGGCTTCCTGTCCCGGCCACGCTGCTCTGGGATGTGCTTGTAGCGGCACTTGTCCCCAAAGTGGCAACCAGTGGTCCTCCAGAAGTAGCACTCATCCCCATTTATGGGACCCTTGCGCCTGGATCTGTGGACAGACCAAGACGAAATCACTCTACATTTAATCATGCAGAGTTTGATTGAATCAATCCATTTAGGTCTGTCATATTCCAATGTCTTTGGAATTTGTCCTCAACGTACAACTACAAATCAATTACCCAGCAGCTGAGGTCAGTTGGGATGACAGGGGGATGGTGCCTGAGGTGGGCACAGCTCTCTGACGATCTGGATACCGAATCACAAGCTTGGTGTGTTCAATCTCTACTCCCTGGAATCAATGTTCGATAAAACACAAGTTACTGAACTACAACTTACTGGGGAAATAAGACAGATTCAGCCAAGCATCATCGGATCCAGTTGACCAGTGGCATCATCAGCATCTCGAGCAAGGAAAACTTCACATTACAAGAATCCTACCTGTAGCTTCTCCATTGCAAGGGCAGCCATGTTGGAGTTTCTGAAGTTAACAAAGGCACAAAAGCGTTCATGAAGAACTCGTATGCTCTCGATCTCTCCAAAGCTGGTGGGGGGACAGAAGTACCGCAAGGTAAAGCACCATATGTAGGTTAATTATTCAGAGACTGGTGACAGCTCAGAAATATTGACCCTACGTTTTGAAAAGGCTCAAAAGGTGCTTCTCGCTGACATCTGTGGTGACATTTCCCACCCACAATGATACGCATGGGGACCTGTATGTATTGTGAGATGGACAAACAGGTGACAGAAACCAGCTTTGTCAGAGCACTCCTTTGTGACATCATCATTCAGTTGTTTCACAGCCCCAAAGCACAGCTCACAGGTGCTTGCTGAAAGCTCATCATACTCACCCTGACTGATTCTGCACAGAATCAAGATCCAGTACTAAGGAAGGAGAAATTAACAAGATGAGCACTTTTGGTTGTTCAATATCTAATTTCCTAAAGCAACAAAGCAGGTTATTGAAGTTAATCTAGCTAATATCTCATAAGTCTTTATAATGCAAACCTTAAATTATTTAAAAATGCACACACTCAATAAATAGCATGTAAAGGTCTAGTGTATACAGTACAGGTGTCTTTGCTGCCCCCATCTGCTGAGATATGGCACTGCACTACCAATAATTTGAAAAATTTGTTCCCATTGTTCATTATTTATTGATTAAATGGTATTGAGAGCAAATTAAAGTTGTTTCATTTTCATTACCTTGAGAAGAATTCTAATGTGTTGTGCTGTGAAAGTAAAGTATCAAGCAAATGATTTTACACAGCTAATGAGAAAAGTGAGGGTAGTACTGTTGCCGCACACCTCCAGGGCTCCACTTCCACTGTGCAGAGTTTTCATGTTCACCCCTTGTCAGGCAAGTCTCCTCTGGCTACAGGCAGATGAGGTACCTGGTGTCTCAAACATTCCCCTATGGTTGTGTGCAAGTATCCTCCGATGGATGGGCACCTCATCCAGGATGTACTCCTGCCTTTTCCCTATGCTGCCTGGGGCAGACTCCAGGTTTCCCCTGTGGGGTTTGCATAGCCCCCCTCCCATCTTCATGTGGTGTGTAATTCGAGGTATTCTGGTTTCCTCCCATAGTCCAAAGAGTGTCAATTGTGAGTGTGTGCCCTGCAACAGACAGGCACCCGAGTGCGTGTGCACCCCACGCCATACAGGCCCGCCAGTGCATGCACTTGCTGCAACAGACAGGCACCTCAATGCATGTGCTCGCCAGTGTATGCGTGCCCCGCAATGGACAGGGTCTAACCAGGATTGTAACCTAAAGTGCAATGTTAGCTGCTGCATTTAAAATAAGACTAACTGTGGCCAAAAGGATGCGAGTTGCATTGCCCAGGTTGCGAGCTTAAACCCCAGCCACTGTTGTGAATTACAGCCATTTGATATAAACTGCTTCAGATATCCTTGGAGCTGAACACTGGCTAAAGTAATTGTTATGGAAAAGCAACTGGCAAAAGAAAAAACAAAGTTATTGGTTCCTCAAATATGACGGGGAAAAAAAAAAATCTCTAGTTAGCCGTTCTTACTTCTTTCCGCCTCAGGAGAGGTGACTGCGTCTTGCACAGTGGCATACTTTTCCAGCAGCTGTTTGCTCTGTGGTTCCTGAAAGCCCATTTCCTAGCATAGACACATTTGATATTATCAGTTAAATGCTATGAAATACAAGCTCCCCCACCATTTAGATAGATCAAATAGATCTGATGGATCATTTCATTACATATGTGCCAGCCAATTACAGCTCAGTTCATTCACCAAGAGCTGCTGCAACTTGCAGTTGTACAGGTCATAGGTGGCATCCTTGCAGTTCGCGTCCAGCTTGAGCACCTGCTCCATGGCATGTTCTGCCTTGTCGAACTGCTGCAGATTGCAGAGGTTAGTGTCAGTAGGTGGCCTCAAAATAACACGCAGCAATAATACAGAATTTAGATTTGGTGAAGATTCAGGTGCAGACCTTCATTCCCATCAGTGCCCGTCCTTTACGGAAATACCCATAGGGCCAGTGGGGTGCCAGCCGGATGGACTCCTCAGCGTCCGCGAGGGCCAAGGTGTAGTTACCCAGGCACTCATAACAGCTGGAACGATTCCCGAAGAACCTGCCCCAAAAAGACAGGTCATTCTCGGAGATGAAACTCCGCTGGCTGCATCATTAGGCAGGACAGGTACCTGTGATCTTTGGGATCGCAGTGAATAGCTTCTGTAAACATACTGACGGCCTGAGTGTACTTCTGCTCTTTCCACAGCTTAATGCCCTTTTCTGATGAGACATCAGACCAAAACATCAGGAAATGGGAATTGTACTGGGGGTAAAAGGTCAGGTAAGAGAAATAAAACAGACATCACAAGAATGCGAGACGGGAAGTCATAGAGAGGCTGCTAAATTTGATTTCAAGTTTATGTAGAAAGCCAGTATGATGAAAAGTACCGTGAAATGACAAAACATAGCTATTAAACCAGCACAAATGGCTCATTGCAGGTGGTTTCAGAGAAAGAAAAAAACAAAAACTCATCAGCGACTTCACCGTCTGGGCAACTTTTGTGCGTTTTGCTGATAAGGTTCCAAAATGGCAGAGACAAAAACCACATTTCCCCAGAGGTGAAAAAAGCTCCCATCGTCGCCTGAGGTTTAGGGTTTATCTTTACAGTAACAGCCACCCTGGCAACATGGAGGCCGGCTTTGCAGCTTAAGTCTTGGTTCTGATAGGCCAAGCAGCTCACCAGCCGACGAGGTGCTCCGCTTGGCCGCAAGATCTGCAGGGGCCACCTGGAACGCACAGCCACAAGCAGGACATTCAGTAGCCTACTTGCCTATATCCCCAAACCAAATACACAATAAATCACTTCAAATTTTATGTCTTTTCTATTACAATCATTTTTAAATGTGTCCTCCTCCACCCTCTACAACCATTAGTCACGGAACTTGCTTTTCAAGTAATATTGTGAACTCGGCTAAAAATACAGAACAGGAATTTCAACACGCAGTTACACTTCCTTTACCTCCGTCTCACCAGCCAGTAAATGTGCTTCCTCAATTTACATACCTGCCGGCTGTCCTTGCACAACAGGCATGGAGCGATTTGCAACTCGAGTCAAACAGCATAGTGTCATGAACAGACATGTTTTGGCTTTGCAGCAAGAGGTGTACTGTCTACAGAACTCAACAGAGAACCAAAATATCATGGATTTCCACAGTGTACCTCTTCAATACTGTGCTTAACCTTAATTCTGTAAAGTAAATTCCAGTTATAGAAGTGAATACAATATTTAAAATCAAAAAGTAGCTTGTGTATACCTATTTGACATCTAAAAAGAACATTTACTAATTCTGTGCTTAAAAATAATGCTCTGTCCATTGTTATGTACTCATGGTTCAGACACATCTATATGCAAAGCATTCTGGGAGAAGCATGTCAGGAATGAATTGGTGAATAAATCACCTTGGAGGTCATTTTCCAGCATTTCCAGCACGTGGTCACTCACCTCCCTGGTCCTGGCTTCGTTCTCTTTGTTCTCCTTTGAGCCCTGACTCCACCCCAAGCGGCTCTTCGGCTTGATGTGGCTGGCAGCGTTGGCGTAGAAGGCACTGCTGACATCCCAACCCGGGTCCTATGACGACATAGGTGCACACAGCCGACCGAGAAGCCTTCATTAACGCCCGCCATCACTGCTCATGGCTCCAGCTAAGAATTAAGATGTCTAGTAATGGCCTTCCATATACAGCGCTCACAGTAAGTCATGGGAAGCTTGCTTAATTCTGTAATAATGTTGCAAATTTATTGGTTTCATAACAAAAGCCCATTGACAAGCGATGTTTAACGTATCTGCATGTTATGTGGTATGTTACGCACAGACATTTTCCTATTGTCATTTTTTTTTTTATACCGACTGTTCTGTTCGTACCATTTTCTATTAATTGCAATTTTAGTCAGTGGCTCCCAAAGGGATACTAAACAAATGTTTGGTGTTTTGTGTTATTGCAAAGATGTTACTCATTAAAAAGCACCCAATGATACTTGTCGATAAACGTTTCAACTCAGAACAGCTGTTTTTGAACTATAATTTGAGTTCATTTGAGTTGTAATCATTTGATTACAACTTGAAATATGTTATACTTTAAAGTGTTATGGGACACCTCTCATACTGTAGAAATGATTATGGTATACGGAGATTTGGTACTCTGCAGAGACAAACACAACACAGAATCCTTACTGAATTGAACACCTTCTTTATGACACAGTATGCAAAGTCAGTGAAAGACCGGAACACCCCCCTTTAGCCCCGGGGGTTTTCGCCAACACACTGAAGCTTACCAGAACTTAGGCCAGCACACCATTCATTTCTATAAGTACAATGGTTTCATTCCTTTTGGCAGTACCTCTTCACAAGGACTGCATGATGCATGGTCATCGCCCCTGTTCCCTGAAGCTGCAAGCAATTGGATGGGCATTCCTTTGAAGATCACCACCTCGTCCTCCTTTTCGCTTCCACTCTCCTCGGACCCCAGCTGCACAGAGTCCTTCTCATCCTCATCCTCCTCATCCTGACAGACATATTGCATAAATAACCCATTCTCCCTTCAACAGAAATCAAACCGTAAGTGACGTTTCCCCTACCTGATCAGCAGTTTCATTCTTTCCAACTTGCTCCAACTTCTTCCGTTGTCGCTGTCGCTACAGAAAGAGGTTAAGGGTCACAGTACCGTTCCTAACGCATGTGAACATAGGACACGATGGTGGAGGGTCTATGGGAAACCACGGATCACCACTCACCTTCCTCTTGGCTCTGCGTCTCTCTGCACGACGCCTGGCCCGCTCCTCCTCACTGAAGCCCTCCTCTCCCATAAGGCCGTCCTGTCGCAGACACGCATAACTGATTAGCACAAATCACTTGCACTCCATATATAGATTCAACCTCCACCTGGGTCTCCCCCAGCAAAGGAGGAAGTCCTGCACCTACTCTACCCTGATAAAACTCTTCCTCCTCGCTCCAAACCCCAGTGCTTCACATGATGTCCCTTGTTTCCCTATCAAGCTGAAACAGTCAATAGTTCAGGAACAGCTCCTGCCGTACCGGAGTCAGAGCAGCGTCGTCGGCCCTCTGGTTGGAGATCTCTGCACTTCCACATTCAGTCTGGTCTCCCTTTTGCTCGGAAGTACCTTTCCAGAACAAAAGGATAATGCCACATACTGGCACTGTTACAATACTGCAAAGCAGAACCACATCAATCCCAGAAGTTTCAGAACAAGAACTCATTCAGGAGATATAAAAAAAAAAAAAAAAAAAAACCTGATGTTTCCAGAAAAGTATTAAAACGGAAAATAAAAGCCATACAAAGAGGCAGCATAGCGACAGGAGCAAACCATGCACAGAAAGAAGAGGAAATACATGCATGCAAGCAAATACATTTAATCCTATCCCTCTGCTACAAGACAATGATGGCCGTGCACAAAGCCTTGACAACTCAAACCTCACTTTTTAATAGACAGAGCTCAAGTAATTACTGTTTTTCGTATTTGCAAATATTTATGAGCAGAATCATAACATGAGCAATGTTTCAATTAAGAACACAGGACCAGCACGGCAGTCATGTTGCAATAAACAGTGCTCCTATGGTACGGCTGGCTTGAGGATACAGTGACTAACCAGAATTACGATAATTGAAAATGGATGTTTGGTCACTAACAGAAGGGCTAAATGACGTTTTCAAGCTATTCTTTTGCCAGTAAGCAAACCATTTTATTAGGCTAAAAAATACTGGGATTTTGAGTCAGGGGAAAATAGCAATCACTTGTAGAGTTCCATATTTGTTATGCAAAGCATGATAGCCTTGTGGATTCTGATATTGTAAAACAGCTGGTAACCAAAACACCTTCTCTCCAAAACACGCCGGCACCTGCAGAGCCACCTTCACCACAACCTGAGCCGTGTGAATAAATCATTCATTTCTCTCTGTAAAATATATGCTAAGGGACCGTCTGTAGAAAACCGTCAGGGGAAGAATGTTTTCTTAGGACATCCCATCTATAAAACAATGACAATTCTTTGCAATGAAGGAACCATGCTGAAGGACAAAACCAAAAGTCTATTCTCTCTTCCAGAGCTCAAAAGAAGGCTGGACACAACCCATTTGATTATGATTCACAGCTGTAAAAAGTCATGAGATGATTAAAACAACTGAATGGGCCTCCATTTAGTCAGTCTGATTCATCTAAGAGTAGCTAAATGACAAAGTAAACAGCGAAGCGTTTGTTTAAGTCACGTTTGCTTGGGATGACTCTGCACAAGTCAAGAAGCATCTGCCATTTTGATTACTTTTGTGCTCTTACATCAAACATTGAAGAACAACATACAGAAGAAAATGTTCAAACACTTTCACAACTGGATTCTGTCAGACCCAGAGCGCGCAGACTTTCCCCAACCTGGTCCCCAGAGACCCACAGACGTTCCACGTTTCTTAATTCTGTAATGGACTGGGCTGGGCTGTTTTAGACTTCAACTCTGAAATTTGACTCATCAGTCTAGTCAGTTATTGTGTGTCATTGCTATTTCATACGATGAAATAAAATTTTTATTATGACTAAAAATGTATAAGTTCAGTGTCACAGCATAACAATATCAACTGAGGTTGAATGTTAAATAATCTTACAAGCTAAAAAGAGAGAGTGCCACTAACAAGGAGAGAAAAAATTGCTCAGGATGTCAATGCCGTACCTGTAAACTCAGAAAGCATACACACAAGCACACACCATGCACGTTAACCCCAATTAAAATGTAGAACAACGTACATGGTAACTTTGGCCAAAACAGAGACTAAGAGGCAAAACTAGAACATTATTCTATGGCTAAAGTCACGTTACTTTATCGTTTTACAACCGTGTGATGTAGTTGCGATTCCTCAGAGCATCAAACAGCTCGGACAAGAACGGCTGAGTGATAAACACTGGACAGTAAATATGGTTTGATTGGGGGGAGGGGTAAATACAAGAATAAAAGTAAAATAGTAGCATGTAACAACAATGATAGTGCAAGTGAAACAGGTCAACGCTGATGCAGGGTAGTGTATATAGACAGCAGACTGCAAATAAGCGAAACATTGTAGTGCAAATGTGCATTTTCCTCACCATTTATGAGGTAGGTAGGAGTTAACATCTTTCAAACACTGTTGCACTTTATGTCATTGTGTCCTGTCCTTGTTCAACTGCCCTGTGTGGCTTTAATTGCCCCTTGGGGACAAATAAAGGTTATTTAAATTTAATTGAATTAACAGGTATGACAACCGAAACCATGGCCTTAAAATGTAGTCTTCTCAGGAATGCAACCAATCACCAAAGATCATTCTGGTCTCCGGACATCTTCCAGTATCCACCAAGACTTTGAGTTGCACACTTACATTTACAAGTTCAACTCAACACAACACCAAAACCCATGCTGCTCCAATGGCAGTTAACATTCTTCATACTTAAAATATATATAAAAAATCTTGCAATTAATCATCAACGTTGAAGAAAAAGCAGGACTGGTTGAACGGTTTATAAAAAACAAGCTCACTGACCCAAGGAGAGTACTGCACATTTCCGTTTGAATAGCCAAGATAGAATGAGACCTCTGAGTAGCATGACCAAGTGACCAGTGGGTTTCTATTTCTGTGGATGTTCATGCATCAGAAAAAAGACTGGAGTTTACAGGTTTCCATCATCCACGCATTGATTTATTAAGACAAAATTACTTACATTTTTCTTTTGTTATTGAAGCAACATTGTGGAATACATACAAAAAGAAAATTAAAGCTTAGTGATTTTGTACATGCCGGAGTCTTGGAGTATCTTGTATATCGATTTCAAACTGAAATGCAGACAGAAGCAATTCCAATAAAGATATTTTAAAGAGGTGGAAATGCCATTTTAAAAGATCCTTGTTAAATGCGATTATTGTCCTTATCAAACCAACCTCACACGTGATAGGCTAAGCTGTTCTACCAATAATAATAATAATAAAAAAAACATTTTGGTTTGTGCTTTTGGTGACATGAGAAGCAGAGGTGGAATCCAGATGCAGGACATATGTCTCACTTACCGCACCATGCCACAACCAGAAAATGATGCTGCTTTCTCTCTAGCTACATGGGAACGGTCTACAAGGACAAAAACAGACTCCCGGCTATCTCCAATGTTCATTGAAGCACACCATAGACTGCAACAAGTGAAACCACAGCTGTGTGTAACAATGGTATGTTTTGTTCAGAACCCAAGAACAAACGGCAAGTCCCTAAATCTCACTAAAGATAACAGACCAAAAACATTCAGGAGGGACAGCTGCACATGCAAAGTGTAATAACGGAGCTGAATGAGGATTTCAAGCATCACATTTTCAGATTATTAAAACAGTAATGGTTAATGCTTACTTGCAGTAAAAATCTAACTACACACTCTTTACATTAACCGTACCTCCATATTGCCTTTATAATGCATCCATAGAACATTCATAAACCGCATGCAAGTACTGTATACCTTAACATACAAAATGCGTTAACAGCTTTAATATACAATAACACTGTACAATTGTAATGCTTCTTATTATCATACAATTGTTATTAATGTATATTAAAGCTGTCAATGTACACTTTCATGCTGCTTATGAATGTTCTATGAATGCATTACAAAGGTACACTGAATGTTATATTAATGCATTATGAAGGTGCAGTTAATTTAGAGTGTTACCAAATAAAGACTTTATAAAGCAGGCAACATATTTGGATTTAATCATTCTTCAACCCAAACCATGCTGCCTTAAAATTGAATTTTCTCCTTTTTTCGTTGCTTTTAAGTCTAAAACGGAAGTATTGGGGAAAATACAGGCTAAGAACATCTGGGAATGCCACTGCTGCCTGCATGTCACGCCCCCTTTAGCTTAACGCCTGATCACTAGCTCGGCAGAGACCGCAGCCAGTCACAGGAGATCCGGCCACGTGCATGTCGCACGGTGACATTCTTGGCTCTGAGACAGCAGACTATGAAACTCACTATTCTCCATTTTTTATTCATTCAGCACAGCACATAATACGCAATTCACAGCAAAATCTAAATGAAGACTGAAAGTGACACGATTTACACCCCCTCATCATACTGCCCAAAGGAAATGCGATTAAACCCCCCCCCCCCCCAATGAGTGCTTTCCACAAGCCTCATACACTTCCCTTTAACATCACAAATTTGAGAACTCCGCTCTGATTGGGCGGGGGGTTAACACACCTTGTCCGCATTGCAGGTTGACACACATCGCACAGTGAGCTGCAGCTTAATTAAAACTTATTCAAATTTTGAAGAGAGGCGACTGGCAGCTTATTTGTCCATATTCACCCACCAGTAACTCATACCACAGAAAGTATTTAACACAACATGTAGGATTGGGAACCATCAAAATCGTTCCTGGTATTTGTCTTGACAAGCGAGATGATTTCAATGAGGGAGGTTTATCACAGCAAAAATGTCTGGCCACAGAACTCCATTTGCAACTTAATCATTTCCTACTCCGTATCTCTGTTCCCACCTCCATCACATGCCTTTGTTTTCATGTTATGTTTTGTATGTGGGTCACAGTATGTTTAATACCACTGTGATGGACATTCGAAATTTCATTGTATTACCTATACAGCGACAATAAAGGATATTATTAAAGTTGTTTCTTAAGCAATTGGCCATAGTTCTGTTTTATGGTGAGTTACTACATGATTACAATGACCTTCCCCCAGGACTGAAACCAAAGGACTTTTCAGCCAGGAATGTGAGAAGTGAAAAAAGAACCATGAAAGAATTGAGTAGGACCCAGCACGGCAAACATAAAGGGTGACCACTTCTGCTGCTTGCGGAACTGAGAGCTGTTTCATGGGTCACACTCATTTAAGGGAGACATTATCTCACCTGCCACCCAGTGTACAAGCAGATGTGTGACACTGTTGTGCAACCGGGAGGTCACTGCCATCAAGTTTGGGGTTGGAGGATGTAACAGAACAGTCCTGGGAAGCAGTACAGGCCAAATTGCATAACTCAAATAAAAAAAGTCATGACAAATGTCATGCAAGAGCACTCTTTCTTTAATACATAATAAAACATTTCAGAAAAGTCACAAGGGAGCAATTTTGCCATGTGTGGCACACTATAAAAGCTACCAAAACAAGACTTTCTCGAGAAAACCATGCTGGATAACTGGTGTTTTTTTTATGAAACGTACAAAATAAAGCTTACAAAATTTTAATTATTTACCGTGTTTATGTAGCTGGATAATTTCACTGAAGCAATTCTGATTTATGACCTTGTTCGAGATCCATCCTGAAACTAGAACCAGCAAACTTCTGGTTAAAGGCCCACACACTTAACCACTAGGCAAACTGGGCTTACTACCAGGGCATCTGTTGCTCTGATTAAGACATGCTATAAATGCCTGAGTGCAGCCATACCAGTTCTCACGAATACCCATAATGCACCTTGGTTCACTCCTCTGCAAATTCCCACTCCTGACCAGAAAAACAGCAGCAAACATGGGAAAACACCACAGCATAACAAATACAACAGAACTACACATGGTTCAGTTAAAAGGTTAGATGACGTTCTAGTGTTCTGATTATCAGCCGTGTATCTGCATAAATTGTAGCGGCAGGGAGCCCATTATTCTAACAATGGCCTGACTGAAGTGGACAAAATTCACACGGCTACATCACTCCAAGAACATGCAAAATTTAAATAGATTTAATCCTTTAAGCTTGACTATGTACATAAAGTAACTGCAACAATATATCATATCCATCTCAAACACAGCAAGTGCAATAAAATATATACTCTGAAGTGCTGGAACCAAAGTCTGGATGAGTAGTTTATAAAAAGTAAAATCAATGGGGATTATGAAACAAAGACCATTACAGAAATACCGTGTCCCATTGACATTGACAGCATGAAACTAGTGTAATAAAACTAGCAGCCAAACATCCGGTTATCCCACAGACATAGGATGGAACTTAGAGTATTTGACGGTTTTAAACATTTTAAATGTTATTATTGCAGATCTTGAGAGAAAAAGATAATTAATCAGATTAGACTACACTACTTTTGCACAAGCATGATGGTGTGACTTGTGCTGTTGTCAAGGATATATGAGAGAGTTTGATATTGGGGGGGGGGGAGGGGGGCACAATCTAA
>JAODLD010000047.1:3924258-3943657 GCA_026781065.1 Mormyrops boulengeri | reverse complement strand
CCCCCCCCCCCCCGCCGGCCCCCCGCCCCCCCCCCCCCCCCCCCCCCCCCCCCCCCCCCGCCCCGCCCCCCCCCCCCCCCCCCCCCCACAATCTAATAACTTAAAGTCTATTTATTGAGTGGATGAAGCCAAATTAAATACTGGGGGTAGATAACCACTCCCCCACAGTTCCTATGGCCCTGGCTGTAGCACATTAGTAGCACACAACAGCCACAAAGTGCTACAAGGAAAATCCAGTCCGCATGAAGCGCAGAGCAAAAACAATGTCATTTACTCAACTACATAGTCAGGATCAAAAATGTAACATTCTGAATCCTTTGAATGGCCTGGTTTCATCGGACAACTAGATAGCTCTTCATTAAATATGCTAGTTCATGCACCTCAAACATTTAAACAGCATGAGTCACATGGCAGCCCAGTTCAGTCATACTGGTTTTCATAGGTTTTACCAGGCTTAACTGGATGTTCTGGAGACCCAGACTAAAAGATTAACAAGTTCCCTATTGACAATGTGTCATCAGACAGCATTTACCTATTGAGCTCGCATTATGCTACTTACAGCAAAGTTTAAAGATATAACCAACGTTCACAAGGAAAAAAATCATGTCTTTGCGTTAGTTATGTAGGCCTATGTGCCTTGACATTTTCTTGTAAATTTTAATATGTGCACGTGACATTTAAACATACTCTGCATCATGAATTTGCGGAAACGCAGCTTTAAAGATCTCATCTGTTAAGAGAAAGAATGCCTGAACAGCTTCATGAACTAAAAGAAAAAAAGCATACAAAACTCTCCAATCGTACAAACTATTTTTGAAAACCTTTATTTTTTGTTTTCCTACTGCTTTAACTTTTAAAATCACTTTCTAGTCTTCGGTGCCGGTTATTAGTCTCTATGGCGTTAATACTAAGTATGAGCGAAATCACGAGGGACGCTTAATAGTCCCAGGATGAAGCGCCCACGAATGACACGGAGACAAAAACCCATATTTATCAAAGTGTGAATTCCACTACAGACATTCAACAAAGTATTCTCCCGATGCTCCCTTTTTAAGTAAACTATTGAGAAGTTACAAGATAAAAGAATGCATGATGTAATACAGGAACCCGTGCCGCGGCTGCTTGGCCGTTCGCATATGACGAAACTTTGCGCTCAGTCCAGCCGATGTCAGAGATTTAGGGGACAGACGCGTTAGGTCGCTCCCGGGGACTCGATGCGTCCGGCGCGAGATGAAGGAGGGGGAGCGGAGGGGGTCTTTGAGAATGGGGAGTGGGAGAATGGGACTTCGGGCGAAGCAGCAGGGAAAAGTTGCTAAAGTTGCACGCGGCGATTACTCACCGATCCCGATCCCAAACAGCCTGCGTATGTCTTCTGTGAACCTCATGGCCGCCACCATCCAGCAGTATTGACTCGAGTGCAGGAATAAATATACGGATGCGTGCATTTAGCACACAGGAGCGCTCGGAGGCGCAGGCGACCGGCTCAACATTTAAATCGCCTCCGGTGACTTCGATGGTTCCCCTCGGTTTTGTGGACTGTCGGTACGATAGGATTTTGCCGACACCCCTACGCGCGTCTTAAAGGGGCCATAACCTCATCAGGCCGGCAGCACGTAACAGACGCGCACGACCGAGTCACGGCAACGTCGACAATAAAGCTGTTAAAGAATGTTTGAGCTACTGATAAAAACACCATAATTACTGTTAAAGTACATAATGGCTAACAGATCACATAAAACCTATCTGAACATTGTGGCTTTGGATTTAATTTCACTTCACATTGCGTACAGTTAAATACACGGTGTACTTCACAGGAGATCCATTAATTAACTGAAACGCAGGCATATAATTCAAATTCTTAGCATTTTTTTCACTCACGAATATCTGGTAATCGGGTTTGTGGATACTTCCTTATTGTGTTGTTGCATGACAATAATTATAAGTACGTGTATATATTCTCTATGGTGAGAACGGTTAAATCAATTTTAAACAGGTAAAAAATCTGCAGGACTAAGCAATCAGTAATGTAAATATTATTATTATTTATTACTTTAGTATTTCTGGTGTTGCATTTTAAATGATGATCTGAACAAAGATATTACACAATGAGTTATCCATACCGAGCAAGGATTGCATCAGACTTCCTAACGAGTTTTTTAAAACGTGTCTGCGTGCTGCAATTATTGCATTTGCTAGATACATTCAGTCCAGTATATTCTGTTATTGTGTTCAGATTAATGAAGAAGATTGTGTCTAAGGAAGTTGGACAACGAAGTGATTTTTTTTAAAAGTTATTGCAACTGCATTTGTTTACAATATACAGTATATTGTTTACAATTAGCTACGCAAGTGGGCGTATATCACGTTGTGTTAAACAGTATTTCTCTCACAAATCAGTGAATATTAAACTTCAGAGGCATTAAAGTGAAGAGCTAACATACTATTCACCAATTTCGTCTCTGTTTGCAGGAGACCAACAGTAACTGAGTACTCAGGAAAGTGAATTATATCACCACCTTAATATTAGCTGCTGTGATCATCCGTATAAAGCTCTCATAAGATAGCAACCAGGTCTTGGGAGACAATTGATAAGCAAGTTTCTGACAAAGGACTCCTGTCCTACCCAACCTCCAGGGATGTTTCAGTCGGCGAAGAATCCTTTATGTAATGTTAGCAAAGTTTCTCTGATCACAAATGTCTGATTCTTGTAAACTGAGAGGTACTAAAGGCCCAACTTGGGCCTCCTAGATACAGTTTAAAAATAAGTCTTGAGAATGTTAATGGAGCATTACTCATTATTCATTTCACCAGTATACAGTTAGGCCTGTTATTAATAATTAACCAGCTTATCTTAAATAAATAGCATGCGTGTTCTACATATGACTGCTCCTTCAGTATTGCCTCTTCAGTTGATGTAGTGGTCTTGTGGGTGGCATGATTGAGGTTGGTGAGGTTCAATTGACTGTATTGTGACTTCACACCTCCGAAGTTGTGGGTTTGATTTCTGACTTATTTGTATCTCTTCTGTTAGTGTGGAGCTTGAGTGTCCTCTTGGCTTTTGAGTCAGTTTCCTCTTACATTGCACAGACGTGAAGTTTAGATGACTGCGTGTCTTTAAAATCAACCTTACTGTGTGTTTATACACATATGTGTAGGTCTGGCAACCACTTCGTTGTGTAACCTGCCTTATGCCCATCTGCTTCCTGAGAAGGGCAGCCAACTTTCCATGGCTCTATTTTGAATAAATGTTTGGAAAATGTTTCTGGAAACTCAAATGAAATGTTGCATTCCAGGTGTTAAAAATTTAGCTTGGAATTAAAGCAGAGATCACTTTGGGACATGGACTGTCTTGTAAGGACTCTTGATGGCATGCAGTGCTTGGATTTCAGTGTTATGGGAAATCAGAGTATTTACTGAGAACTTACTGATGGCTGTAACTGTAAACTGCAGCAGCAAATTTGTGCAAAATTGCATTATGAGCCACCTCAGAGGATAAGCTCAAGCTCCTACCCAGACTGCTTGTGTGGGCATTGGTGACTTAATGCTTAGGGAAGCGCACTTGTAACTGAAAGATTGGAGGCTCGAATCCCTGACCGGCAAGACACCACTGAGGTACCCTGAGCAAGGCACTGCTCCCCGGGTGCTGAATTAGCTGCCCCTGCTATGTCACATATGGGTTACATGCAGGGGACAAATTTCATTGCTGTGGTGTGTGATCACTGAATAAAAAAAAAATTTCTCTTTAACTGAGCAATTATGAGATGTGTACATTTCCACACCATTCCTTATACTTGTGCACTGTTACGCACTGTGACAAATGTTCTGGAATTTCAAACTAGACTTTTTTCAGTTAAGTGTTATTCTCCAGGCTTGCTTGATGCAGGTTGGTGGCTGAGTGTGGTGGCGTCACTGCTTTGATGTCTAAAATAAATGGGCCAAATTAACCCACTGTATTTTTGTCCAGTCAGTCGGCTGGTCTATCGGGGTCTCAAAAACCAATAAAAAAATATATAATTTCCAATTATTTTTTTTCTCTCTGCCGCATCATCCATCCGTCTATTCACCTTCCATTACGAACGTTTCCATTTAGGGAACCAGCAGCCCCAAAAAAGTCGTACCTTATTGCCTTATTAGTCTTTCCAGGAGGACATTTTAAGTGTAAGAAATGCATGGCTTTTAACCTTGAGTGCCCCCCTTCCCTCACAAAAAAGGATAAATGTGAGTTGTACTTCATAACCTACAAAAGATAAATACTGACGAGAAATGGGTCAAATGTAGATTAGCTTTATTTTTGGCAAGGCCCTGCATGAAGAAAAAACTCTATAAATAACGTCATATTTTAACAACAGTCAATGCACGGATGTTTATATAGTCCGCGTTTGATGAACACTTTGGGGGGGATTTAATCCACTTTACACAGTTTTACACCAGGAAAGACAACACGAACAAAGCCGTGAAACGCAGCTGCATTTGAATTTCTTTCTGGATAATATACGGTAGGCTATACACAAAAACGCCACTAGGCCTATTTGCTTTGAAAATTACAAATGCAATGGCAACCTTGGATTGCAGTTATTTGGTTACATGACCAATGAATGCTATCGTTTGTACTGAAGGCACCGGAAAGAGCTCGCCCGTGCAAATTGAAGTCCTTATCTTCGAACTTGAAACGTCGCCTGTAATTTTTGTATCCGGCCAAACGGTCCACTCTCCACGGAAACATCAATGCCTAATCCACGTTATCCCCGCTTCCAATTAGTTACATTTAATACTCATACCATTCGACACACATTTTACTGATTACTAGTTTTGTACTGTTAACTAGTATTACTATGATAACTTTTCATACCCACTGTAAATTAATCATCAGGATGGATCTTACGTCTTTAAATAACACGTGTTTATCCTGATATAAAGGAATACACTGCGAACCCATATGACAGTGTTTGGCCGTAAGGATATGTATTATTTATCGCTCAGGGCGCGCGACCGGATGCTCCGCGAGCACGCGGGGCGCATCATTGCGACACGCGCCCAAACAACGATGTCCTGCACACATCAGCTGCAATAATGCGCCCATCACCCGCAATAATGCGCACATCACCCGCAATGATGCGCACATTGTTGTGGTTTTTCCTTCCCCGCCAAATCAGAAGCCACTCGTGTAGATCCAAATTCAGTCTTTATTGCAACAATGAAGTTACAACCAAGGAACGGACACTTGCAAGTGTGCCATACTGTTTTACATCAATTTTTATACAAGTTCTTATCGTTTAACAATATCTCGTCACTTGAGCATCATCATTCCTTTAACCATTCTCAATCGTTGTTTTCTCCCTTAATCCACACCCCTAGGTGATAAGTTCGTCAGTCATCTCTTTTACTGTTTGGTCCCTCGGCCGAACATAATGGTGGCGCGACCATCTCTACTTGGTTTTTTAAAAATGCTCAGCCTTGAACTTCTGGTGAACTCAGGCGAATCCCTAAAGTCAGTAGCAAACCCTGGCAGCTTCAGCCTGTTGCACATTGTCTAACTACAGCGCAGGTGTCAGACTCCAGTCCTGGGGGGCCAGAGCCCTGCACATTTTTGGGTGTCCCCTCGTTTAACACACGTGATTCAACAACTTGTGCTAATTACCACATAGCTGTTGAGCTGAATCATTTGTGGTGGAACAGGGAAAGGACTAAGGCCCTCCAGCACTGCAGTTTGACACCCCTGAACTAGAGGGTTGATAATACATTTGTCCTTCAACATAGTGATAAGGTATACACTAATAATGGTGGATATTCATACATTCAGGGCTAACATAAAGTGTAACGGGTGTTTATCGCTATCTGGTAACGCATGATTTTTAATTCATTTTATATACTTTTTTTATACACAAGCTGCTTAAACTTTTCATAGCATCTTTCCTGTTGACATATATTCACATGTTTGATCATTTACTCCATTTCGTGAGGTTTCTGGCTGTAAGTGGACAGTCTAGTAACTGTAGAGTACAAGCGTGGAAATATTCATGTGCACATGCTACTGAACAGCTCGCTGAGCGACGACCTGCCGCTAGAGGGCAGTCCCTTACCAGTTACTCATGGAAAAAAAGAATAAAATTAAATTTATTTAAAACAAATACCAAATATTATTTTAATAATATTACAACAACAAAACAATTCAAAAATATATTCTGTTGTCGTTATTAAGTATATATATACAGTATATATGGCTTTAATGTATTTGAACTGCTGCAGTTAGCAAACTGGTATCCCGGCAAACTGGTATAATACTGGCATGCCCGTAGGGGGAGTGTGTGAGTCCTATGATATTTTTCGTCCCCACCCTTAAATATGCTTTCAAAATTACAGATCCTGACTCATACGATCCGTTTTTTATAATATCCAATTTTCTGTTCATTTCCGTTTGAAAACTTCTATCCAAAAAAAATCGATCATCTGCCAAATACAGATTTTCATATTTGCTTAAATTGATTTTTTTCATCCAAAATCCCTAGACGTCACTGCACATCGCTTAAGCCGTACAATCATTTTCTTTCATTTTCCTTTCAATATTATTTTAGTTTTTTGAGATGATGAAGACAGAGGTTTCCTGTCCCAGTGTGTTATCCACACATACTTATTAGTTACTTTCAGCCTTTTAGTTCAGCTTGAAATTTAAATCCAAATTGTTTAATTTAAAAAAACATGGAAAAAAAGCTACATCAAATTGTATGTATTAGAATACAATACAACTTCCCTTTCTGATTTTTTCCCAGGCATACCGCCACACAGTGATTGATTTTGTCCCATAATAGATTATATCACCCAGTCAGTCGATTTCCATGATACATTTCAATTAGTCCTTCTTAAGGTTTTGACATGCCCGAGGTGTGTTGCGCAACAAGAACAAGATAAATCAAAGACCTGTAAGTCACATTTATCATTGGGGCTGTTAAGAGTTCAGCAAATATCTACCAGGTTCACCAGGTTCGTCTTTCACAAGAAAAAATAACACAAATATCTGAGGTCTGGCTTCTCCCCGTGCGCTTCAAGGACAGTGAAAGTGGTGCGTGGCAAAAAAAAAAGGGTTTTTTCAAAGGCCTAAAAGAGCCATCACTCTGCTATTCTGCAATATTTGTACTCGAATTTACACATTGTTAACTTCAGTTGTATCTGCAGTCACGTACAATAGTGAGGTACTCCATGCAATAATAAGGCAGCTTATTGTTGGTGAAGCTTTTCCAGCTAACAATGGATGCCTCAGACATGTAGTATCAATGACAATATATGATATAAGCAATGCATAAGTACTTCAATAGTCATTGTTCATAACACAATGTGTATCTTCTGCCTCAGCTGATATAGCACAGTCTAAAATTCTCCATTCTATGGCTAAAACAATTCTACTTATTCATTTGACATCCACCAGTTGGATTAGGATGGAAGGGCTTCCTTAATGAGTGACTTATCTGCTGACGTCCTACAGCTGTGAAGTTCCCGCTAACCTTTGGATGAGTACCATTCCAGTCGTTGGAGGGGGTTTTTCCTGTACTGAGCTTCTGCAGATTCCCCGCTTCTTGTGACGTTCCCAGTGAAAACCTCAGCAAAGATCGACACACACGGCTTCCAAACAGACACCGCTGCATCAAAAGCTTCAGCTTGTGTCCACAGGTTCATTAACCTCCAATATCATCGCAACAGTTTGAAAGTAGTTTATAAAATGTGGCAAAATATGTCTACGCAATTATTATAATCAGATCATATTCAATCCCCAGCATGACAGCAAATTGAAATCTCTGAAGTCAGCATGTTACATAGGTTTGCAACCCATCTGGGCACCTTTTATAGTAAATACTGTACTATGTCATACCATTGATCAAGCTGCTTGTGTTACATGTTCAGGAAAAGCAGATGGAAAGTTGATCTGCCGGCCATATAAACTGCTTTCATGTTCAGCGAATGAATGTATACTTTCAAGCTGCAATAAGTTTCCCGTCTCAAACATTGCAGATACCATGACGCATTCCTGCGCAGACTAATTTATCTCTCGAGCTCCACTGCTGAACACCAGCATGCGGAAATGTGTCATTTCAGGTAGAAATGGGACTTTTTAATCAGTTGCTACTCATTAACCAAAGGATTTTCATGGCACATGACACATGTTATTAAAAGTTATTAGATGTGATGTGTTCAACTGACACAATTTTGATACCCAAGTGCATTATACATTTTAGCAGTTGCTTTTATCCAAAGTAACATACAACTGAGAAGGGAGAGTCAGCCAGTCCCAGGAACAATTGGGGTGAGGGGCCTTGCTCAATGGTGAAATCACTCTGCCAGTCACAGAAATTGAACCAACAACCTTCCACACACTGCCAGAAGGAAAACAGGAAGATAATATGACTGAAATCAAATTTTTAAGAATATTACAACTGTGTGCTGGGTAGCGACCCAAGGCTGCTCAGGTAACCGTCTGTGCTTTTTTGATTTATGTTGTATGACTTAGAGTGCAATATGTGTATCAACATGTGCAAAATGTATGACCACACACCAGAACAAGATCCTTGTACATACCTGTACAAATAAAGACATGACACTGATTCCAACCATTAAATTCATCCATCAAGAGAAAAGAGATCCAAACACCAGCCAAACAGAACACTTTTAGTAAGTAATGTAACTTCTTAATAAGCCAGCAATGCGTAAAGAAAAAAACAATACTATTAAAAACCTAAAAGGTACCATAATAACATGACAGAGAGAAAAACCACATAGACTAGACACATGACCCGTACTTCACACATGTGTTTACCAAGAAGAAAGGGCACATTTGGTGACCTTTACTAAGTACACCTGCTTAGCGCAGTTGATGAAGACAGTCTGCTCCTCCAATTGAATATGTGACTGCAACTGAATACATACAGCATGCAGAATCATGAGGTTCAGTTACTGTGTGACTAAGCATTAGAATTACAAGGACACCCGATATAAGCAATTTTAAAGATGGCTGTGGTGGGTTGGCGCCCCATCCTGGGTTGTTCCCCACCTTGCGCCCGTAGCTTCTGGGATCGGCTCCAGACACCCCATGACCCTGAACTGGATAAGTGGTTTCAGAAAATGGATGGATGGATGGATATTATTGTCTGTGCCAGATGTGGAGCTTCTCAGAAACAGCAGTCCTCCTGGGAATTTCACAAAGTGTGTAACATTTACAGAGAATAGTGTAATAATCAGAAAACACATTGTTAATGACACAGGTCAAGTACAGGATGACCAGATTTGTTAAAGCTATCAGGCTATAAGGAAAAATCCAGAACCGCAAACAGCACAGTACAAAGGTGGCGTGCAGAAAGGCATCTCCAAAGACACAACTCCTCAGCCCTTGAAGTGGTTCTGGAGACAAAAAATGGGATTCTACCTCTTGCTACAGGTAGCTAATAAAGTAGCCACTAAGTGTATGAATACATTTTGCAAAAGACACACTACTATTTCTACCTATTAAGACGTTAAGTTAATGGCTGCAGTGGGATTAAATGCACATCAGTGCTGTACCAATATGAATCATAATAGGCCCCTCTACCTAACACAAATCGATACGTGACTTCATTTCCTCCGTTTTATGGAGCGCAACGCGGCATCGTTTGATATTCAAACCAATCGCGGATCTTCTCCTTCCCAAGCGCCTTGATTGACGGCGACTATCAGCCAATTGCTTCAACGAATCTCAGAGCCTTCATCCAATAGAGTCACCGGTTTGGTTTGTGGGCGGTGACGTAACGGCAGCCGGGTTTCTGTGGGAACGGGACGGACATTTCCTCGGTTTACTCCCGTTACCGTTCGCTGTCACTGTCCGCCCGCTTTGCCGGTTCTCTCCGGGCCGCAGCCATGGTTTATCACTCCCTGGCGTTGCCGATGGTCTGTTTCACGACGTTGTGGGGTCTCGTGGGCATCGTCGCTCCCTTTTTCGTGCCCAAGGGACCTAACCGAGGGTAAGCATGTTTTGCTCCTTATGCAACCCCGATGTAATTCAATCATTTCATTTATATTTTAATATGACAATCTGTTTGGAAAATATCGAAATATTTGCATCGGTGGATAAGCTGAAATAGGAAGAGCGTGCAGGCTGTCTGTCTAACAGGATATTAATAATTGAACGCGGTGCCCCGAAGGCCCAGTTCGGTTCTCAAAATGCCTCCCAGCATCCGGAGCTGCTCGGCCCCATGCTGGCTTAATCCACCATACGCTGCATAAAAATATCGCTTTATATGTTTATATGTTTTTACCTAAACTCTGTCCCCCATCCCCCCATCTTTTTCCCAGGGTTGTCATCACGATGTTGATATTGACAGCCGTCTGTTGCTACTTGTTGTGAGTATTTACCACTGTCACATACCGGTACGTCGGTGCCCGGTTACCTGTTCATATGGTGAAGCGGGTCTCTCTCAGTAAAATAAGCCGATGTGTGGTTTAGAGAGCCGGGGGACACCCGCAGAGCCCGTCCTGGGAAACAGTTGGGTGACAAAATGAGAATGTGTTAAAATATAATGCAAATGTGTCAAAATATATCTTAAAATATAGCTCTAGAATAAAAATATCAGATTTATAAAACCCACGCGTTTTTGTTCCCTTACATATTTATAAGCTGTTACATATAAATTACGTGTTTTTCCATTTTCAGTGCAATCAATAGGGTGAATTTTAACATTATTTCTGCTTCGATGAATCCAGCTCAGTTTAACATTATGGAGCAAAATGTTTCTCTTACTTTTACAGCTGGTTAATAGCAATTCTGGCCCAGGCAAATCCCCTGTTTGGACCTCAGCTGAAGAATGAAACCATCTGGTATCTGCGGTATTACTGGGAGTGAAAGTCTCATCATGGTAAATCCGTAGCTCAGCTAACTTTGCTTTCCCACTGCATGTTTATACAGACTCTCGCAGTGATAATACCACTGGCATACAGCAGCCCTGCCCCAAAAGCCATGTTCTACATACTGTATATTTTCAAAGCAAATGGACTGCCCACAGGATCTAGTGATTAGTTACACTAAAGTGGAACATTCACTGAAGGTTCTTGCACATCTTAAGAATCTTAACTTTTCTTTGAACATTTACTGTCCGCAAGTTCAGCACTTTTATCTGCATCCATACACATGACAAATATGGTAAATAACCGTTCCCTCCTTCTCTCTCCATTTTCTTGTAGTCTAATTCCAGCCTGAGGCCATCCCTTTCCATTGCTCTTCCCAGGACGATGTCTGAACTCCAGTCTCCTTCCCACAGTCCCTTATCAAATGCCCAGTAAGAATACATGAGGCACAACACTTCCTGTTCACAATACGCATGAGGGCAGTGACCCTGTCTTCTTCATGATATTGAAAATTTTGGCAATTCCCTGCACTGAAAAATAGAGGTGTCGACTTAGACAGCCCGAGTAAACACTCTCTAATGCATCATTTTTAGGCAGACACTGTCGCCACGTTCTCGTTAATCACTGCAATTTTCATATGACAACATTACTGGAATATTAACCTATAGCTGGAATGGAAAGGGTTGCCCATGGAGGACTGTAAATATCATCTCAAAACTGAAAGTGCTGAAGTTGTTTATGTGAGATCCCACATGTCTAATCCCATTCATACACAGTCGAGTCACGTGCTATCCTTTGTGTGTGCAGTGTGTGGGTTGACTCCGTAGAAGTTTTTTTTCTGTTTGTTTTTTAGGTGATTTGGTTTATTTATTTATTTATTTATTTGTGTTCTCTAATGTATATCGGATAGCAGTGTTGTGGACGTGACAGCTATACTGTGTTCTGTTTGTGTCAGTCGTGTGTGCAGTTAAGAGGATTCAGTGCCGGTCATAGAATCTATAAGAGGACAATAAGGTCTACTTCACAAAGCCATCTCTGTGTCTCCACTGCAAGACGCTTATTTCCCATTTCCCTGAAGAGTGCTTCACCAAAACCCGTTTCCATGGTGAACCCAACAGTCACTTAAAGCTGCGCAGTCCTTACTGTCATCCCGACACGTCTTTGTAAACAGTGTTTAGCATGTTTGACTACAGTGTTGCTGGCGAGGCTAACCCCCAGAGATGCTTTCCATCTTTGTTTACATGCTATTACTAGGGCTAGAGGCATATAGTATAAGGTTTTTAAACTGATCAGAGTGTGTGTGTGTGTGTGTGTGTGTGTGTGTGTGTGTGTGTGTGAGAGAGAGTGAGAGAGAGGTTGGCTAGTTGCTTTATTGAACTGTAAACAGTGATGTCATCAGTGCTTATGGGCTAAAATAATCAGTGATTATTTCTTTATGTTTTTAATTTAATGCCTTTGTCCAGAACTGCATGTACTTTCAGCGTTCAGGCTATTCCACCAAAGGTACATCAGCAGTTCCTCTCCCAAGACTTGAACCTTTACTGTTCACAGTCTAAGGCACCTGTGTCACCTGTGTACCATCTTAAGGCTTACGGTCACTGCTGTGTTCACCGTGTAGATTCCCCTGATGTGGAGAAATTCTGGCATGTGATTAACGGAGCACAGGCGGTGGCTTTAGGGGGCGACGTGCATGCTTGATAAGTCGATGTTTCCACCATATCCCTGTCCTTCTGAAACCATTGAATAAAGGTCAGGACGCATAGAAAGATCCAGGCTCAGACGTCATTTTGTGTGTCTCGCCTTGCCTTCCTTTCGCCGTGCCTTTTGCGCTGCGGAACAGCGTGTTTCGCACTCCAGGAAGTGTGGCATCATCACACCAGACGCTGAGGCACGGCGGTGGGTTGTGAAGACTTTCACCCTCTGCGACTTCACATGCAATGTCAAACTATATTAGTTCTGTTACAAATTGCACATTTTATCTAACATTTTTAAAGTCAAGGATAATCTTTTTAGGCCTGAATTTATTTCTATATATTCCTTTATTTCTTAGCGAGCCTGTGTAATCACATAATCGCCCCGCATTGCTGAAAGTGAGCATTAAGCTCGTGTTATCAAAGGCCTGTTAGCTTAGCGCACGGCTCTGTCATTCTAACACCTTGTGTCCAAATGCGCCTCCTGGCAAGTGCTATCGCCTCGTAACGCGCTGGGACCCAGTTAGCAGAATGCGTGCCACTTTCTCTCTCTGCTTTTCTGCCGTGTGTGAGAGTGGGAGGTTATGTCATTGAAAGATAAGCCCAGTATTTGTAAACAAGAGCGAGGGACCCTGTGTGATTGAGTGGTATACAAGTGACCTAAGAGCAAAAAAAAAGAAAAGAAAAAAGCTGGTGAAATGGAACATTATAATTAAACGCCATCTGTGTTAATAACAACCTCCCTAGATTCGCAGAGTGTCCAAGTCTGCATGGACGGCAGCGATGGGCCGCAAATTGATGACGAAAAAGGTGAGTCCATCTACATTTTAGCAGGGGCCTGAAAGGTAACTGAAAACCGAGATCAAAGTGTGCCTGGACTTTACAATTTGCCGGTCCTCTGTAGGAAATAGAAAAAAAGGGCAAGAGAATAGCCTTTTCCCCCGAGGCGGCTATCGTTACAGTTCTGCGTGTGAGTGTGGACAGGGCCGCGGAGATTCTGTGTGCTTTTGAGTCCCGGCGATGTTTTAACCTTTCAAGTTAAAACATTTTATGCAAATGTAAACTTTGGATGCTTCTAACATGAAAATGAAGATTTCTGAAGAATAATGGCTGTGTGTGTGTATCTGTCTCTCTGTCTGTCGGCGTATCTATACTGTATATCATTCTGGAACTGGCTCTTTTATGTGCAGGATAAACTAGCATAAACTAGCTTTGTTGCGAAGACAACTGCAGCTGAACTTATGAGTATGGAATGCATCCAGGCCTATCTAGGTCATTATGTAAGAGGTGTTATATCAGATTTGGTGTCAGCCGGATGTATGGTGTGTGTCCTCCACCTGACATTCCTCCTCGCCTTAAAAAGAATGATTGTTTTTAGCTCCTATATTTGACGTTATACGCCCAACACTAAAAGTCTTTACGATTTAGTAAGGAATTGTTTTATTGAGGAACAGTCAATGGCCAGGATCATTGGCCAGCTGGTACTGGAGGGTCACTGGTGTCTTCTCTGTGTGTGTAAGAACAATGATACATTGTGTGCACATAGCAAGAGAAAAGACATGGTCTGTACTAATGTTTCTCAATCCAGTCCTCAGGGACCCCCAGAGAGTCCACGTTTTTGCTCCTTCTCAGCTCCGGGTAGAACAAAAATGTGGCCTGTCTGGCAGGGAGCTTGGAGGGAGCAAAAATGTGGACCGTCTGAGGGTCCCTGAGGACTGGGCTGAGAAACACTGGTCTACGCAGCTTCCAAAATGCTCCTCAGTATTTGAGTCATCAGTTCGATGTATGTGGGAAAAGGAACGCACAAGATCTGAACCTGTAATTAATAAATCTTGGCAAATGTAATAATTTAAACATATGTTACAATTAATACGTTTAGGATTAACGCAAAAAATATATGAAATAACGTTGGAGATTTCTGCTTATTCACATATAAATATGAATTATGTACGAATAAACACAGAAATTTTTTGTAATGAACAAAACATAAAATAAGGATATCAAATTATTAAATAAAATCTTGAATCGAGGCTACGGTGTTTCAGCAGTAGTAACGCACGTGGATGAGAGTGGTCGGCGGACATTCGTGTGGTTCCGTTTCATGTCATTTACACATCCTCACACAATTGTTTCCATGTGCTTTGGGCATCATTGAGGGGGTGGTGACGGCGAGGGGGGGCAATGTGGGAGGGGGGCGTTTCTAAAATTATTATAATTAGCATTATTCTTAAAGATAATAATAATAATTAATAATAATTAATAATAGGAAGAAGAAGAAAAATGCACACGTCGCCAGCCTTTTGTGAGGTTTTTTTAGGTGACACGTTTGGTAACGAATTCAGCGCGGCGTCGCCGACCGCGGCTTGTTTCATAAGTGACCCCATCTGGCTGCGGGCGGGGGACACGCTTCGCCAGCTGCTCCCAGGACCAGGCGAAAAAAAGCCCCCAGATCCTCCACGGTGACCCCGGCGGGGTGGGGGGACGGGTCACGTGAACCCTTCCACTGACGTTGAATTTTCTCGTTCTCAGCCATATCCGTTTTCAAGTGCCGTGAACTCATTTGCCCTTTTTCACCAACACAGTGCTGTTTACAGCTGACACAGTTTCCATTTTACATACGGACTTTTCCCCGGCGTGATACATTGGCTTTCTGAATCGGTAAAAAAAAATAATAATAATAGCTTTCAACAAAACAAGTAACATGTAAACTCACCGTAACTGAATATATTACCATTTCGCCGAACAAGAAAGAATTTTTCTTTTAATTCTGAGTCATGCGGGCGACACCATGTCTGTCGTAAGGGGGTTAGCTACTTTCCTGTGCATTTCTTAAGGATGATTGCAAGTAGAAAACACAAAATGGTATCCCTCTGAAAGCATGGTGCACGTTGTAATTTAAGTATTATCGTTGCAGACAGGTTTATCCCCTAATACGCCATGCGTTCCGATATTTATTTAATTAATATTTATTTTTAATTTCCCTTTTATAAAATATGGACCAGCTCAATACCAGCTGTTTAAAACTAACTTCCTTTATATGGGATAAATAATTTGTTTGCTGTGTGTTGGTAATCTCTAACGTACCCTTATTGTATTCGGTTTTGCCCAATTATTCATATTTGGATGCCAAGGCAGACATTTTCTATTTGTGTATCCCTTTACTTGCCCGAAGAATTCTTTCAAGGGGAGCACGACGACACCGAATAAGGTAGCTAAGCTTATTTATTTAATTTACAGAAGTTGCCAGCCGTCAAGTGTTTTTTCTTTTCTTGTTTTTCGGCCGAATATTAGTTTCGATCGCTCTTGCGAGTGTGTAGCATAGAGTGTCGGGGACCGATCGCAATTTGGGGAAGGCGGCTCAGCCGAAAGCGTGCGATTTCTCCGACTCGTTTGTTTAACTTTCGGCGTAAAAACTGTCACTGCCAGATCTGGCTGGATCGCACATACAGGTGGAAAAGGACGAGAAGGGGGAAAGAAAAGGGGTAACTTCCTTCTTAGTCTGTCGTCTCCTTTTTTATTTTGCCAACCACATTGGAAATAAGGCCGAAGGTCGTCTGCGTTTTCTTTAATTTAACTTGCCCTCACTGCCACCCGTTATTCTGGCTTTGGTAAAGAATGGACAATAAATTATTGACATCCTACGGTGCTTCCAGCTGCAGCCGAAATTTTATTTTGTAACGTAACGTCCGCGACATAATTTGTTGCCGGTGTGTTGGCTTGAAGTGTAATAGGGACAGACTGGATCATTGATGAGGGCACCGGAGCTTCCCCGAATTGTTTATAATTCTGCGGACGATTATGAAACATATCGCAAGTTGGAAGACAAGGTAAAAATTCGCGATCGTATCCCGGCGGCTTTTTCTTTTTACAGTGGATAAACAGAAACTTTGACAGCCTGTCGTGCGGTAGATGGAGTAGTGGGCAGACGCTTGGGTCCGAGTGTCAGGTGGGACACATCTGCGCACCTTTCGGGCAGCTCCCCTCGCAAATGATCGGCCGCCTTCAATGGCTAGCAGAATGGGTAAGCTGCGATGAGGTAAGGGCACCGGGCAGCAAAAAATCAACCCCATAATTCGACTCTGCCTTAAATCTCACATTTTCCTTGAGAAATACTTTGTGGCAGGACTTCGGGGGAAGATGTTGGGGACAACAATATATGCCGTATTTCTTTCTTGTGCTTCGGAAAGAGAGAACAAAAGGAGCATTAAATGTCTTTTTTGTTGTTGTCGCGATTTAGACTGCCGGGGAGCAGACGCTGTCTAGGTGTTTTTTCTTTACCAAAAAAAAAACGCCGTCCCTGTGCACCGACTTCAGCCGACAGCACGGCTTGTTTTATATTTGACAACTCTGCCATCTCCGGCTCCAGGTCCATCGGTTTATCCCGGGTGTCGTGGACAATAAAGAAATTTCTGTGTCATTTGTGTTTTTTTTTCCCTCCCTAGTTTAATCCGACGTGGGTCACATTGCCGACTAGAACCAGGAATGTCGTTTTGTTGCTCGGAAAGGCGCTTTCTCTTAACACTAGTTTTTTTTTTTTTTTTTTTTTTTTTTGCTATTTAACAAAACTGCCTCTTGAATCCCGAAATTGAATTTGCAGCCTCCCCCGCAGCTCTCTGGGGATGCGAGCTGAACGGTCCACCTAGACCTCACGGTACTGAAATTGCGAGCCGAGGATCCGCGGCCAGCCTGAATTCACTCTGCTGCTGTTTTTGCGCATTTTGCCAAATTAAAGCAGATATTGAGTATCTGTAACCTTTTTTTCCACGCGTGCTGATAAAGGGAAGGCCACACACGTGAAATCGAGTGCCGTTTGTGTATGTGTCTGTGTGTTTTTGCTAATGGAGGTAAATGCATTTGTAAATCCCTGGCTGTTAGTCAAGATGAGATTCTCACCGTGTGTATTTAATCATAGGGGCCCCGTGAATGGGGTGCTGGGTGAATTGCCGTTCGGTGTTGTTAACAAATCGCTCTAGAACCGAACCCCGGTGATCTTCCAGCGAGGTGCCAAATTTTTCTGCTCTTGTGGAAATACCTCCTCTGAAATGAATGTCTCTCCTGGTTCTACTTACAGCTGTGGGCCCAATATGTCAGCATTTTATGTAATTATGGGGTTTCAGACAAAGGTGCACTGCTTGCTATCGTTTTGGCTTATGGGTTCAGCATCTTTCACCCTGCTCTTCTGATGCCAGGGTGTTTATTAAAGTAGCCACACTTGCAACCCCCCATTCTACATGGCGTAGTGGAAATACATCGAGGATACAGCCAAACATAGTTATGTGTAGTTACGAGTTGTAATCAAGCAGCGGCAATTAGCGGCTTGTCATGTGACAGGTGGTGTGAACCCTGAATTCACGGCTTCACAACGTGCGAATGGTCTGCTGGTGGTCTCACTTGGAAGAGGCGTCCCGTGACCGCTGAAGGTGTGACAACCTCCATCCAGCAAACCATTGGGCATGCCTCAGGTTGGTTCCTCTACCCACTCCTGCCTATCTACATTCTTGTTTACCACAGTAGGCAGGAATGGCATTGTGTTTATAACCAGGTATAACCGAACACCGTTCCCTTATCTCTGTGCCCAACTGTGATTGACTAGTTTGAACAGTAACCGGTTATTTCGAGAGCGGTAGCTATTTGAGGAATGATTCTGGCAGGAGGGGGGTAAGGCTGTTTCTGCGTTCCTGTGTCTGCAGCCGGGCATGAACGGGATGGAACCGATATTTGGCGAGGCATATGGGAACCACCGGTGCCTCCTCACGCCATACCCGTTAGCGGGGTCTCCGCTGGGGGGCAGGACCGACTGCGACCAGGTGAGAGCGGAGCCAAACTGCTGATCTGTGTGTGAATAACCCATAAGTTAAAGTGTAAGAGATAGAGGTGAGTAAAACTTGGATCAAGTTAAAGATCGCTTTACATAGCCCTGACCAGTTGTGTGGTGGTCAAGGATATCTGCAGAATTTTTGGGTAAAACTGTAAAGGATAGACCTTCGTTAATTAGATAATATAAGAAATGGTTACAGCTTTTTATAATTTATAGGATTGTTTTTGTTGAATTGTCTATGGTAACGACTCATTGCCTTGCAGAATGTGGTCCTGATGCTGGGCTCCCCGGCAGTACCCCGCAAACGACCCTTTGAGCTGCTGAGCGACCTGGTGGACGACGGCTTCGGTGAGGACCTGCATCACGAACGCTGGGACATTTCTGCGCTGGATGATATCACGCGCTACACCAAAGGCAGCCTGGAGGGGGAGCTGGCAAGCTCGGAGGTGATGCTGATCGGCAAGTGGGGCAGTAGGGAGGAATCCACGGAGAAGCAGGCAGGGTCCGGGTTGGGCACTCGGGTCCGGGATGAGCCTGATCCAACCCCAGAGCCCAGCCTCGCCAAGTCGTCCGCATCTGATAGGCAGGAGAGTACTTTGACACTAGGGGGTGCAGCTGCAGAGGCAGTGGAGGAAGAGGAAGAAGGCGAGGAGGAAGATGCCCAGGGCCAGGCAGTTACTGAAGCCACTCCAGTGGAAGTGTTTCAGCAGCCAGAGGCCGCGGCCTCACTGTCTCCCAGTGCCTTGGAGCTCCGCAGTGAGGAGCACAACTACTCCCTGCAGGCCGATCGGGGCTCCGGATCCAGCCAGGGCTCTGACAGCGAGACAGCAGACACTGAGGATGAGGAAGGGGAGGAGGAAGAGGAGGAAGAGGAAAGAGCAGCAGAGCCTGGCGACCAGAGCTCCTCTGGAACGGAATGTGGTGAGAGCTGCGTCGTCGTCTTCCCGCCACGGTCTGACGGCACCTCAGCCTTGAATTCAAGTTAGATTCTGTTTAGGCTTTCAGTGGAGACTATTTATAGACATATATA
>JAODLD010000047.1:3897235-3924158 GCA_026781065.1 Mormyrops boulengeri | reverse complement strand
TATATATATGAATATATAAATACATGTGTATAAGTTTAGTCTTGGTTCTCTGGGATTTTTTTTTTCTAATTTATACTTGGCTGGCTCGGCTTTTCCTGAATTCTTCTTGAATATTCCACGCAGTCTTAATTCGTAACGCAGGACGTGGAAGCACCGGCTCCGTTTTCCTCGCCGTTAAAAGCAATTAGAGCAGCATGTGGGTAATGGAAACTCCGGGCCGGATATTCACACGTGTGCACTGATAAACGTGCACTGACCGTTACTGTGGAAAAAGTGAGCTGTGACGCACGCGGCCCGCGCTCTGACGTTTGCAGACGGCCACGCGGGTGAGAGGCCGGCGAAGCGCAGGTGCTTCTGGGAGTACAGCAACGGGCGCGACTTGGGGAGCAAGAGGGTCGGGGTGAGGTGGCCGCTGTCCTGGAGCTCCAGTACCCTGCCCAGCACCCTCTACAGGAGAGACGGGACGTCTGGCAATGGTTAGGCTTCCTCAGACGACCTTTGCACGCATGGCGGAATGTATGGTGCTGACTGCTGCCTGGTCCCGGCATTTTGTTCTGGTCTTCAGTCAAATATGTAACACTAGAGCTGTGTGAATGTAGCCAAAGATGCAAATCGATTCTTAGAGCAGAACTTTAACCAAGGATGGGAATGCAAACAATATAATTGTTCTATTTCATCCTAACATATGAATGAAGGGAATGTAAAAAGACATCTAAATATTTGTCGTTCCAAAGTTTCATTTCCAGATTTTACCCAAAAAAACGGGACCAGAGCTCTGCACAGCCTTGAGTGAGACGTTTTCCTGACACATTTATTTGAAGAGAGGACACAGAAATGTCATTAACACGTTAAGGCGGGGGCACCATAAGGGGGAGTGGGGGCAGTTAGGATGATTCCAAGGGCCCCTGACTGACAGCATAATTGGATTGATCTGGGTTGGAGGCTCAGTATGAGATGCTGTCCTTGAGCCCAAAATGTCTAGCAGCACCCCTTGCATTAAGGGTATCTGTGCCTGTGGCTGCGGATCTGAAAAGTCTGTATGCACACTTCTGCAGGGCACACAAATCAAGCTGCTAAACATGGAGGAAAAAAAGAGAAAAGAGATCCTGTTCACTGGATACGATTTTTTTTTCTCTCTAAATGTGCCTTCAGTCATGTGACTGCAGTCAAAACCCAAAGATTCTGGGTGGGGAATTCACTGTTTAGAAGCCATATTTGTAGACTGTGCGTTGCAGGTTGATGAATTATAAGGCAGAGTTTAAAGATTAACTGGCTTAACCCCCACCCACCACTTTAGGCAAGAAAGGGCGCCGCAAGGCCCGCAAAACGGACGCCAGCGACCTGACCCCCAACCCGCAGAAGCTGTGCAGCATAGGCGAGCAGCTACAGAAGCTGAACGTGGCCATTGATGGCATGGGACCCGTCAATGATCTGCCCGTGGTGGCTCGGGCACGATCCCGCAAGGAGAAGAACAAGCTAGCCTCCAGGTAGGAGCTGTGACATAAAGAAGAGAAGAAACCAAAATGCTGAGAGAGACCGACAGGGTGACCAGTCTGGGACTGGCCTATAGTGGTCTTGGTGGTATCCGTTAGACAGCAGCTGGTTCACATCTAAAACTCAAGATGTCCTCCAAACAGTCGCTCCAGTTAAGTAATAGAATAAATTTATAGTCGTTGCTTTATAGAGTGATGCTTTCCAGAAGGGACTGGTAACGTGGGGGTGGGAGTACTATAAAATTTATCCCCTGACCTCTTGTGGAAAAGGACAGTTGAAACTATCTCTGGAAAACGGTTTGCGTAGAGTGCAGTACCATGTTGAGAGCTGGGACGAAGACCAGACACACAGCGATTCCCCAGAGCCCTGTATAATTGGGTAGAAGTTCATCTGAGGACAGTGGAACATGGGGTGAACGTGGATCTCCATCGTTTTTCTCCTTGCAGGGCTTGTCGCCTCAAGAAGAAAGCCCAACACGAGGCTAACAAGATCAAGCTGTGGGGACTGAACCAGGAGTACAGTGAGTGGATCCGCACCTCCATCAGCTGTGGCTTTCAGTGTGGCCTTCAGTGTGGCCTGGGGGAAGGGGGGGGCGGTTCAGGTTGAGGGATAAGAAATTTAATACGGTGAAAGCTTTGACGTGCCGCTTGTTCCTGAGGCCTGTTGTGATCCTAGTTCATCTGGAGGACTAATCCGTTCAGCCGACGGGGAATGCCCAAATCTCTGTCCTCAGGCGGCTTCAACAGTAACAGTACTCACCTGACATTAGCGGTGATGGTGGAGTTAATATCATGGGTGCAGTATAAAGGTCCCTGTAGTGTGAAGAGGACCCCATTAATCCACCACCTACCTGTTTTTTTGTGGGCAGACAACCTGTTGGGGGCGCTGTTGAGGATCAAGGAGGTGATCCGGCAGAGGGTGGAGAGCAGCGACGAGTGCGGCGACGTGGGCATGACAAAGAAGCTGGAGGACATTCTAAAGGAGTCTGCTGGTGAGCGAGGCCCCCTTAGATACCTTCAGCTGTGTGCATATCAATGGTCGTCTCGGTCGGTTATCTGAAGCCTAATGCATAAATGTTTACGTTCACGTTGGGAACGTGCCATAGGTGCTCGGCCGCTTTTCCAAGGTCAGTGTTCTCTCACCGTGTTTATCCGCACAGGTCCCCTGGTGGCCGGTCGGACCAGAGAGTTTGTGGAGAGGATTCTGGAGTGCAGCGCCGGAGGGCAGGTGGACAAGAGACCCCAGGCAGGGACTCAGTCCGTCTGACTCCAGCTCCCCCCTCCCTCCCCCGGCCATCCTCACCCCCCCTTCCATTCCCACTTTCCTGTGTGTGTGTTTGTGACCAACAGAATGTAGTTATGCTTTTGATTTCCCTAAGATTCAGTAGCGGTAATATAACGTTTTCCACAGGCTGCTCACCGCAAGCTAGCTGCTACAGTTCTGTGTGTGCATGTGGTGTGTGTGTATGTGTGTGTGTAAGCGAGAAAGAGAGCACACACTATAATGAAACTATGTGTGTGAGAGCACTAGGTTACCCCCCCCCCCTCCCCCCCCACACCCTCCTTTATCCTGGGTATATTTTTATCCCATTGTGCCTAAAAATAGACTTCACACTGCTCATTGTAGTTGTTGGCTGTGGAAGGGAAGCTGGGTGCCGGGGCGAGGGGGGGGGGTCCTTTGGAGGGGGTTGGCTGTACATGGCAGAGTATTTGCGACCGAAAAAATTGTGAATCTGGTGCTTTACAACAGAGGGCATAAATAAGCACTTTGAAAAACGTAAACACGTTTAGGAACTATGTCAAGTGTACACATCCTGAAATAACTGATTACCGCTACAAGCTTTTCATTTCCAACCTTTACCCGGTTTGTACAAAAGGGATATGTCTCGATGCCTTTTTCGTAAAGCCTTCCGCAATCTAATGTGAATTTATGATTGCAAGTACTGGAGAGTTCTTTTTTTGTAAATGTGAATAAGTTCAATGTGTGCTGTATGAAGACAGCCGGATGTTTGGACCAGGGAGGTGAAAAACACTTGATTGTACAGCTGGTAGGGCGTCAGGACTATTCACCCAATCAGCGAGTCTCAGGGCACCGTCTCTGACTCGTTCGCAGCAAAGCAGCTTGTTCTTGGTCACATGCGGCGGCCTGTAACCGTGAATCCTTCTGTCGTGATGTCTGCTGGTAACCAAGGGCAACGTTTTTGTGTTGAGTGAGGATAGCTTTATAGTTGAGGATATGTGTTAGTAAATGTCAACAGGTAGACAAGCTGACCTTGGAAAAAGGAAAAAAGACTATCTAGTTCTGAGAAGAGCACATGGGGGTGTCACTTTTGGGGAGGGGGACGGCCTGAGCCTCTGCGTATGTGGCAAGTCCCAGCACCCTGGCATCAATTCTGCTGCGCTGCTCCTGTTGTCTGGACACAGTGGGTCCGGTTCTGATTCCGCTCTGAGCCCTGGCGCTTTCATAACAATGCCTTCTGCAAGTGCCTGGAGTTAAAAGCCATGATGGGCAGGGCCAGGTAACTGGTGCTCGTGCTGGTGGTTGTTTCGTACCGCGACCGTGCTCTGGGAGGAGGGGTGTGGCCGAGCCGACAGAGGGCGCATGCAGCCCACTCCCCTACGGATATTTCGTTCACATTTACAATGTGCCCAACCCTGGGAGGGAGCAAATAAGCGTTAAACAAAAACAAGTAGACTTTAAAGCAATAAGACCGACCAAGCGTGTCTTCAGTGTGGAGTCAAGACTACTCATGGCAGATAGTGTCATACCAAAGACAACGTCTAGGTGACAGAAGAGAGCGAACTACCCTCTTCAGGATGATGTGTATGTCGAAAAAAAAACCTAAATGCTGTTCTTATTTGCCTCCCCATCCGTCCGATGGAGGTCAAGGGCAATTACCAGTTGAGCATGTATGTCCGCTCGAAGCTAGCCCAGTCTGTGAGCCGCTGTCGCATAACGCTATCTTTGCGCTGCCCATCTCATGGGACCCAGCTCTGATTTCTGGCATAAGGGAGGCAGGTCAGAATTTTTCTGCAAAATGACCGGGGTAATGCACAACCCAACGTTTGATTCTTCACTTGGGCCAACCGTGGGTGATGTTGGTTTGCACACTTGCATCAGGGCTACGTGTTTAAGGTCGATTTTATCCTGCATGAATCCTGAAGGTTGTGCGTGCAGTTTCTCGGGCCAGGATTAGAGCTGTGTTCATGATGTAAACTGTTCCTAATGCCAGACTGGGGATTTGGGTCATGTGTGATGGGGAGCATAAACAGCCCGACACAGACTGGATATAAACAAACCAAGACTGCTCTTCAGGCTGTGCACATGAGTTGCTGCGTTCCTCCAGAGCTTAAATCTGAATATGCATAAATCGCAGGAACTTGAGTCCGTCCATCCAGTGATGGAGAGTGACCTTCGTCACATTCTGGCGTCCCACAGATGCAGACGGACGTGGTTAACACTACTCGTACTCCCATTGTCCTGTGTACTGTGGACCCCTGGCTTTATGCACAGCTACCGGTAATATAGTCTGCCTTCCGCCTTATATCTATGTGAAACACAGGCCATCGTTCGCTATGGTATGCACCAGTGATTATTCCGCCGTGAACGTCACGCGCACACTACGAATCCTACGTGCATCCAGAGCTGCGGACCCGCATACTGGGTTCCGAGACGACACACCCGGAGCGATGCGTGTGTATCAACACTAGCTAGCAAAAATAACGAAAAGAGAATCCATGCTGAGTGCCTATCCACAGACAATGTGCTTCTTCCAGTGTTATGCGGTGTTCTGGGGCTTCTTTCTCTGCTCCTGGAATCTTTTCCTCCCATTCTTTCACTCTTCTCTCAGCTGAACAGCTTCGATTTCATTCGGGCTTAATTCCATTCCAGCTCCGTGCGTCGGCGGAGTAAAACTTGCGCAATGGAGAACGGAGCGGTTAAATGAGGGTCTGGCAGCGCCGATAGACCGAGACCTGTCATTCCAGAAAGTTTAACGGTCCACCGCCGTCTCCTATCGCACCGTCTTTGTACTTTGTGTCTCCTATAATCAAACATAGGTACCCTTTTCTCATGCTTTGCTCTGACAGGCAGTCAGTAAGACTTATGTTACCCACCTTTTCTCTGTAGCAATCATAAAACACGAAAACAAAAAAAAAAGTGCCGTACAAATAGAAGCCTAATTTGTTTTTCTGTGAGCGTACTGTATACTTGTATAATGTATATTTTACTATTTATAAGCAGCTGTTGTATTAAAGTATTTTTTTAAATGCTTTGCTTTTGATCATTGAATTGTGCCATGTCCTACACTGTATCAGCAGGCCGTATACTGGTAGAAAATCCAGTTAAATCTTAAGAAAGAAGGCCCAGTTTGATCCATGGGAGTTACTTGAGGTATTAAACTAATCCTGCTGTTACTGGGTAAAGTAATGAGTCTCGTATTTAGCAGAGACAATGACGAAGGCTGCGGGTTAACTCTTCAAAGGGGCCGAGCTGACCCTTTGGCTCTGTTCAGCATTCAGTTACATGCTTGGCCGTGCTCTAGAGTAATTGGTTTCAAGTAATAAAATGTCTTCTTGCGGGGTGAGCAGAGGGGAGAAGATATGGAGATACAGACACGCCCACTTCAGGCATTAGCTCACATCTGTCACAGCAGCGAGCAACATAAACACCTCTGGCTCAGTTAAAAAAATAATTTAATAAGATTGCAGTTTGTGGCCCAAACAGTCATCCCAAAACCCCACCCGAAAAAACTGAGCATTCCTTTGCCCCGTATTTACATTGCACAATGCCCGGTTAAGACTGTTAGTTGCCTAGGTCCCATCATTGATTAACTGATCAAATCACACTCAAGACTTTGGCCTTTGTAACCAAACCAATTCACACCTGGAAATGGGGGGGGAGGAATCGCCAAACCACCAAAAGGCACCTTTCACATTTTTGAGTACATAGGTGTTTGGTAGTTCAGGCAGTAGCGGGAAAAATCAGCTGAGGATCAGGTGAACTTCGGTAACATGGTTCGGCACAAAATGAGGAAAATATTTACAGTGGCACGGGGGAGGGGTGCGTGGTGCTCACTGGGGGCACATTTCCAGCATAAAGGAGAACAACAGGCAGGAGTTCAATTTGTCACCACGCTCTATTTGCAGCGAGCACCCACCCTACACCTACTACCCACAGCTTCTTCCCTGGCAGCGGTGGTCTCCATGACGACAGTCTTGGTCACCACGTAAATCAAACTGACGGACGCGAATCCAGGCCCGTCGCATCGGTCTCTGCTGGCTGGCAATTAGCGACACTGTCACCCAAGTTTAGAATCACCTGGCTTCATATCTGTGCTAATGCCCCTCCCCCACCCCCGACGCTGGAAACCAAGCACTGAAATCAGCACTGTCCTTCATCTGATGCAACACGGCGTAACACTACCCTGTAAAAAAAGAAAAAAGTTCATTTGCTGTGCTGCCATTTCTCATTGTGGCAGTATTAGAACACGCCCCTTTTGTTGCAGGGACAGGGCCCCATGAAAGTCCTGCGGAGAGGCAGCTCTCCGGTGAACCGGGACCTTGTTTAAACAAACATTTTATGGCTTCCTGGCAGCGGCCAGATTGCCGTTCAGAGCTGGGGGCGCTTTTCTTCCAGGAGGTGGCAACCTTCTGCGCTCCGCTTCTCTCCCGGCACGCTCGCCTCGAACCCCTCGGCAACCATGACCATGGACAGAGGAGCACCGGACGAGGCGACCCTGAGATGCCCGACAAGACTAAATGTGGCCATGTTGACAACCCAACCAGACACTTGTGCTGGGTGGACAGTGCCCCCTTGAGGACGAAGGAGTAGAAATGAAATCTCCCCCTTTAAACTTCGCCCCTGCTGAGGACTGTCCTTGATCACCCTTCATCCTGTACGTCTCTCCAATGTGGTGATTATATGCATCCACCCCCACCCCCCCCATCACCCACCCAAAAACCCTGCCGTGGCCGTCTGCTGCTTTGCTGTGTGCCTTAGACTCCCACCAGGGCTTCGCCCTCCTCCGCCCACAACAGGTCCAGGGCCTCCACCTGCCGCTGCTCCCGCTGGTGAATGCGCCGCAGTCGCAGGATGTACAGCAGGATGGCCAGTAGCACCGTCAACATGCAGGCGAAGAACAGGTAGTGGTTGTAGACGAAGGCGACGCGTGGCCAGCTGGTGTGAGATGGCCGCAGCGACTCCTGCTGGAGGTCCCTGGTAATGCACACATACAGGCACTAAATTCAGGGAAGTCCAAACGATTAGCAGGAAGCTGTATCATTACCGCTCCGAAACTGTGCAACTATAAAACACTCTAGATCGGGATCAGTAAAGTATATCGATCTAAGGCTCACAGACTATCGGGTGGCAAAGTCACTAAGGGACGAGGCTGGAGGCAGAGAGCGCATAGGATTCGTCATCTGAAGGCTAAAAATCCAGGAAGGGCTGCTATCACACCCTAAAGATAGATGCTCAAACGGGATCACATTAGCGAACAGAAACCTACACTGCAGATCTATAAATGGATAACGGATGAGCTACACATTTGCAAGGCCAAAACTGTTAACCTTAAATTTCAGAAGGGTATAAATACTAAAGATAGGTGTGTGTGTGTGTGTCGGGGGGGGTTGTTGATGATGGCGTACCTGAGCGGCAGGAATCGCGTTTTGAACAGCATGGCCCCCAGTGTCCACTGCACTTCCTTGTCATAGACCAGCTGAGCCGTCTTAAGGCCTGCGTAGTCCCGTGGAAACCGGAAGCCCGAGTGCAGAACCTCGAACATCCAGGCCGACTTGAAGCACTGGTACCTTGACAGAAGTTCGAAAGCTCATTTACACAGAGCGTCTAAGCTACACACCATCACTGCATAAAAAGGCCTTTACACCCACACGAGTCAGCTGTTGTTCATTTTATCAAGGGCATAACGTGTGTCCTTGTCGGGATTAACAGAAAATTCCAGTTACTTAGCATACACCCCCACCACTGTTGTTCATTAATGGTGTCCGGAAGGAATGTAATTAATAACAAACTGGTATAGTATAAAGAGTAAAAAAAAAAAAATACTGGTCGTAAGAACCAGGCCATACTTTAGTCTGGAAAGGTCTGCTTGTATGGAGAAAAGCTTGCTGTCCAGCCGTTGCTTCAATGTCGACCACTTGGTGGCGCAATAATCCTGTGACGAGAGGCAGAGTGAAGTCGAGGCAGCGGGAAGCCCGCAGAGAGTGAGACGGATCCGGCCATCTTAACAGACATGGCCGGATAAGCTGGACAGTTACCGCTGCAGCTCTGCAGAAGCGGGCGCTGTCGTACTGTCCGCTGATGCGTAGCACGTCCTCGGTGCAGTAGTAGAATTCTGAGAAGCCGTAGAACTCGCTGTTGTGGTGGTCGATGGGGGCCTGGTAGGCGCCGAGCAGGGAGGCTGTGTCGTTTGGCTGCCCGAGCAGCGGCCTCACCGTCTCCTGGCACCGCTGCCAGTCACCCAGCCCCCGCAGGAAGACCGTTTGCCCGTTCCGCTGCACTGTGTCGGAATGGCCCGCTGGCAGGCAGGGGTCCAGGTAGGGCGTGGATTCACTCGTGCCCGTCTGATCGTTCGTGAGCCTGAGAGGTGTAGTCGCATTCAGAAAGAGGTCCAGCTGACACCATGGCAGACAGTGACACTGATGCCCATTACACTGAGCATTTACTGGATACCAGAAATAGTCGCCCAGGTGTACAGGTCACAACCGCGACTCCTTAACTGCCGACCACATCTAGTCACTGACTGAAAAGCAACTTGGTCAGCATCTGTTCCAGGTGTGTCTAAGTTGAATTCGTAAACATCAATTTAATCCCCAGGAAGTCTAATCATGTCATATATTGAAACAGACTCTGACCTATATGGGTCAGATTATACTAATTAATTAAAGAAGTAATGAATGATCTAAAAATTAGCAGTGCAGTGCGTGCGTGCGCACACACACCTGTTCCTGGCCAGCGTGCTGTTGACTAGGTCATCCTCGTAACGCTGCCGGGCCATATTGCCCCCGTAGCCCAGGAACGTGGTGACGTAGACACGGTACACATGCTGAGTGTGGTCCTTGTCACAGCCCAGGTTGAACTCTGCCAGCAAGTTCTTGGCTGTCTCCTCCTGGCCGGGGCAGGTGGAGAGGTGAAGACATCATTTAATCCCACAGGGAGACTTTATCATTAACTTTCACATCTAAAGCCTGTATCTTAGGAGTTTACAACTGAGAAAACGACTTAAAGCCAGGGCCAGCCATTACCTGCTCGGGTGAGCTGAAGGTGATGGCAGTGGGCACTTCATAGGCTATTTGCAGCGAGGCTCCGCCCATGTCGATGATGCCAACCGTACGCCTGCGGCTGATCGGCTCCTGATTCTGCACTCCAGTAGTAACCTCGACAACAGCATCCTCCCCTACAACAATCAGGTTGGGTCGTGTTGTGACAACCACCACCAGAATGTGGTTTCCCTTCATGCAGATCTGCTAATCTACCGTTTCCCACAAAAACAATAATTTCTGCCCAATGTGTTACATGACTTCTTCCAAAGACGGGGAGCGGACACTGTTCACAACCTCAGATCCTTATCAGCCAGCAAATATTTAAACCTAAAAATTAACCTCACACAATATGAAGAGGATCAGGAAATGTAACATAATTCCAAGGAAAAGTAATTAGCATTGCTGAAACTCAGGCAAACGGGGCTACTCCTTAAGCTCACACTCACCTTCGTCGGCGTGGTCGAAGCGGCCAAGCACAAAATTAATGCCAATCCATGCATAAACTCCTGCAGTGAGAAAAAGCAGAGCATGCCTTTGACAACACGATAATGCTCACACTATGTGGAAGTTGCGGGTGCTGCAGCCTGAGGACAGGGGGCACCCAAGAGCACAGCAAACCAGTTGCCCTCTCTTACCTTCCTGTTTTCCAGAGATCACTTCCGCCTGGGAGCTGGAGAACAGGAAGTCGAACTCTGCGGGCACGTCTCTCGACAGGTCTTCCAATATCGCCACCTGCTGGCTGGAACGACAACAGCGGAGTCCATCCATCAGACATGGAGAGGCCCAATGCACTACAATCTTGGCTTCACATCTGCAGCGCAGAATGCGAGCATGCAAACAAAGAAACAACCGTAAACAGCAGAATATGAATACGCTTCTTTGCTGCCGGGCTTCTGGCTCACACACGCAAGCTCAGAACCTGTATATTCGCCTCGCCATCTGCTGCACCGTGGGCGGCGCGGCGTGGGAGCTGGCGCGGGCGCCAGGATGTCAGACAGACGGATGGCCCACCTCTCGGGCAGCAACCTCATGCCAGCCGTGCATAGGATGTACAGGGGGGTCTCCCGGTGCTTCTCCCTAGGGATGTGAGCTGCCGCGAAGCTCAGCAGGGGCTGCAGGTAGTCACTGGCCTTGTCAGGCATGAGTGCCAGTGTGGATATTCCTGAAAGATAGCAGAAAGTCACAAGAGGCCGGCCAGCCGGAGGGGTGGGGGAGGGTTTACCTGATACAGATCTCCACCAATGCTGACTGGTCTCACAAACAGAAAGTGTAATGAAGGCCCCAATTCCACCTACAAGACTGAGGACCCTTTAGATTAAGGCGTGTGCCGCACTCCACCAAACCCAAATCATTTTATATTTTGTCACACTTTCTGTAGTAAGAGTCTATATTTTCTTGAGTTTTGTTTCCTGGCTCACGGATCAGTCAGCACTTGACACATCATGAACTCCAATAGCAAAATAGAACAGAAATACCTGGGTAAGGGATGGATTTTTTTCACAAAACTATTATTATTCTAATATTACTAAAAAAAAACTTTTTAGTAATTGCATACGAAACCTTGGTGTGCAAATAATTTAGAAAATATGGGAGGTGGGGCAACATTAGCAGAAAACACTTCCTTGTTAAGTAAGTTTTTTTTTCCTAACATCATGGAAAGCTTGAGTAATTACTGATAAGTCTGAAATACTTTCGCCCAAAGCCTGGGAATGTAGCTTTCATAACATGTATTAATAACAGGTGGTTTGTTCCATGTTTCAAAATGACAGATAAAGCGCCATTCCCCGAGACCACAACTTATGCTGCGTTCCATTTACCCCAGAGGTAGGAAGTTGGACTTAACCTCATTCCAGTACAACAAGTCAGAAAACCATTTAGCAATAAAAGGGACCTGTTTCAAAAAGCAGGATCTCTTGCTTAGCCGGATAACTTCTTGGATTTAAAGTACCCCAGTTTAAATGGCCTTCATCTTCAATCATTTACATTTAACCCAGGCTACCCTGTATCCGCCAAGTTACACTGCTAAGCAAGAAATCCTGCTTTCTGAATCAGGCCCCAGTTCTACCCAGGTTTATTGTTAGCCTGTTAGTTAGTATGTTAATGTTATATTACTTGGTATTTTGCGCATAAAAGCACCACAGCAAAATGTGCACAGATATCAGTTGGACAGTACTGTGTTTATGATCATTTAATGAGCCACAAATAAGATGTAAGTGCTAATAAACATCATATAACTATAGCTGAAACTTCTCCTGAGGTTGGGCGCCCCCACCTTGAATTCTGAGGTTGGGGTTGCAGAGGTTCCTCCGATTTTCTGAGTTGGAACATCAATGACGCTTTGTGAAATGTTTGTTGTATTTTTTAACCCCACTAGATAGTGCTCTTGGGTTGTTTTGGGGCATGCACGGTGGCCTTTTTTGAACAGAGCGCACCATCTAGTGGGGTCAAAAAATATAGCAAATGGTTCATGAAGCGTCATTTTGTCCATCTCTAGAACGCAGAACTCACTGTTCCCATTCTCTCCCACCCAACCCCCCCTATATGAATTAGCCCCCTGCACCTGGCTTTATCTTCTTGACCACAGGGGTGCGGTCATGGTCCCGCATCTGCCGTATGTCCAGCAGCGAGTGGGGGTTGCCGTTGTGGGGGGGCCAGTAGTAGACAAAGACGCGTGAGCCGCTGCTTCCACAGTCGACCACGATGCCGTAGTTCAGCGCGTGGTTTGTTACGTCAGTCGCCTCCATGTGCTCCAGGAAGGACAAATACCTGCCAGAGAGAGATGGTTAAACCTAAACGAAGGCCATCTATGAAACACACCCAGTGGAACTCTCCAGGATTCGGGGCCAATGGTCATTCAATCATAGCGCCCTGTGCCATTAATATGCACCTATCTGCACCGCTATCACATGTGAGATAACTGATGTTTTCCCACTCTGCTCACTTATTCACGTGTCCTGTCCGCTGAGCAGGCTTCCAGTGCTCCGTCTGGTACAGGCCCAGGACAAGCAGCAGCAGGCATGTGACAAGCACTGGCCAGAAGAGGCGCTGTCGAGGCAGGCATCCCAGGGACAGGAGTGACAGGCTGAAATGCCAGGAGGACGGAAGACGGCAGGATAGACTCAACCTGGAGAGGCGGCGGGGACACTGTTAGTCCCACTCCCCATGGCAGGGCTCAGCCCAAACCAACCCAAACATTACGCTCTGACACTGCCAGTCGTTATAAGTAACTAACAATGTGGTCTGACACGCACAGAGCCATACATCAACAGTTTATTCAGCTATTGCACTTTGATCTCCACAATCAGTGTTTAACACGTTTCAAAAATGCATTAATTTTGGTAATATCACCGACACAACGAGCCCGGAGCAGTAGTGAGGGCTTCGTTTATAGGCTACCTGGCCATGGGTCCGGCAGCGGCTGTCACCTTCTCATGGTCACGTGACACCTGGACCCTGCGGTCTTCCGAGCGATCAAGAGGTAAGACAAGATCAGTCAGACAGAGATACACATTTACCTCAATGTTCATTCGGCAATGACGACAACAGGCAGAAAGATGACTAACTCAATAACAACTGCTCCTAATAGGACGGCGAGCCTCGATAAAACCGCAGAACTTCGACCGGAAGTGGCTTCCGCTTTCGCCACAAAACCGTTAGTTGACTTTAAATGTAGTAATAAAGTCACCAGACATTTTTCTAACGTTAAATTAAACCTGAACTGTCTGATCACCTAAATGTGTATGTATATGGTAAACCCCCCGAAAATTAAGTACCTAGTTTGCCCACATATATAAAGCTAGCTATTAGCCGGTTAGCCAGTCAAGGTAGGTAAACGCCGCACACACGATGTCAGTTACCTGTACCTTAGACAGGCTGGCGGTGGCTCCACGCTGCTGCTCGGTTTGGTCCGGAGAAACGCGATACGCAGTCACTCATGTCGCCGTTATCGCTGCCGCACGGCGCCCCGTTTCATCGACCTGCCTGTGACGAAATACGGCGCCACGTCACTAAGGAAACCGCAGCACTGTCGCAAAACGCCGGCGGCGTGAGTCCGCCCCATTCATGTGGGCTCGGGCGCCCACGTGTGTTATAATGCAGCCGGGCTCTGCTACTGTCTCCCCGACACAAACAGGATCGCTGATAAAAGGACGTGGAGCCGAGTCATACAGCATACTGTTCCTTAAACTACATCTACAACCTACGATTCTAGTAATAAGCAACTAGATATCAAATTCAACGAAAATATTATGTAAGGTTTAGATTCAAAGGGTGAAATCTTTATGCCTGATTTCTGGTAATGATTATAGGCTGTATGCATTCCATCCCAGGAATACGAAATTACTGAACAAAACGTTATATGAAAAGATGCTCAGATTCCATCCCATCCGGGCTGTACCCCAACCTTGTGCCCTATGATGCATGGGACAGGCGGCTCTGGAGCCAGCACCACGAAGCAGGATTTCTTGCTTAGCCAAATAATGTGTCGTATTTTAGATATCCTAGTTGATAATGGACATCACTTTCGTTCTCTTAAGCCTACATTTAGCCCAGATTACCTAAAATATGACAAGCTATTCAGCTAAGGACGAAATTCAGTATCGTAATACAGGATAAGCGGTGAGAAGATGGATCGATGTTTACATACATAATTCAGTTTGACATAGTTAACTTTGGTTAACTTAAATTATCTGAGCTAATATTACTTTCAATCTATGGATGTAATAGAGTTACAGTCAGATCGCCTGCATTCTGAAACGTATAGAGACCAAAGACAGATGACTTCAGCATAAGAACGCCTATATTGACCTCCCTCGCAACGTTTTGTTAATTTGTTAAGTTAAGTCAAAAGTCAGAAATTCTGTGTTAGCCAGTTACAATACCTGACCGTCACACACTCCAACTGTACATTTGGTTCCCAATGGCGAAATGATTAGTGTTCCAGTCATGAACAGTTTCCACCTGAAACATCGCTATCCCTTCCATGTCCAGCAATTTATATAGCTTTCCAAAGTTATATAAAGCCCGTTCAGAGTTTAGTTCTTTGCAAATTCTTGCCACAGTCAATTCCAACTGCTGGCATTAATGTGTTCTGTGTTACCCAGCTGGTTCCTGTTTTTGTCCCTGAGTCTGTCTAATGTATAGTAAGGTTAAGGTTAAGGTTACTTTATTGTCATCATCGGCTTTATGCATGTACAAAGTGTGATGCTAGTACCCTGATAACAACTGTTTGAACCTCTGCCTGAACACTTTGTTGTTAGTCCGTTTGTTTTGTAGAATAAGCTATGCTCATGGGTGCCATCCCTTTGTCTTTGCAAGAGCACTGGTGGCCTAATGGTTAGGGAAGCACACGTGTAGTTGAACGTTTGTTGGTTCTAATCCCTGGTCAGTGATGTACCACTGAGGTGCCAGACCAAGGTACCCCCACCCCCAAGCACAGCTCCCCAGCTGCTGAATTAGCTCCCCCTGCTGTGTCATGATGTCACATATGCGTTGGGCACATTTTCTTGTGGTGTGTCAACAATGAGAACTAATCACTAATCAATTTCACTTCGTCATACAAAAAGCTACAAAATGACGCAGGTCTGTTGCATGTCATCATCTTTTACTTGCTGAGGGAAAGTACAACAAAACGAAGGCATATTTGTTCAAAGTATATTTTTAGCCCAAATGATTTATTGCATACATTACATTTTCTACTTCGTTTTAATATCTATTATTGGCTTGATTGATCGCCATTTACCCAGCAGGTGTCACTATGATGCGAGGTTTTGACCAGCCGGAACGACCGAATCTTTTTCAAAGTCAACCATTTTAATCTCTCAGGTGCCCCGTTTCTGTCATCATTCATTTGCGGTGTTCTTCCAGGTAGACTTTTAATGAGACTAGTGTGAGAGATGTGCATTTGTCACTCGCTTAAATAGTTTTGCTTGTTGTAAGTGGTTTCAGGTCGAGAAACGTTTGCTTGTGGTCACGTGACTTTGGCCTTCATTCCCACAGCCCGTCTCATTCAATCCAGCCGCTGTGATGGATCAGCTCGGATACTCCTGTGTGTAAGCGCCCCAGAGCTGGCGAACTGCGAATTAATTTCAGTAACGGTCTTTGAATTCCGAGCCTCCCTTTTATAAATCCACGATAATGATACAGTCAAAGGGTGAGCGGTGTTTACTATAAATGCAGGTTCTGAAATTTGGAGGCGGGCAGTCTAATCTCATATGCTCCGCTTAGCAAATTACCAGAGTTAAAAGATATTAAATATTTAAATAAGATATAATTTACTTAACATGACCCACTTACAACTGAGCCGCATAATCTGCCCTCTACAATCACTGAACTGTAATTATTTACCGCAAATTTTTCGTATCAAGGGGCATGTTTATTAAACACATCTCTTGCTTATGTAGCAAAAAAAAAAACAAGCCTAGCAGTAGAGGAATTTCACCATAACGTTGCAATTTTATTTTCCAGACTAAGGTTAGCTTTAAAAAAAAAATTAATTTAAAATAATTAGCTAACTCATTAAATATTCTTTTAAGAGGCAGCAGGTGGCACTGTGGGCTGAGACATGCGCTTCAACCTGAACAGTTACTGGTTTAGATCTTCGAAAGGACCGTCATATGTGTACAAGATAACATACTTAATGTAAATTATGTAGAAATTTCTAGTTGTTTGAATCTGAAAATGAATCTTAAATTGCTATTGAGATTTCCCTGAAAACAATAACATTGCCTGGCTGTAGACTGGCATCCTGTGAAGGTTGTACCACCTGTACTGTATCACCCAGTGCTGCTTAGGATAGACTCCAGGCCCCTGCACGATGCGGACAGAGATACGTGTCTTAAAAATAAAGGAATGGATTGAAATCTTCTTTCTGTATTGTAAGATTTGCATCCTGAGAGGCAACATGTTGTTTAACAAACATTCTTCCTGGAAAACAAGTCCTTCACATGGAAGTTTTCGTCAAGCCTAATTTCCTACTCGAGGCCACACAAGGCCCCTAAAATGATTAATTACTGGCCACATGTGGGGTAAGGTTTTGCCCCCCACGCCACCACAAATAATAGAAATAACAAGGAAAACAAGAATCTGGTTTCTAATGGAGTGTAATGGCCGGTGCTGCTTCCAGGCTTGGAGGCCCGTCCTCGGTGCGTGTCTGCACCGTCTGTTTCTGCTGGCGGGAGTTCAGCACGAAAGCACCGTATTACCAGCTGCTGTGTCACAGTAAGCAGTTAGGACCGGCTGGCTAATGATGTAGTTTAGGCTTTGTTGGAGATAAAGAAACTATCATACTGTTCTAAAACGTAGTGTACGAGTGGCCCCCAGCCACGAGAATAACACCTCTGACGTCAGGAACGCGGCGGCTTACGGAGAAACTCCCTCTCGCGACTGTGCCAACACTCTTGCTGACTTCTTTGTTTTCGCCCCCCAGCGCTGGCCAAAGGTTAACGCTAAGCTAATAGTTATCTGCCCACATCTGCTTTCGCAACAATAAGTAACACTGCAAAAAATGTTTCCACCAGATGTTGGTTAGTCATTTTCCAGCCCTTCCGATATTTTAGTTCTGTCGAACTTCATTCTTGGCTACTTGTTTGTATAGCTGTGGTCTGATTCACGTCAGCATGGATTTTCCTGTGACGGTCCCCCATCGTTAACCACAACACCCTCTGCTGGCCATTACATTGTGGCCCGAGGGTGTGTCCTATCGTGTGTACTGTGAGCTTCATGTCTGGCGTGTTTTCTATGTGTTTAGAAAGTGTATGTAATCACGCTGGCTGATGGAGGCACCGTGGGCCTGTGTTAAGTTCTGACTGAAGAGCACATCTAACATATCCTGTTCTTTTTGTTTTGTTCTGCATAATTGAATCTATTTCCCCTAGGAGTAATTTGTATGATTTTTTTTAAAGGTGGGGGCATCATTTATGCAGTGAGGGCAACCTTATCATGAATCAATTTTATTGAATAATTGATTGACCATGGTTGGGGGGGGGGGTGTCACTCTTGGGGCCAATCAGCTTTCAGCGGGGGCCAGTGCCTCTGTGGCTCCACCCCTATATATGCCCCTGCTTTCCCCCTTCATTCTCAGCCACCCCAGATTGACACGTAGGGTCTCCGTCCACAGACTGTCACATCATGAGGGCAGAGTGCGTCTGGTGGCTCATCCACAGTCTGGCAGTCATGGCCACAGGCCCGGCCACTGGCAAACGACACGATGTGGCTTTTTGCTTTCGGACTCCAAAAAGCTGCCCTTTCCTATCTTGTGGTGTTAATTGGGCTCTTCACTGCCAGGGCATCTATCAGAGATCAGCGTCCATGCAGAGCTGGCCTGTGTATGTGTGTGTGTGTGTGAATTAGGTTTATATTACATTGTGGGGACCAAATGTCCCCCACAATGTGATAAAAACTTGTATTTTGACATTTGCCATTTTTCAGGTCCCCACAAAGAACTGTGAATGCAATCAAAAAGCTAAAAATGCCAAAAGTCTCATATTTTGTTTGGTTACTTATGATTAAGGTTAGGGCTGGGTAGGGGTTAAGGTCGTCATGCTGGGATTAGAGTTTTCCCTATAGAAATGAATGGAGAGTCCCCACAAAGACATAATTACAAACCTGTGTGTGTGTGTCTGTCTGTTCCTTGGTACATAAAAAGCAGGAATTATTAGCCAGTGAAATGCTCTGGTTTAAATTCGGGAGCATCCAATCAGCTGCCTTGTCTACTTGTGCCTCCCTCTGAAGCTTCCGTCCTCCGGTTTATCTGAGTGATTATCGCTCATCGTGTGATTTCGGGTAGTTCCTGCTGACCTGGATGTGCAGACTCCCACTACCACTTCCTCTGTTATTGATCTAACATGATGTAACAGGCAGACAGACACATATACAAAAACAAAGACCAATTAGGTCAAGGTTCTGTTCTTTTGCTAGGTCTGCACCCAGTGAGTTGGCCTTATCTCGGCCGCGTTGTGTCAGCTGTTGCTGTAGCACGCAGCTGTTGTTTCTGCAGTGCACAAAGGGTGAGCAAAGATTTGGTAGGTTTTTTTTCACCTGGTCTCCTGGTCTTTCATAGTCTGACAGGGGAAAAATCCCAGAATGCACCATGTTTTACTTGGTGTTTTGGCTCCCATGTTTCTTGTAGGCTTGAACTCCTCTGTTCTCTCTGCTTTTCTCTCACCTGTCTTCCTCCCTTCCAGAGTTTCAGTACGCTGTGTGAGTGGACTCCAGTTAGGAGGCTCCGTTTATCAAAATAGATGCTTGTTGCCCCAAATAAACTGCCACCTGGGGGCGATTAAAACTTCCTTAATTAATTTTTTTGACCCCTTTCCGTCTGATTTATGCAGTTGCATTTTTCCCACACTAGATGTCAGCAATGCTCTTCTGATTCAGCGCTCTCCCTTTCCTGAGTGGATGTGTCCATATAAATTATAGCAGTCTGCTGCAAGAAGTTCGTCTTCTTAACACATTAAATTTGGTTTCTCACGTATACAAAGATCCCAAAACTGTCTGCTATAATATTTGGAAGCAGCAAATTCTATAGCTGCACTAGCTTGTTTTGGGAAAAGTTCCCTCACTGGTTTGGTTCGTTAATGTGTCCTCATGTCAGTATACCGGGTCTGACCCCCCCCCCACACACCTTGGCTGCAGGAGTTGGCTGGATGCGTCACCATGTTGCTCAACAACGGGAACATGAAGGACATCAGGCTACCCTTCACCCCTTGGCCGTCTTACATGACTGATATGTGTAGTGTCAGGATTCTACTTACAGCGATCTCCTGAGGCTTGACTTTAGCAAATGTCTTCCTGCTAGCGGAAGAATTCAGACAGTTTAGTTACTTAGGATTTTCTTACAGATGATTCTCACAGAGTGTCTGTCGCTTAGTGATAAATTACGTTCTGCTGATAATTGCATTAGAGATGTCTTCCGAATTGATAATCGTAACGATGTTAACTAAAAAAATGCAATGGAAATGTTGATCTGCATATTTGTAACATTTAACAAATTGTCTTTAGCGCTCTTGTGACCTGACCAGCTCGTGTTAGTGGGTCTGGGAATTCTGGGAAATCCATCGCCCCATGTTACTGTACGCCGCTCGGCCCTCTGGGACTCGCACAGCAGCATTGACTCTGGTGTCGCCTGGCAACCTCAGGCACAGGTGCAGGAATCCCTGAAGGGGGGTGAGGGGGTTAATGACGGTGTGACATGTCTATCTCCTGTTAAGGATGAGCCCCTCCCAAATCTGAGCCCTGCCACCTGTTTGAGAGGGAGGGAGGGAGATTGGGGGCCAAATAATTGGGGTCCCCCAGGGAAGAGAAAGCTCCCAGGTGTGTATCTCATCGCCGGGGGGCGTCCGGTCCGCTGCACCTCACAGCTCCTCGAGAGCTCGCCGTTTCCGCCAGCGGCGGGTTTCATCTGTCCACGTGAAAATCCCAAAGCGGTCTCCTGGTAATTGAGTCCGAGGACACCGGGTTTTCCGGAGCTTTCTCTTTAAAGTGCCTCATTTTTGCTTCCAAAATCCGACGTGTTTTGGCTGGACTTGATGGGCCAGCTGTGTTTTTGAAGCTCCCTTTCCTCCCATGTCACGTCGACAAACACGGCCTTGCCCGCAGTCTCTGGGGTGTCGCCGCCCCTGTGGCCAAGGAGCAGATGCAGGTGTGCAGCGTGTTACAGGGGCTTTGGACCATATGGCGGGGGTGGTGGTGAAAAGAGGGGGTGTTTTACTGCAGCTGTGCCCCCCAGCTATCCATGAATATGGGGGCCCTGTCCTCTCAGTTTCCACAGACATGCAATCCCTACCCATGTGGCTTTTAGGCCATTGCCATTGGCCGCCATGGCCACCATCCTGCTGAAATTCTACAGGACATTCTCCAACTCACTGGAGTCCCTGGCAGAAACGTCTCCACCCGCTTCTTTTGTACATTCCTAGCTGTCAGCTGGCCTCTAGCACATCTAAGCACCGACTCGAGAATCGGAAGTGGTACGAGTACAGCGGTTCTCCCGCCCTGATTTTCCCACCTGATTGGCTCTTTACCTTCAAGCCATGAGCCAATACTCAGATGTTTAAGCTGTAATATGTCAGGAGATCTAAATGCCTCAAGCTCTCTAGAATAGGATGTATTCAGAAATGAAGCACTTTGTTCTCTGCTCTCCTGTGTCATGTCAAATGTTGAATTTCCCATCAATTTCACCAGGGGGCGCTTTTTTTCTATTCCTTCTCTGAGCCGCACAGAAGGCATCTGGCATGTTGCTCCCTGTTTTTTGTGTGTCAGGTGCCCTGGAGTGCTCACTGTTTGGGGGGGGGGGGGAACCAGCACCACTGCATCATGGTCCCACTTGTCTGTGACTGACCTGGAAAGCATCTTGGCGATGGCATCTTATCCTGCCCCCTCCTCCGGGGGGCTGGACAGTCGCCAGATAGTCCACCTGCTCTAGTGCCCCGCCAGTTTCTTGCCACCAGTTTTTCAGAAGTAACACCATGATGCTGATAGCCAGGTGGAGTGAACTGGTGTGACTGTAGCAGGTTGTGCTTGCTGTGCTTGTATGCTTATCAGAATCAGGCTTATATGGACGTCTTATACTGGCACTTACCGGTTTATACTGCTAGAAATTGGCTTAAGTGAGTAGCTGTGGGCCCCTCTGGACATTAACCGCCAGGCTAAAAGCCGTGTCTGCGTCAGTTACTATCTAGTGCATCCTATTGGTCATTATGCCAGATGTTGGTTGTCTCCAGGAGTGTCTGTGATCATGTGATCATTGCTGGGGGTGCCACAACAGAATGTTGCTGCGTTTGGTCATGTAAAAGGATGGACAGGATCACAAAGGATGCACCTACTGAAAATCATTTGTTTTTCAACAAGATAACGACCCTAAGCACATCTCAAGGTTATATAAGTACTGTATTATCTTATGAAAAAGGAAAGAGATGGAGTGCTGTGACAGATGACTTGGCCCCCACAATCCCCTGACCTAAACCCTATAGAGCCAGTTTGGGAACCCTATAGAGGCAGTTGGGTCGAAGAGTAAGAGCAAGGTGGTCAACTTGTGGAAACTCCTTCAGGACTGTTGGAGAAGCATTCCAGGTGGCCACATCTGGAAGTTGATTGAAAGAATGGCAGGAGTCTACAATGCTGTCATTGGAGCACAAGGGGACTGTTTTGAAGAGTCCAAAATATGTGAAAATTTTGAGATGTTGAAGACTTCTCTTGGTCATTGCAGTATTTGATATGTCTTACTTCATTGCCCCGAGGCCTTTTACTATAATCTAAAATAGTGACAAATACAATAAAAGCAGGTGTGTCCAGACTTTTGACTGGTACTGTACATGTAACCATCATGAACCCAGACCTTCTCAGATGGGGCTTGTACCTTATCCCCTAACTCTGCTGAGATTTCACAGACCTCCCAGTGCAGATTCACAGAGGCTGGGGTTTCTGGTTCCCAGCTCAGAAATGCTGGCCCAGATGGGTTCCTGGTTGTGCTCGGAACACAGTTAAGTGTCTGAGTCACACCACGAAAAGCTGACGGTAGTTAATCTTCGACAGACTGCGTCTTTCTATTCAGCATTGTCTGACACGTCATGTGTTCTCATTACTGTTACTGTCAGTCAGCTTCCCCAAAGCTCTCTGCCCAAACAGGAACACATACTTCACCTGAATCCTATTATTTCGTGTTACACCCAGAAGATTTCTATCCCCCTCGTACTACTCCAGAAGCAAGTTGCTCCCCCAACCCACAAAGCTGGCTCTATTCTACAGTTATGGTCATTAAAACATTCCTTCTTATAGTACATAAATGTCTGAAGGTCCGACGTTCATTCTTTAAAAATGCAGTAATAAAAGATAACTGGGGATTTCAAAACAATGTGAAACGTAGGATAGATGGTTGACTTTAAGGTTCTTGGCGTATTCTGAAGCATTAAGCACAATCCAGGTAAACAGACTGACATCATGGATATATTTGACATAAATAAGAAATAAGATTTTGAGGTTGTTTTTTTCTTCAGTGACTCCAGGATGGTCCCCAGGAGGTCCTGGAGTGCTCTGGGTCTATAGAACATTTAAAGAATTTTGAGATCTTTCCACACCTGAGATGTGTAAGAGGTGAGACTCCTGAAGCTCACGGAAGGGCGAGTCTTTCACAAATGGAGGTTTGCCATGTGGCTTATCTACTATAGTTCTCCAAATTGTCACTCTAATCTCAACTCCGGTATGAGTTGGGTGAGGATTGGATGAGTGGGACCAGTGTATAGAAACCAGGATAGCCTCAGACACTCGGAGCCCTCAGTGAAGCTGCCCCCAGGATGTTCCCATAGCCAGTGCTGATCAAGGCAGCCAAACATAGAAACATCTTATTTGGTGTTCAGGCCTAACGAATTTTAATAAACTACTGGAGTAACAGTTTTCAAATGCATAAAGATAAAAATGTACGTGAATTACAAAAATAAAGTGACGTTATAGTAATTTTAGTTGTTTGAAATGGTGTCAATGAGCAAAAGGCAATACCCACAATCCCCTGGGATGATTGTCTGTTAGCCATGGGGGGGGGGGGGTTGATGTTTAATTGTATAGGTCGAGGAGCCCCAGCCAACACATTTATCTGAAACGTCTCCTCAAATTCACCTTCATCACCACGCTGTTGGTTTTGCTTCCTGCTTGATGACTCGAACCTTCTCCCACTGCCCCTCTCCAAGGTCTGACACCAACCTCCCCCCCCACCAGCAGTCCAGAAGTTTCCTTTTAGGGTCTCCTCACCCGGCACACAAACATACATGCCTCCAGGAATATAACACGTTTTTAAATAAACCCTTCCGAGTGGATGGGGGGGCTGGATAAGAATCAATGGGGTCGCGTCCCCGTTACCCTTTACGGCACCCAGCCCACGTTCCTTTGTTTACACGTCTGACGTAGGTGCGTTGTGAGATGATGTCGCTCGTTCCCTGGTTGGAGAGGCTGAACTTGGACTGAGAGTGAAATCCCCAGGGCTCAGACGGAGTCCACCCTACTGATTTGATTTATTCTGCGGCAATAAAAGCTACACGGACTGCGTGTGGCCTCACATTAAAAAGAGGAGGTGAGCTGAACCCTGTTAACGCTTACGAGGTGTTTGCGAGCAGCCTTAGCGGCCACTGCCCCTGTTCTCTTGTGGCGCCTTCTCCAGGCACTTTAATGGTCTGTCGTTAATTCCGTTCACTGGGTTTGTTTATGCTCTGAATTGGAGGCACACTTTCACGGGAGACCCGACACTGGATCGGATGTCTTACGTTTGTGTTTGGGGGGGGGGGGGGGTAGGTGGGGGTTGTGCCAGTAAGCCCCCGCCGGTGGAGACATTGTGGCACCTTGTGTATATATAAACCTCAGACGCACAGCACTGGGTGTAGCTCTGGCCTGTGAGGTCCTGTGTGTGTGTGTGTGTGTGTGGGTGGGTGGATTAGGGTTATATTACATTGTGGGGACCAAATGTCTATTATTTTGAAGTTGTGGGGACCATTTTTCAGGTCCCCACAAAGATCTGTGAATCAATAAATGAAAAATGCCAAAAGTCTTTTGTTTTGTTACTTATGGCTAGGGTTAGGGCTGGGTAGGGGTTATGGTTGTCATGTTGGGATTAGAGTTTTGTGTGTGCATGTGTGTGTGTGTGTGTGCGCGCGCACGTTTGCGTGCCCTGGGCTCGGAGGCTGAGTCTTCCAGATCCATCCTTGTATAAATAGTCAGTGAGAGAGCAGGCTCCATGCCACTCCGCCGTCCAGTCACGCTTATCTCTGTGGGGGTGGGGGTCGGAGGAGGAAGGCGGGCCGGGAGCCTTCTGGGGGTTAATCTCAGACGCTGCAGCCAGCTGGAATCCTGCTCTGACAATACAGCCAGATCCTCTCCTGTTTGGCTCAATGCGGTCGATTAGCAGATTAGCAAAAGAGGCTTAAATAAGCTACTGAATGGTTTACATGTTTATAAGAGCTTTTTAAAACTAAACAGTGCAAGGTAATGTTAAAATTAGAGCTTCCTGGCACTTGGACGAGCAACCTTTCAGGCAGAGGGGCTGGATCAGTAGCCGCTAAAGCAGCTACAGCCCATAACATCTGACACTACTCCAGCCCAGTCAGACAGACGCCGTTGATGTGCCATTTGCTCAGGGTCCATCAGCAAACAGCTGCATTTTACTGGATCATTTTCCAGCTTCAGGTGTTTCAGGCTGGCCTTTCTGGCAGGGCAACCTCAAGTCCAATGTCTCTTAAACAAAGACGCAGTGAACTTGGCAGATAGGTTGAATCGCCTCTTTTTACCGTTTTGTGTGGGTCAAGGAGTTTGGGAGCTGTCAAAAGTGCCCCGGATTCCCGCCGTGTCAGCCTGCCTTTGTGGGTCCGTGGTGCACATCAGGAGCACAATATCAGCCTGTGTACCGTGAAGGCCACAGGTGGGAGGCCTTCACAGGATCACATTCACAGTGACATGGTGTGTGTCTAGATTATTCTGACAGTGACCTGCAGAATGTCTACAAGACTATCACAGTGATATGGGAGGGTATTAAGAACACTTTCACAGTGGTATGGCCTTCACAGTGATGTGAGAGGGTATTGAGGCGGCCTTCATAGTGATGTGTAAGGTAGTGAATGGCCTTTGCAATGATGTGGAGGGCATTGAGGCGACCTTCACAGTGATGTGTAGGGTGTTGAAAATGCCTTCACAGTGATGTGGGTGTGTCTAGAAGGCTTTCACAGTGAAACACTTTACAGTTTTACTTTCACTTATTTTGACTACCTTACACTTATGTATATTGCCTTTTTCCTGAAGAAATGATAGGCTTCCCTCATGCCATTAGAAACTGGAGCTTTTCATCTGAGCTCCTGGACTTCAGTGACATGAAGCCATCAGGTGGGACTCGGCTTACAGGAGATTATCTGGGGCTCCTCCTCCATTCTGAGATGACAGAAATCCTGAACTTCCTTGGCAGCATTTCTACTTCGCTGCATCTGCTTAGTATCATCCTGGGGGGGTTGCAGCTGTGTAAAAAGGGCAGCCAGTGGTTGCTGCCAGCTCTACCCTTGTTGGTTGACGCTTGGTGGGAGATTCCCAGCTTGACCGTTTCCTGAACTTCTGTAGACCCCAACCTCACCTCTCCCTGACCCACTCTTGACCCGTCCCTGATCCTTCCCAAAAGGTACCCTCTGAGGCTGGATTCTCAGCTCTCCCCTGAATTAAACCAGAATGACTGGCTGCCCCCTGTGGGAGGACAATGCAGAGGGAAGCCACAAATGGCTACTTTGAGTTTTTGTAATGTTGCAGATGTTTAGAAGGTTTAGAGGTCCCAGATGAAAAAAACTTGACTGCTGGCCAGGACTTAGACACCAGTGCTGATTGGTGGTTTCTGGTAAATACTGAGGAAAGGAGACTGGAACAACCAGCGCCTCAGAGCAGCTGATTGGCTAAGGTGCCTGGAACATCGCCATGGAAACCACAGCTGCTCTTTAGCTACAGAAATGTGTTTAAAGAAACTATGGATGTGTGACAGGTGATCTAATGAGGGGAAGGGGTATCTGTTCTCAGGTGCTATTATCCCCCCATGGGAGGAACCAGGGCAATGAACCAATACAGTAACTGGATGCTGGAAACCTCTGATATTATGGGAACTGGGATTCTTGTCTAGCTACAAAAAGAATCTTTTTACATTAGTCTGACACCCGTTCCTATGCACCCACCCAGGCAAGCATGTGAGTGTGTGAACTTCCGCAGGCCGCAGCGCCATTAGTAACGCCAAACCCCACCGCGGGACAGCATCATTTGTCATAAGAAAGCTTCTGGAAAGTTCCTTGTGAATCTGTCCCGCCATACACTGTTTATCTGAAACGGGAAAATCAAGCTGAATCACCACAAAAAGATGTACCCGGCCCTGCATAAATCGTGCTGTTTATAGTGCTCTGACACTGCTAATGGTCCCCGTTGCTGAGGGTAGGGTGACGAGTGCGTACTGCCAAAAGGCGGCCCGTAAAGACCTCCCAGACAGCCGACTCTGCCACATAAAGCCTAAGAGCAATATGTGGGGGGGGGGGGGGGGGGCTGTTTTTACTTTTTTTTTTTAAAAAAGGCTGTAGTGTAACCGTTAAAGTAAAAAACAAAAAATGAAGCATGATGGTACAAAGCCCGGGAGATATTTTTATGGAAAGATTTTA
>JAODLD010000047.1:3868498-3897135 GCA_026781065.1 Mormyrops boulengeri | reverse complement strand
CCCCCCCCCCCCCCCCCCCCCCCCCCCCCCCCCCCCCCCCCCCCCCCCCCCCCCCCCCCCCCCCCCCCCGCGGGTCCGTTTTGTTTTTACTACAGGCTGTAGTGTCACCGTTAAAGTCATAGACATCAACTGAAGCTTGATGGTCCAAAGCCCTGGAGATCTTTTGAGGGACTGATTGTACATGAAATACTCCACAAAAATGTCCAGTTGGTTAAATAGGAAACAAAATTGAAAGGTGCTCTGCATAGAAGAGTCAGTGGACATCTGAACTGTTTATGTTACCGCCCATGTTAATGTCCTTCATCCACGTGGCAGAAAGAATCTAAATGGTGTCGCTGACTACTGTCGAATTTCACATATTCAAGGCATTTTTGAAAATGCTGTCATCCAATTCTCAGTAGTTAACCGGCTAAGCAAGAGATCCTACTTTCTGAAACAGGCCCCAGGCAAACACCGTAGCAATGTGTCCACAGAGTGCGGTTGGACAGTACGATGTGCACGACCGATTTAATGAAACACAAATAAGACATAAGTGGTAATAAACCATATAAAACTACAGCTTTAACTTCTGTTGATAAATGGTGAAGCCGTGTTGAGTTCTAAGGTTGGGTTACAGAGGTTCCTCTGACTTTCCGACTTCAGGGGATGTTCCAGTTGAAATTTCCAATCAGGAACTCAGAAACTCTGACTTCCGAGTTCAGACGGAGCGCAGCTTGTGTCTTGGGGTGCAGGAAAAAAACCCAGATAAAACATCCAAACCGAACCTAAATAAAATGCTGGCCGCGACCTAACATCCAAAAATCGCCAAAATACAAAGAAAATGCCAATAGGTACATATATATAATACATCACTTATGGACTGGCTGCGTTTAGCAGCGTATAGCTGAACAGACTGCAAAATTCATCCATTTTCTGAAACTGTTTGCCCAAGGCAGACTGTAAAATTATATACTCAAAAACTAATTTATTGCATAGCTTGAGTATGATGAATATTTGCATGTGTATTGTGTATTTTTAATTTTATGCTTTAATGGCAGGTATGCTGAGAGACAGTGCATTAAGGAAATGTGTGTAGCTCAGTTTAATGTGTGAGCCTGGCTGTCATTTTGTGTAACTATCAATTTTCTGTGTGTGTGTGTGTGTGTGTTTTGGACTACAGCTGGGTATTAGAAAGATCTGCTCTAAAATACTATGTTTTCAGTCAATTTGTGATCAGTCCATGCCACAGAATCAGTACCAACGGTACCCCCTCCTGGATACCGAGGAGTTAAGCCCCTTAGGTGGGATTTGGGGTAGGGGACACAGGTGTGCTCTAGCCAAGCACCTACACCCCCCCTTTTTTCACAAGGTGAATTTCCAAAATGTTCTGGGTGTCATAGAATAGCCCTCACTAAAGGCTTTCTGAAAAACAACATAATCACCCCCCCCCCCCATCTACGTGTAAAGTCATACACAGATGCTGCCACACTCTTGAAAAGTCACTCACCCTCAGGTATGATGTTTTTCTTTTTGTGGGGGTGAGGGTGGGGGGGGGGAGACATGGCTCAACAGGTCTGGCTGTGCAGCACAGGTGCTATTTGGGCTGGCAAATCGCTTAGTCCCTCTGCTCTTTGAACTGGAGCCTCAAAGGACTCATAGCTGGGGTGTCAGTCAAAGATGGGACAAGCCCCTCAGCACAAAAAGGCACAGAAGCTGGGGGGACTCAAAACCTGATCTTTGTGCTGCATTACTAGGAACATGAAGATTAAATACAGACTGTTGTGTAAATTAGGGGTTTCCAAAATTTTCAAAATTTCATGGACTTGAGGATTACGCACAAATAACAGGAATAGCTGGTTCGCTAGCTGCCACTGTAACACATCTCAGATGCATTAACATTTAAGTTTCCACAGTATAAATAGTAACATACTTAAAATCAGTTTGTTGTCATAAGAAAGGTGCCTTGAAGATAAGATAAGATAATCCTTTATTAGTCCCACAAGTGGGAAATTTGCATCGTCACGGCAGAAAGTGGACGTTACAAGAGTAGAGCAGCAAAAATGAAAAACGATAGGATAAAAACTATATATGTACAGAGTGGATATATAAATATATGTACAACACTGTGGAATTGCACTCAAGAAATATTGCACATAAGAAAACACCATGGTGTATTGGATGTGTGTGTTTCGTTAGTCTGTGTGTATGTGTGTGTGTGGTCAGCTGCAAGGACTTTGTTATGGAGTCTAAGAGCAGTTGGAAGGAAAGACCTTCTGAATCTCTCCTTCCACGCGGTGGATGTGTGGAGGAAGAAAAAACAGTAAATCTTAGGTACAAAATAAATACAGCATTTTATTGGTGTGTAAATGGTATGAAAGATGGGTGTATGGGTGTTTTACTAGGTAAATGTAACAAAAAGACATTCATCTTCAGTCTTCCCCAGGTGCTCACAGAACGGAATATCTAAAACAATAATCTACAGACCAATCACCCACTGTATCTTACACAATTATTGACTTTAAAAGTGTGTTCCGTACATCTGGATGTCTTACCTTTATTTATACATCTACATGTTTATTTATTGATAAGACATCTTTACTACTTCTCTGTTAATTTTTATTCTGTTTATTGTTTTGTGTATTCTTGTCTTGAAACTATGTTTAAATTGTACGTCATTCCGCCACCTGCACCCAAACAAATTGCCTGTTTTGTACTTGGCGATTGTGCACTGTCATTCTGTCAGTGCTGGATCAAACAGTTCACAGTCACATTATGAGTCTGTGTTCTCTTAGAATGATATGCTGTTGCAAACAGAGCCTTCCTTGGGACACAGTTGGGCTTCCTTCAATCTTCGCCTTTCACCCCCCCTCGCTACGCTCTTATCTCTGTTTTGTTGGTGATGTAACCACAACCTTTCTTTTTTTCTCCGAAGGCATTTGTGAAATGAAGAATGGAACCTTTATCTCAGTGTTTCCCATCCCGGTCCTTGGGGATACGCACACAGTCCATGTTTTTACTCCCTCCCAGCTCCTGGGGATTGTCTGATAGGGAACTAGGAGGGGACCAGGGACCAAAAACGTGGACCGTCTGTGGATCCCTGAGGACCGATTTGGGAAACACTGCTTTATCTGATCAAAAAAGGGGGCATCAGGAGAAGGGGGCATCATAAAAAAAATCAAGATTAAATTAATTTTTTCCATAGCCATACACTTCACTATATTTTGCTTTCTTCTGGGTGAGTTTCCCAGAATTAAGGATGGCTGTTTGCGTCTGCATTAAATGTTGTCCGATTCCTAACATTGCCATTCAGGAACCAGGTGTGAGAGCAAGATATTGAATGAGACCTGCACACAGCTGGAAATTAGTGTGGAAATGGCATGGAGGTGTTTAGATGTCCTTCGCATAGCATGTTTGGAGACCCTTTCATTTTCACATTCTTCCTGGGGACTCAGTTGCGCTCCCACCTGCACCCAAAAATGAGACATGGACACATTTTCCACTTGGAGGATGGGTGCCCATGTTGACCATTTCATAAACAAAAAGAGTCTAAGTGTCGATGCAGTCCCAGCAATGATGGGATCCATTGCATTGCTCCTTGCTTCTTAAATTCCATTCTCTAGGATGAAATCAAAAAAAAAAACTGGAAAGATGTTCGTGGAAACCCTGAAAGACCCCTGGAAAAGCGGCCATGGGTAAGAGAAGGTTAGCCATGGACAGAGAATAACGACATCAGGCACAGCAACTGTACCGAAACGGGATTCTGCTTTTGGACATTTCATCCCCTCCTGTCTCCAGCCATCGAAACAGGTCAGTTCTTGAGTGCCAGACACCCTGTCAGTAGATGGGACATCTTACCATGCAGCGAAGAGGAATGTGCCAGTTTAGCTGGTATGAGACTGGCTAGTGGGCCATCGAAGGTTGGCAGCATGCGGGGAAATCCACCAAGGTCTGCCAAAAGGCAAACTCTTCCCACACTGCACACGCCCATTCTGACTGCCCCCTCTACCCTCCCTGCTTTCCTTTAAAGTAACAGCGCTTCTGTAAACACGTCAGTTGAAGCTGCACAGCGACTTTAACCTCAGGCTTTCCGGCCTAGCCAGCCTGAGAACATCTGAGCCACAAAATGCCTCCTCTGATTCCAGCTTCAGACCTACTGGACGTCTCTCTGCAGTGTCTCTATACCAGCAAACACATGGCAGTGTCTGCATTCATGGCACCTGCACTTCTTTATCTTATTGTCTAGTTTTAGGGTTGTATTGTTTTACACTGCCTGTATTATTTGACACTGTGTTTAGTCTCTTTTTAACCAAGTATGGCTGGACATACAAAGATTGCAATGTGTCTGTTCCACGTGGTCAATAAAGATCTTGCTGCCTAGGATAAACTCCGTGCCCCCACCCCCCATTACGCATTACTTGAACATTGTGTCACCTGCCCAAGATTAAATTAATTTTTTCCATAGGCATGCATTTCACCATATTTAGCTTTCTTCTGGGTGAGTTTCCCAGAATTAAGGATGGCTGTTTGCCTCTGCATTAAATGTTGTCCAATTTCTAATTGTGTGTTTTATTCCCAAATAGAAGCCCTGACGTCACCCTACGTGACTGCCTTTTTCTGTTTCCACCTTCTTACATGGCACTGGTCCCTGCACAGCCTGAGTGGGCCCTCTTTGCTGAGGTCATCCTTCCTAATCTTGCGTTTGCTTCTCTGTAGCACTTTGGGAAGCGTGGGTCAAAGGTTCTGCCATCCTGTCGATGTTTCCTTCAACGCCTCAAAAAAAAAATGTGTTAATCAGTGAAAGGAGGATCTGTTTTCATTACGGTTATCGAATAGTCACAATGTCACCTGTCCATTCAGCTGGACGTTGTGCTGTACGCTGCATGGGACAATGCCAGTTAAGGGATTTGCTCACACCTGCAACAGCTATTCTTTCCTGAAACTAATAACATTCATTTATTTAATCACTAAATACCTATACTGCATCATGTGGTTTAACTGGGTCCTGTAGAAAGGTAACGTGATTAATATGCTATTTTAACATTAGCACAATGCAGTGCAATATTCTTCTAAATACCAGCCAGCATAAGGGCATGCTGGCTGGGGGCTCCTCTCATAATGGCTTGTGTGACGGACCAGCGCTCCCATGAGCTGAGTTGGCCATGGTAGCCCTGAAGCTCAGATGGAGCAGGAGAGGCTGCAGGTCAGGGGAAACTTCCACTGTTTCCAAACATAGGGATTACCAGTCACTGGCCTCCTTTCCGGATTTTCTCTCTCGGGCCTTGCAGTCGCATGCATCAGCAAACCAAAACACTAACATGGACTCTCACCTCTGAAGCTGCATATACATTATCCCCAGGATGACGGGCCGTCCTCAATATGGTGCTATGAAGTGATCAGCTGAGGGCAACATTTAGGAGGCGATACGGCGCAATTTGCCACCATTGGCTGTAATAAATACTACGTTTTGTTTATATTGTAAACGTCTGCATGACTGCTTGCGGTTACGTGTACCATTTATTGGTTAATGCTAAGCGCTCCGACTCTCCGCGTTTAATGAAAATGTGACTGGTTTGTAAACGGTATGAATTTGGGGAGACCTTGTTAAATTCAGTGATATAGCACCGCGCCATCTACCTACCCAACATCATGTGACATGAAACCAGTCTTTCATGTTTGTTATCATAGTCCATGAACAAAGTTAGCTTTTTTTAGTATTTTTACCCAATTTCCCAAAAAGTTAGTTTACATAGTATCTTTATTTGTTCACTTTTATCCACATAGTTAGGAGCCAATTCTACTGCTACTAGGAGTCAGTCTGAGTCATTTTTATAGGAAAACACCCATAACACGGGTTTGCATTAAAATAGACTCGGAAAGGAATGTATCATGTCTGAAGTACGTTATCCATCAGCAGCGGCACGGGAGCCGCGTACAGCAGCATGACAGTGACCCTCAGATAACTGCCGTTTTGTGTGGCTGGCAGGCCGGGGCAGGCTCTCCTGATTCGGGGAAAGTGAAGAGAAATCGGGGATGTTAGCAGATAAAGGTGTAAAGCCGCGTGATCTTCGATGCCACCGGGGTGGCAAAAATAAAATGAAATACAACTATTTGGTTTCGTTTTAAAGCAGTTTGTACTCGTTCTGTGTATATGTGTGTTTATGATTGCCTTTAACGAGTAGCATGACATTGTAGGGTAGTAAGGGATACGGCAGCCTATTGTTACTTGAAAAGTAGCTGCAATTCCGCATTTACGGTATCTTTGAGCAAGTTACTAAATCTAGAATTACTGCACTGAAATAAGTGTCTGTGTAATAGGATAAAAATGTTGTATTTTCATTTGAAATCGTTTCTCTACAATGAATTGGTCTGGCACTGCAGGTTCTCAACGTTATTTTTCAGGATTTTGTAGCAATTAATAGTAAATAGGGGTTCAGCCGACATGCAGTTAATCATGTTCTTAAAATATTGAAGTTGAATGTAAATCCACAAACGCTGTTCCCCCACGATGAGAACCACTAAAAAGGCAATGGGCCCAAATTGCATAAATAGGCTACATGTTTTAGAGTTATGATGTGCAAATATTGTATTTTGTTTATTTGCCTGAAAACTACGTAAAGATATTTACTTGTTTGCAAACAAGGTACATAGATAGTTTAGTTGTCTTTTAATCCGAATGACTTAAAGTACCTGTGCAGTCCGCTGAAAGACAATTCCGCGGAGATAATTGGCGCTCCGTTTGACTGTCCCATAAAATCATGCGCGTCCTTTATTCTTCTAAGCTTTATCTGTCACTAGGTTTTATCAACATAGACTATATATTTTTGACAGTATAAACTGTATAAATAAATAATATATAAATAGTCAGTATAAATTGCTTACAAATTGACATCAGCTTTGCATGTGATGCTCTCACCGTTTTGTCTGTAATGGTAATAAATCACATGTACGTTCCCGACGGTGCAAGTTAGCATCAATGATTTTACGATCTTCAGTGTGCGGTTTTACAAACCGCGGTAATCTTCTTAGTTCTCCTTGCTGGGATTGCACGCCATTTTGATTAATTTTCACTGTCGCGGTTTTTTAATCGCATATGACCCGTGCAGTTCTGTTCGCCAGTTCCAAATATAAAATGTACAAATAGGAAGATACTGGAAATACATTACTTTCAAACTAAATATACTTAACGCATTCATTTGTTCGAATGTATGTGTTCAAATAGGCCAATTTAATTAAAATACTTTCCTAAGTTATATACATTTACTTTATATTTCTGACCTAATCATTAACATGTAATTGTAAGCGCTGTAATTCAGTAAAGGGCATAAGCGGCCCAGCTTCTCAGAAATTAAAATGTATAATTTAATATTTAAAATGGAGGATTACCAGTTGTATATAACGGTGAGCGTAAGCGCTATTTTTATCTTAAAAATAGCAAGAATGAAATCGAAAGTAAATTAAACAGTGACAACAAAACCATAATATTTGCAACAATCATACACTAGCACAAAAGACAATTATTTTTACGGTTTTACAAAACACGTATATCAAAAGACGAATCAAAAGACGAAAACAGACGAATGTATATATTGTATTGTATCGTATTGTATTATATGGTATTATACTATAATATATACGGTCAGGCGCGCCACAGCAGTAGCCTTATTTACCCAAATTTTCGTTTGAATTATGTTACAATGACGTGTATTATTAAACGTTCCATGCAGTCAGTGTGAGACGAAAGTATCATTTTCAGCTTTTAATGCATCCATCCTGAGATAGAATCTGATCAGGAGGGATTAGAACGGTACCAGGGCCGTAAAAGCATCTTAGCTTTTCTCACTCGGCATAAAAGGTGGGCTATTAACCGCAATGAAATACCCGAATGCAGTTAGAGCAATTCCAGTGTACAACACCGGTAAAAAAAAACACTAAACTATATATACATATCATATCAAATATGTATATGTATAAATCAAACACACGGCTTTGCTTATTTAAAAAAAATACCATTTGGCCGCGCAAGTCGTCCCTAATATCCAGGTGATGTGCATGATTAGTTATAGCGGAGTATATTCTTCAGCCTAAACCACTGTGACATAATGTGCAAAAATGCATGTTGCCTGCAAGTATTTGGTAATATTGGTTTGTTTGGAAGAGACTCTTTGCGCTGCTCCTCACCTGACTCTGCCGCTAGTGAGTAGGTGTGCTGTTAGCGGAAAGATTCGGTATCTCATCTCTCATTTCGGACAGTATAATGGGATGCACTCGGAAACGGTGTTCCCCTCCGATTTAAAGTCCAGCCCGTGAAAAGGGGGCTCTGGAAAACGCTCGAATTCAGGCTGGCTTCTGTAAAGAACTGTCAACTGCAAACTGCAAAATTTCTACTAGTTGTTTGCCCTCTGTTAAGTTATTCTAAAAATGAAGCGACTAGTTTACGATATATATATAGGCTATATACACACTTCGAGTCTCGTTCCAATATTTTCATTACAGATTAATAATGTTTAAATCGAATAGTTATAATTTTTGATAAAGAAGAAAAGAGAAACGGAAAGAATCTGCACCGACGCCCGCCCGACTGTGCCGTATATACCCCAACGGCTCTAGCCGCATTTTAAACACCTAAAGCATCATTCTCTGGCTGGCAAACATAACTGCTACCTTGAAATCGAAATTCCCACTCGTATTCCACATTTTGCAGTTCCGGCTCGGTAGATTCCTCGTTACCAGACTCTCCCCCGGCGCTGACAGCTCTCGCGCTGTCCGTCGTAATTCTGGCGATTTCCCGAACAGTACAGTGCACTTCACCTGCACCTCTCCGTAGTAATGTTACCCCCCATCCCTTATGACATACTTATAGATGGGATGGCTCTTCCGTTTGTAGTGTTACACTAACTAACGATCGAGCGCATAATAACTGAGCCGAGTCCGTTTTGAACGGGGGCATCTTTTCAACTTACAAGTTTTCAAAAAAACAAATATTACACCTGAGACGCATTATTTTTATTTTGTTGTCGTCGTTGTTTTAAATAGTTTTCCAAACGTCTGAATTCAGTCTTCCCCATAGATATAAGATTCCCTAATCTTCATTCACGTTAACGGGGATTTTTGCACTTATTGGGTTAGAACAAGCGGGTATATAAAATGTATAGATAGATGGATGGATGGACGGATGTGCCCAGTGACGCCCTCTTTTAGTGAAGGTCGATTCCATTATTTCACTAAGCGGCGGTTTTAATTGCTGGCATGAATTGAAATATTTTATACCTAATATGACTTGTAATTTGCTTGCTAATAGGTCTTGGCATTTCTAGATTAAATAGCAAAAATATACAGTATCCACCCTGGGTAGGCCTAGTGGGATTAACAAAAACAGTATGACACATAGGCGGCCAGGTACGACACACCATGAAAGAACTTGAATTTGGTTTTAAGCTGAATTCTCCTGAAAAGGATCCTCCGTATTCATCCTTCAACAGTACTTATCGAACTTTTCTTCTCACGACGATAACGTATCTATGTTTTTATGCCAGAGCATTACAACAAACAGGAAGCTCATCCGGCTGCGTGCCGCGTCAAAGTGTATAAAAATGCCGCTTAGAGCGCGCACTGTAACCACGCTCCTGCACGTCGGCTGCGCAACGACCATTAAAGGTTGCAGAAAATCATCAGTATGCCTTTCTGGCCATGAATCATTAAACACGCATGGGCTGTTTGCTTTACTACTTGTCTGTTTCTCTAATAGTTGAACAATAATTAAAAATGCATAATTATAAATAAGCTATATAATGAAAGTGCCAGGACAGTGAAATCACAGTCTGTTATTGTTTATTTATAAGACTAGGCCAATATAAGCCTATACAAAAAACCCATTCAAATTGCTGAACGAAATTAACAATAACCTGTGAATTTCAGTGGTTTATAATACATAATGGCAAAATATTGTCTCTCTGAATAGCCCTGTTTTATATGGAAAAAATAACGATGTTTATTTTCGGGACAGCTGGTACCGTCCCAGTTGTTGAACCCAGAATGTAACCAGGTGTTACTGCATGGTCCGCTATGGTAACTTTTTTGAATCTGTGACAAACACGGCTTATTCCTCCAGCAATATATCTAGATGTTTGAAAACAGCTACACTTTGCTTTAGAGGTCGGCTAAAGGGCAAATTTGGGTTGTGAAATGATAAATAGACCTATAAGAAAAATGTACGATAAAAACCTTTTATAAACAAAATAATACTGTAAATATTTTGTAAATTTGTAAGAATCATTTTTAAAATGTGTTTAAGGCCGTTTAAAAAGTTTGAAGTTTAAAACGCAGCTTTACAAGCTGAGAATAGAGGTGAAAGTCGATTATGAGCCGTTATGAACTGCTCTGGTATTATACGCATTTCTGTAACTCTTAGCCACTTCTTCAGTGAGTGTTACAGCCATCACACTTTGCAGGCTGTAATACACAATATGACCTCAATACCCCACCGTGTGGCCAAGGTCACATCCCCTTTACTGGTCAGTCGAAAGGGGTGTTGGAGTCTGTCCCAGGCAGCGTAGGACACAAGGCAGGGGTAGATCCTGGACAGGATCGCGGGGAATATTATACTAATGAAAGATATGCAAATATATCCCAGACTTTTACTTGTGTTTTTATTTGAAGAGTAAATAGGTTAGTATATACATATGACTTTCACTTAATCTCATGCCTCTTTCGTGAAACCCGCTCTTGTATTAATTGTATTGTATTAATTAAACCTTTATGATACAGGACCCCCAACCCCCAATCTTTAATCTGTTTTGTCATTGAATTTGTTACTGGTAACAAGCCTATTACATCCAGCACGGGCTTTAAATGTCGAGCTTTAATTGTAGTTCCCAAATAATAAGATAGATGGCGTAAAAATTCCGTGCTAATGTTTCAAATAGATGTCTTGAGTATGAAGGACTTGAAATAAGAAATAAATCAAAATTTCTCAACGAAGGCTACATTCGCACTGCAAGCCTAGTTACTCAATTCGGAGTTTTTGCTCAGATTTTTTTGTTTGCCTGCTCGCATTATTTTAAAAATGTGGCCAATACCAGATTCCGGTGTGAACTGGTCACGGTCCTGAACTAAGCCGCATGCGCAGAAGAACAACGTTTTTATGGTTCCATGCGCAAGTTGAAGTGTAGTGGAAGCCAGCGACATCATGACCTGAGCAGGAAGGTGAAGAGAAAAATAATAACATAGCTTTTAGTGGAGTAATGACTACTATAGTTCTGTACGGAGGTGTGTGTAAATGCCGAATGAAACAGAAGTACAGCGTAAAAATAATTTGACTTTCATTTGTTTTAGTGTATTATTTTGAGTGTACTTGACAGCATTGAAGTTACTCTGTGCTGTAAAAAACAATGTTTCAACCAGGCTGCCGTGAAATATTAAGTTAAGATAACTTAAATTCGCCCACCTCACAATCACCTATAGCAAGTGAACAAAATTTATGGTATGAGTCTTGGGGAAAATCATAAAACAGTCAGAATTTATTGTTAAACAGTTGTTGCAACTGGTCATATCTTCTTAACCAGAAGGCCAAGACTGGTAATCAAAATGGCCACTCAGCAGAGGTATCAGTGTGAAAGCAGTAATCATTGACAAAGATTGTAAAACTTGCTAGACTGCATAACATAATTAATTGGGGCTGAGAGAAGGCGAGAGCTCCCCTAGTAGCTATAGGACTGCATTTTCCCCAGAGAAGATAATGGGTGGCGGCATCTTTGTGTTTAAGACCACAACTTGGAACAGGAGAAGAAATCAAATCATATTGCTCATTTAATATTCAGTTGTTTTTTTTTAATCAGGCTTAATATTTAGAAACCCACCGCAATCGAGGATGATATGTCACAGATATTAGTCTCCACCACACTTTATTGCTAGTTGTCTTTTAGGGACTTGGGTTGCCTGAGTTAATTGGTGTATACCAGTTGACCCCTTGCCTTTAGTGCTGTGGTGTGACTTGTAGGTGTGTAACTACAAAGAACTTGTGAAGGACTCTCATCAATGGGTGGGGGGCAGCTCTTGATGTATTCTTTTTGGGGGAGAGAGGAGAGACGGGATAGTTACTGACTGAGAAGGAAAATGACTTCTGGTGTTCTTTCCACGTCCTTCACTCCAACCATGGCGCCTGCCCATCTCTTCTCCCAGTTACAAACCTCCCCGTAGGTGAACCTTACTGGTCCACCCAGGCAGCTCCAGGAGACCCCACATAGGGTCCCCCCAGGGAAGGCAAAACCTCATGCACCCACAAGAGTAGATCCCCTCAAGACCCATTCCAGTGGCTGCAGTCAGCAGCAAACATGTTGTTAGAGAGTTTTTGTACTCTTACCCTATTCAACACCATTGCAGTGGATTTAAAATAATAATAATAATCTGTGTGTTTAACTAAAAATGTAAATAGGAAGTACATTTTTATTGTGCAATTGTTTTGTCAACAATGTCAATTTGTAATAACAATTTGCAAAATAGTCGACAATTATCTTTTATAATGTAGTACATTTATCTGACCACACTACACTGTCAGAAAAAAGTACCAGTTTGTACCTTTGAGGGTACACTTACTTAATGTCACTGGGCCTGTACCCTCAAGGGTCTACCAATTGTACCCTAGCTGTAGGTAAATGTACCTTTTAAGATACAGAAATGGACTCTGAGGAACATTTCTACACCCTTGAGGTACATTAATGCTGTTTGTGCCTTTGGGGACAAAACTGTACCAGGGCTGCACCCTTTTTCTGACCGTGTAGAGATGCATTTAGAAGGTTCCAAAACAAGATGACATTTCTATAATGTTTTAAAATAAATTTTATTGTCTGAGAGTCTTTTAAGAAATCAGACAGGAATACTGGTTTTAAATCAAAAGGTAGATCAAAACAAAAATGTACTCCCTATTTATGTTTTTAGTTAAACACACAGATCTAATTAATTTGACTTAAAAATAATTATTTTAAAATTAGGTTAAAATTTTAAGGCATTTTAACAATGAAATCAAGTTGACACCACAAAGTATTTGGTATTGTGTATAACCTTACATTTATGTTGACCAAATTTGATATTTCAAGGTTTCTTATCATTTTAATGCAGTGTGGTAACAATTTTTTTAACTTTTTTTACAGTGCATAACAACTTCAATGCACTCAAAATAGGACATTGAAACAACTGAAAGTTAAAATTAATTTCTATAGTAATATTACATTTAATTTTGCTTTTAGGCGTAGTGGATATTTTTGGATGGTACATTTATCCAAGGAAACTTACAGTTTACTTAATACATTTGGGTAGTTGCTGAAGAGTATTTCAGCTGTCCTGGGAATAAGGGAAGACAAGGTTACACATTAATGTTCATGAGGTCACTTGCTGTGAAGACAAAAAAAAACTGGAATTGGGATTTGAATACATGCCTTGGTTGATTTAGAAATAGATCATAATTAGTTCTGAGTCCACAGCCTTAAATCAACAGTCTGCTGAAATGCCTGTGAAGTGCATTTCATTGACATCCATCTTCAATCCGCTCAGGCTGGTCAGGGTCATGGAAGGACCCCGAACCTATACCATGGAGTACAGACCACAAGGCAGAGCTACATCCTTAATGGGATGCCAGCCCATTACAGGACACATACACTCACAGAGCAAGGCTAATTAACAAATTCCAATCACCCTAATCACGGGTCTTTGGACTGCAGGAGGAAATCGGAGTATCTAGCGAAAACCTTTATGATACAGGATGAGATTCGAACCCCCAACCTTGAGATGCAGACTGTCCAATGTCTTTGACATTTACTATAAATTTTAAATGAACCCCCAACTCACATAACAGCAAACAGGTGCACTGTTTGTATCTGAGAGTTTTTTGCATTTAAACAGTAAAAGCCCAAACAGGCATAATTAAATTATATTGCCATGAAATGTGAATGTCCTTTAGGATGAACTTCGTTGTCAAGAAGGCCTGGGATATTTACATTTTTTGCACGCAAACGTTTGGACTGTTAGCTGTTGAGCTATTTATTGTTGTTTTGTCAGATGTATGTAAACAGCCTGGCCATGTTTACTGGGCTTATTGTCGAACATGCTGTTTGTACGAAAATTTAAGATCTGACGCTGGATACCATTGGCCCAATTGCCACATCCTGGTTTTTTCCCAGAAAAAAAGGCCACATTTGTTATAGTGTGTCTCGGTAATCGTTTTCCAGTGAGTCCAAGGATAGAATAAATATTGAAATTGTTGAGGTTGATTAATGACTCAGCGGCTGCTTCCCGGAGGTCTCCGGTGCTATCGTATCGACTTCGGGAAACTTGGGAAAGCGCGTCTTTGAGGGCCCATCTTCACGGAGCCATCAGGGAGACTTACTGCTCTGGCAGCTTGTCAGCGCTGAGATAGTGAAGCTCGGTCTCAGGCTTGCCGCTGTCATGGCCCCAAATCTGTCTCTTTTAACCCGTCGGGAAGGACCGCGTTACCATGACGAGTTTCTTATATCGGGAGATATTGCCTTGCAGAAGTATTCATGTGCTTCCGCTTGTGTCCCCTTTCTGAGAATTTACTAACGTGCACTTTATATTTGTTTGGAGTCTTGACGTTCACATTCCAGATTTTCTTGGGCCTTTCATGAGGAATATGTCATTATTTAACCTGCAGAACACAGTCAGCCCATATCTTACGTGATTTTTGATATATATATATATATATATACATACACACACATACATATGTAAATTGAAAACTAACCAAAATGCACAATTTGAAGTTGGCTGGATTTAGTGTGTGTCAGTCTGTCAATTTGAATGGGTTTTTAAGCGCAGTGTCTGTCAGCACGCTGTCTATTCACACATCCACTGGCCAGCATCCTAACTCAGTTGTTGTGTAGCCCTGCTTGGTGGCGGTGATGTACTCATACGGTACTCGTATTGTACTGTGCATGTACAATGTTTTGTGTCATTCTTCCTTAAACAATACATTATAACAAGTACTTTACTGTTTTTATATAGAATTTACACTGCACAGATACAGTTCTGTGATCTAGGCATGATTTAAAGTATACGACGGGTTCGGAATATATGTCATTTACATACCATATTATTTACATACAGACATATTTATGTAAAAATGAAATAATACACTTATACAGACCTGTACTTACTTCCTTTTGTGCATACATATTGTAATAACAGGCCTAAAAAGTGTGATCAAACTAAATTTAACTGTATATTAAATGAAGTTCACTTCCTTACAAAACCTAGTAGAAAACCTAGATGAAAGTAATTATTTTTGCTCCTAATATGCCTCAAAGTTGTTTTGTATACAAACTGTTGTTACACTAAATGACGTTTTAGTGGATGTCTTCTGTAAGTCAAAGTTACAACAGGATCATCAGTATTTTTTGCTCAGAAAATATTCAAATTAAACAAGATAAAATCTATTGTGTAGGAAAAAAGACATTTTAAGTTGTTTTACTTTTTTTGATGCTTGAAACCCCATTTTTGTATTTTTAACCTATATGCAAAGCTCTATATAAGGGTTTTGAACATACACGGTTTTGGAGAGTCGTGGCGGGTTGTGGAACTCAGGAGCGCTGTATGTGAGGGAGAGCTGTAGGTGAGGGAGCGCTGTATGTGAGGGAGCGCTATAGGTGAGGGAGCGCTGTATGTGAGGGAGAGCTGTAGGTGAGGGAGCGCTGTAGGTGAGGGACCACTGTACGTGAGGGAGCGCTGTACGTGAGGGAACGCTGTACGTGAGGGAACGCTGTATGTGAGGGAGCGCTGTAGGTGAGGGAGCGCTGTAGGTGAGGGAGTGCTGTATGTGAGGGAGCGCTGTACGTGAGGGAGCGCTGTACGTGAGGGAACGCTGTACGTGAGGGAGCACTGTAGGTGAGGGACCGCTGTTAGCCTTTACAGCCCAAAGCAGGCTGCCCTTTGTGTGCGTGTGAAATTTCCACTCAGTCGCCCCTGTCTGTTTTCCCTTGGGAATCATTTATGGGCAGTGGTATCTATAGTAAGTATTTCTCTGCAGACTCCCAGTAGCTTTTGAGCTGGACGTTCACTGGGACGTAGAAATATATTTCCATTAAAATCATGACAATCAGTACCAGCCGGATGCCATGCGGAGCCCTAGTCAAGCTTCACGCCCGAGGCCCCTGTCTAAGACATTGGCTTGTTAAGTTGGCGCCCCCTCACATAATGTGCTGACTGGCACTGATTACAATATACTTGGGAAAATATACATAATTTACGCAAATATTCAAGAAATTTGACTTAAGTCTTCGAGGAGAGAAGGAGGAGAATAGATACCTGCCATTGTATTGTGAACATGTGGAGAGTATAAAACAGGGAAATTTGATTTAACAGATGTTGTATGAGGAAGCCAGGAAGCTCAACTTAATCGCAGATTCATTTTATTATCATTACTATTATTATTATTATTATTGTTTTGACAGGATGTTCAAAATCAGCCTTGAAGATGAGAAGATGAATGTTCATCGGCATCTTCCTGCCAACCCCCCCCCCCCCCACACACACACACACACACACTACACACCCGCCGTGTGATTACACACCCACACCCAGATTTCTATAAGCGGCCTCATCTTGTCCCATCACATCCTCTGTTCTCGTGTTTTTGTACTCCTGTCTAAGCCGGGACGCCCCAGAACACAGTGTCTAAACATGTCCGCTTGAGAGGCTTTTTAATTTCTCAGCGTCATGGAAAGGCTGACATGCCGAGAACGAGACCGCATTGTCTTGGCCGTCGAGTAGGGAGAACAGCCGTTTAGAAGAGGATGCGACGCAAAAGGCGCTTACTCATCCGCATCGCTGAATCGTGATGATACAAGCGCACTTTATTACACAAACCACCGGTGACACAACAAAGCAATGCACTCCAAGCCCGCATCAACAGATCTGTCCTGCCAAAAGTGTATTTTCCTCCAAAAAACTGCATTTTTACATAGCTGAAGCAGCCCCCCTCCGGGGACCATCGAGATATTAAAGCCGATAATGGCCGATAATGTTTCAAAGGTCAGCGTCCTTTACATAATCCTCATCCGCTCTAAATGGATAGAAAAACACACAGGTGATGCGGTCATGGTTCTGACGTATAAATATTTCTATTTAAAAAGGAAATGAAAAATCGGTATTTTTTTCATTGTAATAGCCTAACTTTTTTACTGTTTTATATAGTGGAAAAAGATGTCTCGACGAGCAGTGTCGGTAGATTTGAGCTGTCTCGGAGAATCCTCGACTTTGAGAATGATACAGCGTACGTACCATATAACCTACTGACTGATGCGATAACGGGAGCCTATAGTTTAAAATAATTATTCCCATTCTTGCATTAATTCTTCGTAAATTTAGGTAGCTGTAGCTAGGCCTATTTATTAATTTGTTTCCATATACACTATTAGTTGCTCTTTGTATAGGGTGTGACTTAAATATAAATGGGGTTTAAAAAATTGAATCATAATCGAACATCATTTAAAAACTTCTGAGTGACTTAATTCGCCCAGTATGCTTAAATAGATTATACGGGCCTTTAGGCTTCATCCGTGTTTTCTATTGTGATTCCTTAGGTCTATTTCAGCACAAAACTTTCCAAAGAAAATATGCTAGTTTAGATATATATTTAATGGTATGTCAGATGAATGGTAGCAGCATACTTGAATGAAATTGCACCGCAAAGTTAGTGTATTATAAGGGTTCCTTCTTACCGGATAGTCTCCTCTTGCTCTGAGTTTCCACTGAATGCACTGCGAAACCTCAGCTGCGCTGATGCTTCCGAAGGGCCGCGAACTGAAATAATACTGTCTCCAGCGCAGATCCCAATCGGACTACCTCGCACTCAGGACCAGCGTTTTTACGCTGAGGTGCCTCTTCAGGCGTCGCCGGCCTGTCGCCAGTTCTATTTACATACTACCCTCGGCCACTTAACTGACACCAAGTATGTCGCTCGGTCAGCTTGAAAGTATAGTACACCACCGGTATCAGCTGAAGCCCTGTTCTTTCTGTGTGTCTCTGTTTACATTAAAATTAATCCCCATTAATAGCGCTGGTGCATTAGGGATTCCCTATAGTCCCCAAAGTCGGCTTTACCTTATCAAGAGATTAGTAGTTAAGGTTATATTTGAGCCGCAAAGATCGATGAAGTAGTTACAACTTTAGATCCAATCGGTGTTTGTTTGGCGACTCGATTCTGCCGAATTGACCAAGTTGCGCGCCTAATGGTCTGGGAGCGACAAGAATGCTGTGATTGGAAAATGGCGGATACAAATCGAAAGAATCGAAGGGATTAAGTCGCATAGGAATTTGGGATTGTTTCGTATAGTCCCAAAACAGCCACACTGGGTGTAATTTATGGGAAGATTCCCAAGGAATAACACGAACAAAATTCGATGAATATGAATCTCTAGGTGTGAAGACGTAAGTAATCGCGAAAAGTAACAATGGTAGATTGTTCTGAAATCTGTTAACAAGACGGCGTTATTGCATATCGTAGTACACATCTTATCACACTGATATGTGTAGGTAATGCGATTAACCTCAGTGTATTTGTAGGTAATGCAACTGACTGATTAAAATGTGTCATCTTTTGTACTAAGTGTAAATGTAGCGTTTCCATTAATATTAGCATATTGAATGTTATATTAATAGGCCGACGTATATGGATGGACATTAGGCCCATTTCAGACTGAAGGAGGAAACACACCACTTCAATATATGTATGTACGAAATATATGTATGTACGAAAGAAATATACAATTTGAAGATGTGAATTACAAATATACACATACAATATACGGTTGAAAGCTCAAAGTATACCTATTAGAAATAATAATGTACACATGTAACACTGTATTAATGATGCATATCTATCATAAATATATGTAACTATATCAATAAATTAATTAGGCCTACATATTTATCGGTAGATATAAATATCACAAAATATAGGCTATATAAGTTAACAAAATGCACAGGCCATTCTTCCTTTGGGTGTCCGAGAGAGTCAGATTTTCCAGGTCTGTCATAGTCTATTAAGAATGTTTCGCACATATAAGCTATTAAAAATGTTTTGTTCATAGATACTGTGTAAGTATCTTGCACGTGTGTGTGTATGTGACGTGATTTTGTGTTTTATTTTCTCTCATGATAATTAGCATCCCCGCTCTGGCCGTTTCCCCAGAGCTTCGCCTCGGCAGCTTCCGTGGGCTCCACGAAGCCTGCGGACTGTCTGTTTAATATCCATCGGCCTGCTTCGGCTCAGTTTAAATTCTGCTTGTCTCTTTTCTGCGTCCCATCTCTCGCCCTGACTGGCCTGGTATGCGGCCCTGTAGTTTCCCACAGTTTATACCGACTCCCCTTCTGAGTTTTAACCCATGCTCTTCGCTTTATTTCCTAACTAAATCTTAAGTCTCGTTTTTGTTTAATATTTAAAAGTAGGATATGTTTAGGCTCAGAATCTATTTCGATTACTTCTAAGCGTTAACGTATTTTTAATATTCCGATTTTTTTATTATCATTCGAAATATATGTTTTGTTTAAATATGTTCCAAAAGCGGAAATATCAGGACATTCACTGATTGTATCCAGTCGTGAAACAGTTAACGCTACGTAATTTACAAAAGGCTGTTTTATAATACGTGGCGGCGGGGAAATTGTGTGAGGTTTTTCAGTGGAATATATAAAACGCTGGCGCAAAATCATCTTAGCAGAACTTTCATTCGCCTGGAACGGTTGTTGATTTTGCAGTAATTGGGTAGCCACGTTCAATCGGCAGTCGTTTATTGTCCGTTTCCTAATTCATTTTCGCCCTTCTGTCCTATATAGTCCCCTCCACTTTTCGCAGTTTTTTTCTTCAACGGAGAAATGGTTAAACATGTAGCAATAAAGGCCTTGCTTTCAGATACCCGCCTCCCGCTGTAACCCCCAGTTCGCCTGCCCCTGCAAGAGCACGGCTGGGGCGCTACCTCCTAATCAGAACCTCTTTCTCTTTGAACAAAAAGGAAGGAACAAAAGTGAACACATTTTCATCCGTCCCCTGCACGGCCAGCCAGCTAAAATACATTCCCCGCCTCCGCGTCAATGCGGAATATTAGAACGTCAATCCTTCAGCGCCCGGGCCTTTTTCTCACCATTCGAATCCCCAGCCTGCCTACCACATACCTTTTGTCCATGAATCCAATAAGGACTATTATTCATACTCTCCAACTCAATTCGAGCTGCTTCTTTCAGGGTATTTTAGATGCCTAATCGCGTCCTTAAGGCTCGGCAATGTAGAGAAACTTCCTCCTTTCACAACCATTCGGCACTTGGACAATTAATTCGAGTGTGCCTCGGCTGCCCTTTCTGTCTCCAGCAAGAGATTTACCGTAAGTGGCAAGAGGCAAAGAAAACGGCACATCGCTGTAACCAATGCCCAAAAGATTTTTTGCTTATTTTAAAAAACCCTCAGTGACCAGATTTTTCTTCTGTCGTTTGACACCCGTGCGTTTTACACGCATTACTGTTCAAGAACAATAAATAAATTAAACACAGCGATACCACTGACACACAATGTACTACCTGAAGCACAAGACGCGGGAGAGAGTGACAATCGTCTTTGTATTTAATCTGATGAATAAACACACACAAATGCTGTAAATTATAACAGAACAACGTAAAAAAAACACATAACAACCGTAATGTCGCAGAGTAGACGCTATTTTACGTCGATAAATTGGTGTGTGCGCCATATATTTGAAACATTTCACCTGAAAATATATTAGATACCGCTAATTGTTCTTCAGAGGAGGAGTGGTTTACAACATGGGGCAGATCATATGTAATTTACATTTTCAAAAATTCTATTTACATGCGCAATAACCTATTCCTCACCGGAATTTTTTAGACGCCTATGGAGATTAGATATTTGTTGGAATTAGAATGAACCTTTAAACTTGAAATGGGTAGTGACGGATTAGTGGCATTTATTCATAAACCTGATTATGATCATAACTTGTATATACTTGTATATATTGTAGGTAATAGTAGACAAAACACCCAGCTGTTTAAAAGGTTTGTTAATTTATCCGTATTTGCCGGAAGAATAAAACGCAATGCCTGGTAATCATTAAGTAAAATAGCTTTTGGGACAATAATCTTTCAAAAATGACAGATGTATAATTTAGTGACAGTCTATTTTTAATCTAACGTCTACTTCAGCTTTAAAATCGACAGTACAAACATTAAAACGTTTTCATACTGAGTCCTTTGTAGTGAGGTGTTGGTAGCGGTTCTTACATCCAGTCGCATTTAACGGCCTTAGACATTAACCAAGAAACTACATATTTATGAGAATATTATTCGTTTTCAGCTGGGACCGAAAGGATATTTGTAAGCTTATTTTTTAATGTCGTCGATAAAAGTTAAGGACATTCTAGCGATTAGACTAATTAATCAATATATTATTTTATTCTTCCAGTAAAGCACACCGGTTTCCTTCGAACACTTAACACTGTTAATTTTGTACGAAGTTATCCGGACATCTTTATACAGTACTGGCATATTAATGACCTTTAATTCCAAAGGTCATAAAGTTCACGTTTGTTTATGCGTGAAAATCCTCAGTTTCATCTTAGATAACAAGAGAAATGTAGACTGTTGCGTCATTATTTTGTTTAAATTCTTCTGTGGATCCCCGATTCATTTCTGGGACCGTTACACTATATACCCCTGCCTGTAACTGACAGAAAAGTAAACATTTGTATTTTCAAGATTTCCCACAGTCTACAGCCCACGCTTTATAAATGCTTCTAGGCTATTATACAAAACACTGTTTTGGTAATACTGCAGGCATGTAACAAACTTGTGAATATGATTAATAATCTTCGATATGATATATCAGTAACATCAGCGTGATATAAACGGGAAAAATTACGACTTGTAGCCTGTTTTTAAGCTACCACGCTCGGATTCCCTGCAGCGTCCCTTGACACGGTGAAACCGCCGTTCCTTGGTGCGTCTGCGGCTGAGGTGAGCCGCTGATGTGGTTCGCGATATTACCGAGGTTCACGTTCATAAAAGCGTTAGCAGCCGTCGTGGATGGTAGTGCGGGAATACCGGAGTAAGTGCAGCTGTAGCTGCTGTTATAAGTCGGGTTGTTGTAGCTGTAAGCCGGATAGCCGTTGTAATTGTACGGGTTTGTCCCGCAATACGGTGCGTTATAATTCTGCGATCCCGCCAAGCATGGTTTGCCATCACGGACCAGAACTGGAACTGCCACTCGTCTGGGTGGAGGTGGGTGGTGGTGTCCTGCCATTTCCAGCGACTTGTCCTGGCGCTGCCGCTTGCATTTGTACCTTCTGTTTTGAAACCATATTTTGACCTGCGTGGAGGTGAGTTTCAGCGTGCTGGCCAGGTGCTCCCGCTCCGGCGCCGACAGATACCGCTGCTGCTTGAAGCGCCTCTCCAGCTCGAACACCTGGGCCTGCGAGAAGAGCACCCTCGGTTTCCGCCTGGTCCGCTGCTTCTGCGGCCTCTCAGAGTCTAAGTGCCGGCCATCCTCGCATCCCTCGGTTTTGGTATCAATACCGCAGCTCTCTGTTGACACAATAAGAGCAGGGCACTGAGAGTCTATATTCTGAAGCTACCCCGTGGCCGACTGACCATTTGTCGTGCATGTAGGTGCACATATCGTATAAAGTGAACATTTCCAATAATCAACTAAATCATAATCATACTAAACTTTAATGGAATATACCCATTGTAATTCCTAAAATAGGCTTACCTATTTTCCCTCAACTTATTACTGACCGAAAACATAAAACTATTTAGCAGTGGACATTAGCTCTTTATTGCTTTAGAAACGTGAATACTCATCGCAGACTTTGAGAAAATAAGACCAAGTTAAAAGCATACTAATAAAGCTAATCGCCGTACTTTTCTATTAAACGCTTCAGTTCGGGCGTTCCACGTAATTTCTTGCCAGGTATACTTCATTGGTACATATATTGGTACATGGCCTGTATACGTATTGCAGACCACGTGACATTGAATATTAAAAGTAATATAAATTAGGCTAAGATACTACAATTGGACAGTAATTTAAAGAACGTGTATATACTTTTATCCAAGTATTGCTTTTTAAAAGCCATATATTTTCCTGTCATTATATAATTCATTTTAATGAATAAAATCAATATTTTCTACACATCAGACATAAATTTTTGTGTAGCTGTATTAGTAATTTGTCAGTTTCTTGTGTTGTTCCTCGAAGTCAATTTTCAGGGGCATTCACAAAGAATAAGGTTACAGTTTTAACCTGTTCAATGAGGCGCTTTGTCAAAAAAAGAAAAACACGAGCCAGTATTAAAAAAAATCTTTAAGGGTTAATTTGTAACTCACTGGTTTCCTGCTCGTCGACATCCCCGTCTAATTTGGAGTCGGTCAAGTGTCCCAGCGCCGAATGAATATACATGTCTGGGGAGAGGCTGGCTTCTCCGGGGCCGTCCCGCACTGACAACGTGCTAAGATAGGACATGTTTTCCTCTCCGTCCGAGAAGCTGGGGCTCTCCCCGGCGTTCAGCATGCAGGAGGGAGGCGTCTGGAAATGCTGGGCTTGTGACAAATCCTGGCTTAAGTGCGCGCGGGGTAGCTCGAGATGTAGGGAGTGGTGCTGCCGAGATTGCTGCTCCAACTTCAGTATGTCTTTGACAGAGAACGGCGTGGAAGTAACCGGACTCGGAAGCATTGTGGCGTCCTGTTCAGTTACATTAAGGACACGAACTATACCGAAGACAAATCAGATAACATGCGTCCTTCCAAAGGATAAAAATAGTTATAAGTCTAATAAGTTAACACGGGAAGAACAAAGGTATAGCGTTCATTTCCCAGCCGACCAAAAATAGCAAAACAAAAGTGAAAATCACCTTGTACCTGCCTATTTACCACGCGCAAAAATAAGGTCCACCGTGCTACTTCTGACAACCACTTAGTGTTTTGTTCTAAGAGTCCGTGGATGGGCAAAGCTTCTTCTGCTCGTTGATGTCACGAACCTGGGGGCGGGTTTAGTGCGGGGAGTAACAGGGGGTTCAGCCAGTCCGCTCACAAGCTGAGGGAGCGCGGGGAACGTGGGACACACATCCCGCCTCCACTGCCTCAGTTCCCCCAGCGATAAGCCAATAAAATTGACCTGAGAGGTGCATTAATTGACGATATTACGAATACTGTTATTCCAAGACTTGGGAGAAAAACTGGCGTCGTGCCCAGCTTTTAAAGAATTAAGCTTTTCTATTATAAAGTACGTATATTTGGGACATCACGCCGTCTGGATTATTTTAACTTATCGTTAGTTTGGAGATAGCATCTGTAGTAGGGCCCAATAAAACGTGTTCTCAATCTGATGGCAAGGCAATAATATTTTGCCGAAATAAAAAAGTTTATGCAAAGTAATTACCATTGAAACCAGTTATCCAACAATACGTACTGTCACAAGTGCAAATTTATCAAATTTTTGTGCTATGACGAGATGTTGCGTTTTGTTTGTTTTATATTTTTTGTTTTCAAACTGTCTGCGTATTTAAATGCTGTTTAACTGATATAATAAATTTAATGGTTATTTGTCGAATTAATAATACATGTTAACTAAATATACCGATTATTATTAAAAAGTAAAATGTACTATCCACCGACAGGCCGTCGGCCGTCACCAAGAAGAAGACATCTCTTTTTATACAAATAGAGAAACACAGTAAAAAAAACGATGGCTGATCTTAAGTCATATAATTCAGAACAAATTAAAATGAAATTATAGCATGCGAACTAATCTACAGAACAGAAGTTTTTGGTTTTGCTGTTAGGTTCATTAAAATACTTCCGTTCACTCTCAAGTGTTGCATTGTACATATTTTGTGACAGGTAAACCGTTTGGGTCTTAATTTTTCATCTATTTGTGGGGGTGTGGGGAAGCGCAATGGATTACTGGGTTGTAAAGCAAATATAACACGGAAAGTCCATTGATATATTCGAACGAACGTCATGCTTGATAGAATTCGACATATTACATGACCGGGGCCTGGGGCTTATCATATAGGCAGCACCGGCCACAAGGCTGGAGGCCAGTCCATCGAAGGGCACGTACATGCGTTCACAGACTAGGGGCAATTTAGAGACACCTATTAGCTCCACTGCATGTCTTTGGACTGCGCCAAGAAACCCGCAGGACACGGGGAGAGCAAATAAACTGTCCTCAGGGCGGGGTCGGGATTTTAACTCAGGCTATAAAGTCACTGTGCCACCGTACCGGCCAATGTATAACATATATCATATCGAATACGGTACAAAAAACTGTAAGAAGAGTAGGCCTATTCGTAGTAGAGTCTGAATGTGTTTTTTAACCGCCGCTATCAGCAGTTTATTAATAAACCCTTTCGGACGATAAGCAGGCCCCGTCAGCAATTAAAATTCCACAAGGAAAACTGATTGACGTTTTTAGCAAATATAATCTGCTGGTATCAGCCTCCTTTCCGTTTTAAAGGACTTTCAGCGCGCGTCTGTCACTGTATGGCCCCGGGTCCGTCTCTCACTCACACGCACACTCCTCTGACGTCTGCTTACAGTATTTTTCTCCTATCGACACAACGCAGAGAGGTGTGTGGATATTTATTTATCTGTTATAACCCATGTTATCATGGTTTCAGAAGTAACAGATACTTTTGAAGTATACAGAAGGAGGAAATTAATACGCAACATAATCTTGAGTATTGAAAACGATTGACTTAATTTTCGATTTGTCAAAAAGGTGACCATTGCTTTATCGTTTAGTTTGACATGTTTAACAGTACACATTATGTCGGCCTACCAAAACAGGTTTCTCATACACGCGTAGCACAGTACAAATAAAGAAGTATCCCCACGTACGCACTGACACCTCTGGCAAGTGTATTACAAATAAAACCTAACGATCCTCTCTGGAGTTATAGAAGAGGGCATATATTTCTAAGGAGTATTTGAAAAGCACGCACGAGTCGGAAGAGGGCGGCGGATATTCAAAAGCTGAGGTACTGCGCCGCAAGGTCCGTGTATTTCCAAACTGCCGCAGAAAAGTTGTTACACTTGCGCAATTCTTAAATATCACATAAATAAAACAGTGCCACGCGCATGAGTGTAGCTGAAAAATACAAACGAACAAAGTGCTTATCAGGAAACCTAGATCTAAACAAAAAAAATCAGAGCAGATATTTTACACTGGCCCATTGCTTGTTTTGTAAATTTCAGTAATATAATGCACCCATATATTCAGCCATCGATCCATCCATTAATCCGTCCATTTATCCATCTTCCAACAGATTGTCCTGCTCAAGGTCGCGGGGGATGGAATGGAACAAGGCGGGGGGAGACCCTGTACGGGATGCCAGTCTCTCGCAGGGCACATGTACGCACACTCATACACAGAAATATACAGTATGGGCAATTTAGTGAGGTAGTGCAGTGCTCAGATCAAACGGGAGATACAACTGACAAACGCGTGTTGGAGGTAAACAGCGCGAGAGAGATTAAATTTAATGCAAGCAACTCACGCGCACTGATCAACGTTTTTATTATAAACATATTCTAATGGATTACTCTGTTTCATTTGGCAAGAGAAAGTGAAAAAGAATGTTTTTTTCTGAATCATCTCATAACTGAGTTACAAATTATCATGCGCATCAAGATTGTTATACATGAAGTCGACAAGCAGAATTAATATTCACCATGAACCATATATTTATATACAACATACGAGTAATATACGCACCATAGGGGCGGACGATTACTTGTGTAATATACATTATCATCAATTACAAAACTGAAACCGTGCTCATTTAATGATTTTTTAATATATAAAAACAATATTCAAGCGTTTATGAAAAACAACTTAATTTCACTGGGAAACAGCCTATACTGGTTTAACTTTTTTTTTTTTTTTTTATAAAACGGTAGCAAGAAAATTGGTTATTAATAACAATTTTGTAATCCACAAATAATTATACTGAGCTCAAACTATAGTATGGGTAATGTCTGAACTCCGCTGGAGAGTTTTCCTCTTTCAGTTAATTTAAAATAGTTCATATGTTACTATAAACAAGAATTTACCAGACTGTGCTGTGATTCTGTGTAAGCAGAACTAAAAACACGATTAATGAGCTCTGAGACTGTCATGCGGACAAAGGAGTAAAACAACCTTTAGTTCAGTTTAATTTTGCAGACGCGTTTCCTTTGATTCGCGCATACTTTCGAACTTCTTTCCGTTTCGATTAAATAAGAATGCGGTTCCGATATATCAATTTATTGGCCTTTTTCCTCGAGACTCAATTTAACGATTTAGGTAATTTTAATTCCTTGAAGTTGAAAATGCAATTAATGTCAACACACATACACACACACACACACACACCCACACACACATATATACATATGTATATTTCCATGACGATTCAGTAGTTTCCACATGCACAAATTTAAAATTCCGATTACTTAAGTTCCGCCAACTACTAGGCTGTTACTCTTACTATAATTGTTCTTGTTGTTGATAATAATTCAGAGCAAGTTATTTATAGCACAACTACTCCTACATTTAAATATAAATTCCAATTGTCTATATTAGGTGTTAGCTATTTTAGTGGGTCGGAACGTTATTGTTGCTCTTCCAAATGTATCTTCTGCCTATTCACACAGAACCCATGTAATTTCGGTAACGTTCTAAAAATAGTTCGAACAGGAAGTTCGGGCCGATGTCGGCCATAAGCAGCGGGAGGCAAGGTTACACGTGCCTATATGAGGCAGGTGGCGGTTGCGGTTCTGCCGCTGATAATTAAAACAGAAACAATAATAATGTGTCTTTGTCATCGTAGCCTTACCCATCATCTTCAGATGTTATAATACTGAATAGGTGGCATTTTACGTTTAAACATTACAGGGTTTGTATCAAGAATTTAATTGTCTCTTTCGGTTTGTCATTCTAGCCGGAATTATTATTTTAGTCATCATCACTTTATCATAATTTTTATTATGGTCCGTAATCTGGCTCGGAAACAAAGAAGAGGAAAGTGTGTTAAGACCAAAATGTTACTGGATAAAATCCAGACCAGGGATTTTCTCACCTTATTATCCATCTTCTCTTTGCAGAGTTTCGTTGTGAGGACTGATGGAAACCAGAACACACACACGCAAGGTCTCAGCTGGTCCTTCCGGGACCCCTGCGGAATTTGTCACAGTACCTCCGCCTTGCGGAGGGTTAGCTGGGCTGTGGTTCTGCGTGGCCGGGCGGGGATAGCCCACAGATCAGTCCACAGATGAGCTCGACCTGACTGGGAACGGGGGAATCGACTGAGAAAGGGGGAAATTACATTATTCCCAGCTTTAAGTTAAGCCAGCGAGAATATATATATATTATATATATAATGACCAGAATAGATATTTATCACGCAACTTGATATTACGATGACTGCATTTTGTTTTGTGTCTTTTTTACGTGTGTGTGTGAAGTGATGGGGGGGGGGGGGGGGGGGGTTGACATCACAAGGTATACCATTTACCTGAATTACAGAAGGTAACAAAGGGAGATGTTTTACCACTGTTCTCCTTTCATTTGTGGCCAAGTGGATAGGCGCCCGTACCGAATGCTT
>JAODLD010000047.1:3852904-3868398 GCA_026781065.1 Mormyrops boulengeri | reverse complement strand
CCCCCCCCCCCCCCCCCCCCCCCCCCGCGGTGAGAGTGATCTGGACATGGAAAAGAACAGCATCCCTCTGCATACAAACAGCAATGTTCCCCAGGAAAAAATAAATAAACTGACACAAGGCCTAACCGGAGGAATACCGATTCAGAAGCCCTTTGCTTGTAACCTTGGACAGACATCAAGAGGCTGTACCAGCTACGGCGGCTTCGTTACCCTGCAGTCAGCGTTCAAAGGAGCTTCCTCTGTGCACATAAAGGCACAAGAATCGCCTGTCAGAATGGCACCTCTGTCACGGAGACAGCTCTCTCTCACACTACTGCCTCTATTCTCATGCTTCCAGCGTGTGCCCCCCCCCACCCTGAGAAATTACTGGTCGTGGTATCTGTGTCTGTCAGTTATTCCCTTCTGGGTCTGACCTCACCAAGGTCAGACTGTCACTTGGGGTTCACAACCAGTACTGAGATGTATAATTATCCAACAGGAAATTGCTCCAAAACACACATCATAAGTCATACGTTCAATAAATGCATGCTAATTTCCCTCCAAAAATAAAGTATTCATTTATGTTCTATATATTTTGGGTAATTGTTACATATATTATTAATATGCACATTCACGTATGTTTGAAATGGCCAGTGATAAAAAAAAGACAATAACCAATTCCTATATCCTCCCCTGCCTCCTCCTCTCTGAGAATTGCTGACATCATACAAATATGGCCGCCACATACTAAATCTGTGCCATATGGTCTCCCTTATGGGGGGGCTCCCCCTCCCCTAAAACACAGTAGGCCTACTATGCTCCAGAATACGTTTCGCTGCCCCCAGAAAAAAGACCTCACGTGTGACCCAGAGAGGGGGAAGCAAACGTGACAGAGGGGGAAAGGAGGAGAAGAAGCGGACAGAGCCAGGCCGTCCCCACGGCAACGGCGTGCAGTGCTGGCTAAATGCGCACAACTGCTGGTGCTCAGGATGTGCCTTTGGTCTGTCACTCAGCGTAACAACGCTGCCACGGGGCCCCGGTGGCTTCTGGGTGCTCGCGCTTAAAGCACTTCCCAGAATCCCATGTACGAAACAGGACATCCGAGCTCTTTGAGCGCAAAAGCAAATAAAATTAGATGCTGGAATGCATCTGCAGTTGTGGGAGAAGGCTGTAATAACCAATTTATCATTAATTGGTGATTCTATTAACTGTTAATTGCCAGCGCTTTAAATCTGCGCACGCTCAAGTGCTTGGCGAAAATGCAAGACTGCGTCGGCAGCAGATAAACAGTCCATAAAAGAGGAAAGAATAACACATTACTTCAGCCATAATCTTTATATTACCTTTGCAACTGAAGTCATAGACAATAAATTTATTACGTGTAGCAGAGATTAACTAATTGAATCATTTTGAAACATATTTGCAGTTGACGTTTTAATGCGCAGGTCGAATTTAGGAGTTCAGCTACGGAGCCTGTTCTGAACACGAGCTCTGTAAGAAACCACCGTCCAGTGTGTCTTGACAGTAGTTGCTTTACTGTGATAATACATTCAGACACGTAAAGGACCACATTCTGGCCATAAGCAGCAAAGACATTAATCTGAATGGGCTCTCTAGTCGAAATAAACCATTCGACCCTTGCTCTTAATTTGGGTAGATTTTATGCCGAATAGCACTGTAATTTATCACAGTTATATACTCAAGTATCTGTGACTACATTCAAAGCATCGTGTGAATGCATAGATAATGTGATTTATAGATATTTACAGTGCCATTATGTTTAGTGGTGCATGTTTGTCTTTTCCTGAGCCTAAGTGTGTCTGGAGCATATTGTTGCTGTCCGGTGAAAACCATGTATGTCCACTTTTTGACAATTGCGACTATTTGCAGTACTATAGATGGAATGTGCCCATTCTCCTCGTCAACTGATAGCTTTGACATCTAATTGACCAATGAAAACATGCCATCCATTTAAGTAATATTTATGTTTGTACTAGTTAGCATTTGTATTCATGACGGTCATTTGTATGGAGTACTTCATACCGGCTAATTTTACCAACTTAATGTTGACAGCTAAGATAGCTGGCTAACTAGCATTGTTAATCCTGAATATAAAGCAAGATATGTTTGTATCTTGCTGACTCTGCTGACCCACGTAAGTCCATTTAAAACATTAAACCAGTCACTGTTGGCAGGGTGAAGACAGGATTCAATTTGTGGTGCTAAGGGTGTTCTTTCAGGGTTATTTCCTAACGCAGTTTCAGAGAAAATGCATTTTTGGAGACATGCTTTTCTCATCGGACAGCGACGATACGCCCTTCTGCATTCCTAGTGCAAGGTTTTGTGGCGCAGCATGCTGGGTCCCGACTCACCCAGTACAGCACGTCAGTCCAGCCCTCCATGGTGATGCACTGAAAGACAGTCAGCATCGCAAAGGCAAAGTTGTCGAAGTTGGTGATGCCGTTGTTGGGCCCCTCCCAGCCCGACTCGCATTTTGTGGTGTTCTGGGGGTTGCAGTGCCTCCCGTTGGCGTGCTGTGGGGCGCATGGTTCAGGCCTCTCCTCCAACAGATGACCTGATGATGTAGACACAGGTGTCACCATACTCCGTGCCACAAGAGGGCAATATGAGCGGCATGCACACACACAAAACTTCCATTATCGCCACATTAATGGAAGATGTTTAGAAATGACTTTTATCAAAATAGTCCCAGTCAATCCTAGCCATACTCAGTGAAACTTTTAAAATGACCATTTGCACAACTTTTGCATGCAACAGCTACAGTGACTTAAATCAGGGCAGTATACAAATGTTCAGAGAGAAGGAGACATTGTGTTTCCTCTTCAGGGTCCAGGTGATAGATAGACAAAGGGCTCCAACAAGCAGAAGAGCTTACCCAGCTTCCCGTCCCGGTGGTGGAAGCAGGTGCGATGCATCTTGCCCATAAACAGCTCCAGGCCGATGATGGCATAGATGATGATGACGAAGAGGACAAGGAGGGCAATGTGCAGTAGGGGAACCATGGCTTTGATGATGGAGTTGAGCACCACCTGGAGGCCTAGAGGTGGTATCACGGGCACATGTACAAACACACATGAGCACACCATGGAAATACACAAACATGCAGACAAGTGAAAATTATAAAACTGTGTCAATAACCTTTGGTGAGGGTTTTTTATTCAAATTTAAGTGGTAAAGGGCTGGAGGGCTTGATTTTATAATGACAGTGATGTGATGACACTATGACAATAATGGTAGTTTGTTCCCCGATACTCCCAACCCCCCCCCATCGGAGAGGCACTCACTGGGCACGCCAGACACAAGTCTCAGGGGCCGCAGCACCCGGAATGCCCGCAGTGCCTTCACGTCGAAGCCCGCCGCCTTTCCACCGATAGGTGTGCCCCCCGCCTCTTTGGTGGCTTGTTCCAAAATGGCACTAAAAAGCCTGATGGGCACAGAAGAGAAGGAGTGGAGACACATTGTTGTTGGTGAAGAGCCAGCCAAACTACTGAACAGAAGGAAAGGTCAAAGGCTAGATACACAACAGAATTAACGCTAGAGTTTCCTGCATGGGCAGGAGGCATTCCAGTGATTTCAGGTTAATCCATGACAGCAGCATCACACCAAAGCAGCCAATGGGAAGTTCTGGCTCGCCTGATCCCACATCATACCCATCACTCCGTCAGCTACACAAAGCTGTCTTGGATAGTGCCACTCCAAGGGTGTTCAGGGCCTGTTTTATGTGGCACAGATCACAAGGGAGATGTTTTCAAGGGAAAAGTCTAAACACATGCTTGAAACCTTCTATGAAGTCATCTAAACAGCCTTGGCCAAAAAAGTCCCAAACCGGGTTTTGGAACGTACGCTTGAAACCTTCGATCCGATTGGCAAGTTGGAGCCGGAAATCCACAAATCCTGCTGCACATTAACACACCAACTTGCAGCGGTTTTAATATCAAAGACTCCGTGCTCTGTGGGAGAATCACACTTTTAGGGAATTGTCTACAAAAGGCTGTAAACTGACTTATCTGAAATGAAGAAACTTCTCATTACACAACTGCCCTTAATGTCAAGCAAAGGTCATGTGGGTCAAACGAGTAGAGAAATTCAGGGAAGGGCTGGGCTGACTTTCACAGAAATACCTCACAGGACTACAGATAATTCTGCTCTAAATTAGCTGCAATCCGCTGCTAATTTCTCTGTCCCAGAGGAAGAGAAAGGCATGGAAACCCAAGACGACCCAACGAGCTGGGCGGTGCATGTGAACGCCATGTTCCTGAACGTCCTTCAGCTTGTCTCCCGGGGACAGGCCGCTGCTGGAGGGCACTATATCGACGCACTCCAGCTAGGCGTGTAGAGAGACCTTCGCTCTCCAGCTCGCTGGGGACCCCTGGTGTCAGCATGGTCTTCACCCAGAACGTTTCTCTCACACGCTTCGCTGATGTTCTTCAGTCGCACTGTGCCTGGATTCATGCTGTACAGTCACGCTGTCGTTGTGCCCTTTGCTACTGGTCAGTCTGCAGTCTGGAGTTGGATGATGCTGCCTGTCATGGGCTCTGAAATCGGCTGGTTTTGCCTGCCCTGCACTCTGCAGTCAGCTCACTGTCCTTGTTTCTACCTTGAAGATGTCAGCGACTGCACTGCAGGCCGAGCCTGACCTCCTGGTGGGTTTTGGGCCAGAGACTTACAGTAGGATGTAACAAACCGAAATACAGTTCTTAAACAAAAACTGACACAAAACTAAAACACGTGTTCTGGGAGGATCTCTTACCCCTCACATCTGGTAAATAAAAACACAAACCAAACTATTTAATGTATTCCTCCCTAACTATAATCCCTCCACAGGAGGGTCCCAAGCTAAAAAGAAAGCCCAGCCACACTGTCTGCCTGCCTACCTGCAACAGTAGGGGGGTTGACATCTCAAGGTATACCATTTACCTGCATTTCAGAAGGTAACAAAGGGAGATGTTTTACCTCTTGTCTCCTGTCATTTGTGGCCAAGTGTATAGGCGCCAGTACCGAATGCTTGGATGCTGCTAAAACCAGGGGAAGAAAGGTTAGGGCGCGAGACGAGATAATCTCATCCGCCCGCCATCAGCAGAGTGCTGTTTAGATTAGGGCCGCGTCTTCCTCCTTGGCCTCAAGATGCATGTCTTCGAACGGGCAATTTGAAAGAGTGAAAGGCCAACGACAGCGGTTTGCGCTTAGTCAAAACACGCCCTTTGCACTTAATGTTACTTAAAGAATGTGTATCATTAGTCTTTTGTTTGTTTGTGTGTGGACCATGGACAATTTAACTATTTTTATAAGGTAAGATTATTTAAACCAACAATGTAAACTGTTTCGTTTTTGATAAATCAACCAAAAAAGAACATAAAAGAAATCTACAAGTTTTTCGAATTTGTTTGGTTATTGTTGATGGGTTTTCCTTTTTTAATGGACATTGAAACAAATATGGCATCTGATAAGGTTTTGTTTGTATTTTGTTGCGCGTATATTGGTGACATTTAAATTGCTCATCCGCATAACATTTATGAATGTGTCAGAAAGATCGAAGATCGCAGAGAATTTATACACGTATATACTGTTTGGGCGGCAGAACCAGCAGCATCACAGAAAAAGCTTTTCTGATGTCTTATATTAAATGCTTTTACGTCTTGGTTTCAGATTGCTATTATAAATAAATTAAGCATTAATCATTCATGTGTAATTGCAACGAAAATGATTCAGACTATGATTATTTGGACCCGTTTACATACACAGTAGGTGATCACTTGATTGAAATCCCCATACATTTCCTTAATTCACGCATTGCCTTTCAGGCACTGTGAATAAAAAATAACGGCGTGTAAGTACATATGAGCATTTACAAAGTTTAAAGAGTGAATAATGATTATTTCCTCACATAATATGGGTTAACCGTTGAGTAATAACAACTCACAGTAAGTCATTATCCAGGAAATAACATACCCGCAGGGAAATAATACAAGATGTAATTGTTTACAAATATTGAAGCATTGCGATGAAACTACGTGTTGTATATAACTTTTTTTTTACCATTAGGCCTATACGAATTTGATGGCGGCATACAAGATACCAAAAAAAAATATGTTTGAATTTTCAGGTGATCTTCCAAATACGCAATAATACGCCTAAATTTTATAAATAACCTACTACCGGCCTTAAACAATTACGAATCAGTAGAGACGGGCAGTTGAGAAGTTGCGCTCCTAACTCAGCAGAGATAGCACACGCGAAATAAACACAACAACTGGTGTCATCGTCCCCCGTAAATCCGCAGGTCTGTAACTAATCACTACGTAAAAGTCAGTATACACGGCTGGGCTGACATGATATTTTTTGCCCGACTTCCGGCAATTGATTACTGTTCACTAATTATTTCTGACGCTTAGGCTATTTTCAAATGGACCACACACAGTGCAGGTAAAATATACAGTATAATTGGAATTATTAGTGTCGATAACATCGTATTATATTCCACATAATCGTGAATACATTGCCGTGGGACTGCGAGTCGCGATGCGTTTTCTGCATTAGGCAGATGGTGACTTGGAGCCTCGCTGGAGATACACGTGCGCCGCGCTCGGTGTTTTTGTTTGGGCGGCAGAACCAGCAGCCAGGCTCGTTACGGGGCCATCTGGGTGAGCGTGATGCATTTCCATTGATCCGTGAAGTGTTAACTGACCACGAAGGGTACAATCTATTTGACTTCGTAAATTAGCGCAGATAATCACTGTCAGCGACTGGGCCGCCCAGGGCCGTTTCTACGTTTCCGGCAATGGCAAATCATAATAAAATGTAGCGAATTTGTTACTCGCTTTATTGTTTTAAAAACGGACCCCCTGAAATTTCAGAATGTCTTCTGATTTTCTCTGAACGTTTTGACGCATTGACCGTTGCTGTCTCTTACGTTTTCTTAATTTCACCCACAAAAATATTATGAAAATAAAACCGTGCCAATTACTTTTGCCATGACAGTATTAATTCAGTGATTTGAATGTTATTAGTTATAACCGTCTCAATGTTTTAAGGAAGTGAAAATGTTTTAAAATAACTAAAAACAAGTTAAAAAACAATTTCACAGTCAAGCCTAATCACCATTGACCCCCGTGATAATTACTTGTGTACTGAATAGTTTTCAAAGTGTTTTTAGTTAACTTGCCCTGTTCCCGCGTTAGCATTTTATCAATATACATAACGTACTGGCCGTCTATTAATTTTTTAAAAAAATTATGATACTGGATAAATAACTACTGGTTTTGAAGAATGAAACATTGCACACTATTTTAGATATTAACTCAGCACTGAACCATAGTATTTTAACGTAAATCTCAATATTATTTTATAACTGTTCCATGTAAAACTCAGTGGCAACTGCTGACTACGTTAGGGGATAAATAATTAGCCAATTCATAACAAATTTATAATTAAATTGTATATAAACAGTTTAGACCATAAGCCCCATAAATAATTTGAGTTAATCTTTACGGACATGTACGACACAGCAGGCCAACGCAGTAAGAACAAAATCACATTCATCCCATTAAAAAAGAAAAACAACGTACTGATACAAACACTAAAGTATGGACACCGTGTTTTAGTTATGTTGCAATCAATATGTCTATTGAAGTAACAGGCCCGTTCCACTGATATTTGTCTAGCCTATGTTTCAATGGGCTATGTCACTCTACAGTTTTATTGTCAAAATTGTCCCATTTCCTCGTTTACTCAAGTCACAAGACGTTAATTCAAACATTGGTTAAATAATTAACAATGCCGTTTTCCGTTGTTATAAATACACGCAAACATGGAGCGCGCTTTGTCTATCCACGATATCACGAGTATTTCCGTTCTGTTTGCGTAATAATACAACAATAAATTGTACTAATTCTCAAGAATGAAGTGTAAACACACAAAATCCTGGCTCGGTTTCAGCTCTCAGTCCACGTTTTCTTAATATTTCAAATGTCACCCTCACAGTAAAACGAATAATTAGCAGAAATTTCTGTAGTATGATTTTTTGTAAATTAAAAATGTACTTATACTGCGCGTAAGTTTAATTACCGTCAATTTGCGTTTTAATATAAAACGTCGTATAAATATACTTAAACACGTTTTTGTTAGAGTCCATGTGTGGAAGGACGGGTGACATTATCGCTATATATAGGTCGCTAGCGCCCTTAAGGGAAAAGTATTGAGACGATCCGGATCACCTCCCCTCCCATTAGTGCCTAGATTTTGGAGAGACTTCAGTTTATCAGCTTTCTATCTAGCAAACAGTTCCTCCTGCTCTCCGCCCAGCGATCGTCAGACTGTCTTTTACAACCTGCAGCGTATTTGGCCATTAATCATCGTGGTTAAAGACAGGGCGCTTCTCTGGATCTCCTCAGTTTGTGTACTCTAGACACGAGAGCTGTCTGCCGAGCCCCTAGGGTACATGAGGATGTTCAAACCAGAGCGGTTGTCCCGCACCACCACGCAGCTAGATGAACTACTTAGGCATCATATTTAAAAGAGAAACACTGACAGCCAGCGATTGGCTGCAAATGGCTGCATTTGGCGAGTTTGAATAAGGATTTAGGTCACACATCATACACCACGACGTCCTGATTTAAAGTAGATTCGTGGAAAAGCAACTGGAAATCCACGATCAGTTTTACTCAACGTACAAGACATCTAAATTAGTCCTAGGTATTTTGTAGTGAGTCACCAGGGATATACGCCAGTCACACAAAATAGTAAATATTACTGACCTACTGTCGTTAATGGACTCAAGAAACAAGCTATATAGCCTATGCGTCCAAGTTATTTAATGCGTATCTGAATAATAGCTTTTAATCGTATGCTGAATGGATTTTTTTAATCATTAGGCCTATGTATATAATTATTCATCTCTAAATCATGGTGATGAAAAATCATAATTTATACAAGTTTAAATTTATGGGCAAGCTGCTTTACTGGAGTTACTGTAGTTAAACACCGTCCTTAATACCCCCCTGGGGGTTCTTCAGGTGAGCTTAAGTGCTGCCATTTATTTTACTCCCGTGCGTGAGTGTCCTACTCGGGCTGAATACGGAAACGAAGGCCCATTAACGCGTTATGAGACTGTTTTATTAACGTTAAAAACGTGTAAACGGCCGAACACATTTACATCCACTAATGTGTGTTAAAAACACAAACACACACACACACACACACACACACACACACAAAAACAACAAACAATCACTGAATTTTGCGAAACACGTTCAGTTGCACCTGCTTTTGCATGTCAAGACTGCCGCTGTGAATAAGATCTTCAGCGTAGCCTACTTTAGCTCAACATTGACCTAAAATCATTTTATTTAAAAAAATCTTTTCGGATTATAGGCCTACATATTACAGCTTGATATCACTTTACTTTCTTCCGTGAATACTTACCATGATTACATTTATGAGCGCCATCGATTTAGCTAAGCCATTCTTTCCAAGATCGCCCCGTCTTCCTTAAACAATTACAGAACATTTATGCATGTTCTCGGTTTACTGCCTTGCGGTAAATCTTTATGTCTCTAGTAAATCCGCAGCGTGGCGCCCGTACGGGGTCTGTCCCGGGCTCCCCTGACCCGCCATTTACCCCCGATGAGGTTTGACAGTGACCATAGCGTGCCATCGCCGGTCCCGAAAGCGGCTGACCCGGCCGAGTGTTTACACGGAGGAAGAGCCTGTTTCCTGGAGCTAACAAACCCCAGGCTTGGAGCGCGGCGTTGGCGAGGCGCTTGGCGCACAAGGGACACGCAAATACATCATCTTCATCGTGACCTTGGGTTGGACAGGGGTTGAGCCGGAGAAGACCCTGGCAGACAGGTCAAGGACTGAGCCTGAATGGGAAGGAGTTTCATACTAACAAGTCACACTACATCTCAGACTGGCGGCTTTCCATATTGTGCCGCTCTGTTCATTCACCTCGTACTGAAACACAACTAAATTAATACATGCATGTATGTATCGTTATTTATTGTTTATTATTATTATTGTTGTGTCTTAAAAAACAATTGTATCATTTGTCACTAAAGTTCATGTGAAATGTTAATGCAGTTTACATGCAATCTGTAGTGTGGAATTTAAAATACCGTATCGGTTAAACAGAATTCGAAGTTGACCTTATATGACTCGTAAAAAACGCGGCTGCCTTTGTCTCAGTTAAGCTGAGTAACAGGAAAAGGTACGGGAGAATTTATCTCATTAAATAAAAACTGTAAATTATGACCACTGTCGGGTTACACGAGGCCGAAGTAACCCTTAAAAAGTCTACAAAGACCTTTACAGATGCATTTTTTTTGGTAATTTGGGGGGTTGCCAACTGTCACGAACCTGGCGACACTCACGCTTTCAGACAGTCACGCATGAAATCTTACAGCAAATCTATATTAATCCATTGTAAACCAGTATAAACCGAAAATTAGCTACATCAAAAGCATTGGAGTAGTTTGCAAACCCTACAGACTATTTACAAGGTAATAAAACTGTTACATACATGCAAATAAATGTGCAGACTTGTCTCGAATTGAAAATGTCACTCCAACCAGGCGACCAAAGTTGGCAGCCCTGAATTTGAATGCACATTAGTAAAACTTTACTCTAGGCGTGAAAGGTAGCTGTGAAAGTCAGATCGTGTTAGATGAAGGCTCTGTTCCTGTTCATCTCCATGAGCCTGGACGAAGCTCATAAGCCACGGATCGATTTCTTTTGCAGAGAAACGCAACCCTGAAGCCCTTGTCTATTAGATAATTTAATGTCTGGCTAATGTCTTTGTAGCTCAGCCTCTGTGAGACCTGATTCTCTTGGCCATTATCCATGTGGCGGGGTGCCGTTTGCGCGGGTGTGTCAAGAGGTGTGTTTGTGTGTGTATGTGTGCGTGCGTGTGTACAGGTGGGCGGTGGGCTCGCTGGCAGTGTTGACAGGTAGAATAAGCTCTGCTTTTCTCACTTGTAATTCAGAGGGAGGGGATTATGGGAAGGACGGCTATGAGCTTAGGGGCGGGTCGTTGAATCTGGGCGTCGGTGTTTTAGGCATGGGCTCCGTGTGCTCAGGGGCTCTGGATTTTGGGAAGAAACACAGAGGGTAGATATGGCTTCCCTGCCATAAGCAAACTCAGAGGTGTGTGTACGCCCCTATCCTTTTATTTTCCCAAGACCCCTGCTCCAACTAACCAGGAATGTAAGAATGACAGGAAGTAAGCACCAGGCGGTTTCCAAATCAGCGTGCAGGAGAGGAAAGGCAGCCGGACGGTGGTATCAGATTTTCTGAGAGTCGTCACTGGAGGAGCGTCGCGGTGCACTGGGGTTTTTCCCTTAAATCACGATGCTACATTACTGCTGAATCCCGCGGAGCTCCTCCGCCCACACGATCAAGGCTAAGGGCTAAATGGCGCCTGCCTCTCGCTAACTTAAACCAATGTGTGAATGAATCTGTATCCCAGCTGCTAATGTTGTCAGCCTGGCCTTCCCTGGCCTGAGAAGGGGATGTGGTGCACTTGCACCACCGGGTCGGACACAGTGGGCTTGGCCTCTGCGCTGTTTCACGGACCTGTCTCCATGGAGATCTTCCAGGGCCAGCACTAAGCACTCCTGCTCTAAATGTGAAGTACAGTCTTATCTGTGCTTGTATAAACAAGTTCATTGCTCTTGGGGATAGAAAAAAAATAGGGCAGAGCAGAATATAGCTTGTCATATTAACGTAATAGACACTGAAGGGCCTGGAAAGCTGCACAGAGGAGGCAGAAGGAATTCTCTGTCTGGCACGATGGAGAGCCTTAATTTTTTAGCTTTATTGCTTGGTCAGTTGAGCTTTTTGAGTTGAATTTTTTAGCTTCTCTACCACCTGCTGTCCGGTCAGCCTGGAGCGGAGTGCAGAGCCAACAGCCCGGTGAACATTTCAGCAAGGGTATTTGGGGTCCTCCATCAACCTGGTCCTGGTTCTCGGACGGGGGGGGGGGTTGAGGACCTACTGATCCAGGGAGGCTTATCCAGACAGCACGGTTGGGTGGATGGGGGGGGGGGGGGGCTACATGTATGCCGGCAGACGGCCCAGTGGGGTGACGGATGTCAGCAGTGGAAGCTGACTGGACAGGAGCCCAGAACCTTGGCAATGGAAGCCAGGTCCGTCTTCGGGTAGGGCCATAATCATCAGGCCAGCCAGAGGAAGTGCAGAGAGGCTTAAGACCACAGCCGTCCTCTGACCCTCATCCACCCCCCCAACCCCCTCCCTAAATCCTCGGGACTCATAAATTACCCGGCAGTCCTTCTCCCACCCGGTCTGGTGGTCTTGCAGGTGTGGGAGTGAGTCTTGTAGCGTGTGTGCGTGACATGGAGCTGTAGGATACGTCATCTTTTGCTTGTAATGATTTTATGTGGACCAAAGCGGAGTGGTCTGGGAAAATATCAGCACAGCGCCCGGGAAGAGGCCGGGGGTCTGTTATTCCTGAATGATCTGTGTTGCCTCTCTCTGAGATTGGAGACTAAAACAAAAAATATTTGCCAATAGGAGCAGGAAGGGGTTGAGGAAAGTTCATCTGGCCCTGAGCGTGTAAGCAGTCAGGGAGTTTTTTCCCTCAGATGTACTGCAGTAATTCATTTTCTGCGGCCATAGATAGTGTTGTTCATCTGAAAAATACACCCAAGCTGACCTTTTTCTGGGGTAAACAACTCACTGAGAGAGAGCGGGGCTGTTCCACGCCCCGTGTGGCGTCCCCGTCAGAATGACACTTTGTTTTCGGAAAGGCAGGTCGCCTCATTCATAACCGGCCCGCGTTGTAAATAAGACTGGCACGCTCGCTAGCTTTGCTCGCCGTTTTATTGGACAGGATCAGCCCACTGGGGAGGGGGGCGGTGGGTGAACGGAAACACAAACGGGATGCTGAAAATTTGTATCCACGATCCGGCATTGTGCATCGTTGGTGGTGTCTCTTGCCGGGGGGGTGGATGGGTTGCTGATTCAGAAATATAACAGAGACTCAAGGGCTGTTTGGTGTCCTTGAAGCAAAACAAATGAATCCTTTCCTATCACTGTGTGTGTGCCTGCGCATGAGAGTGTGGGAGTGTGCGTGTGTGCGTAAGCGCGGCTGCCTCCGCGTCCTTCGCTCTGTCCCAAGGGCCAAGCAGCGGTTCCTGTGCCCATGAGAATCAGTGGACCTGAGCTTTTAACGTCAAAGCCTTACTGTTAGCATGCGGCTAAGCGCCAGTATCTGTGGGATTATCTGTCAGCTGCTCCATTGATGATGACCGTAATCACCATACACCCACAATGGATTATATTATGGACACTTACACTTAGGTGTTTAGCTGCCATATACCCAGTGTGACATTTTAACAGCCAGGCGTTTTGCTAAAGCGGTTCAGCTTAAGTACGCCGCTCAGAGCCACTACAGTGCGGCCTCCATGGGACTTGAACCCTGACCTTTACAATGCTGCTACCTGTTGATCTGATTGGCCAGATCCCTCACAAATGCAGGTGCCAGAATAACTGCTCTTCCTTTTTGTTGGAAAGGGGTGACTCACAATGACTCACAATTTGTCGAGTATTTCCTAATCGAGCAGTAAATTCAAGATAAGCTGACAATGATGTGCTGTTGCCCATAGGCCATTAAAGTATACAGGTCAATTTAGCATAAACTGCAAGAGTCAGTTGACGTATCCTACAAACTGGTGATGTAGAGGCCTGCCTAAAAGTATTTTAATACTCTATGACGTTTTTACATGTAATGTACAGGAAGATCACGTTGCGGGGGAAAGAACTGATTGTTGCTGGCTTGAAATCTGTCATTCCCAAGTCCAGCTTCACCTACTGAGGTAAGACGTTACTACTCAAGTTTCCAGGGATACTTTTTGTTGAAGGCTGCTAATCTGATTCCTAATAATGAAAAGATAAAAGTTTTTTGGTGAAGAAAGTTCTTGCTGCTTAAAAAGAATAGCTGTACATGAGAAACTCAGACACACATGTATAAACAGGTGAGAGCAAGTTCTGGGGTCAGAGGACAGGACTGCCCTGCGCCCCCGGGACATTTGGGGTTAAGGGCCTTGCTCACCCAGTTGCGATATCACTACTCTGCCAGCTAAGGGATTCAAGCCCATGACTATCTAGATGTGGATCCCTACCCCACTCAGCTACGTACCACCCCCAATAAAATGCTTATAATTAAATAATAAGGTGGTTTTGGTAACACTTTACCTGAGGGGACACAAATACTTAGTAGTACCTCAGCTACTACTGAAGTACAACTCAAGAACAAACATAGTCACTACTTGATATAAGATACATGATGATTCATTAATGATGAACAAACATGAGATCAGTATTTCCCTTGTGTTATTCATGGCTTGTTCCTTCAGTAGTTTACAAAGATTTACAGAATTAACAGATACAGTGACAAATATAGTAACTGCTTGAGATAAAACATGTGTCATGATTCATTAATGATGTATTAAAATGAGGAGTATGCAACAGTTTCTGGTTAATTAATACATAAGTAATTGCATAATACTACAATATTTGTGTCCCCTCAAGTCAAGTGGATTCAGTATAGGAAGAATTAACAAATAGCAGCCTATTTTGTGTAATTTCTTATAAAAGACACTGTCATTATTAAAAACACACAAACAGTAGCATGAAACAAAAGCTTTCCCTGGGCCATTAATCAGTCCGATCATAAATCAGCCCCCTGGCCTGTCATTGTTTTCATTCACATTGTGGAATCGTCACTCCTTTCATTGTTAAAAAGGGCCATATCTGATCCCGGTCTCGGCTCCGGGGTCGGACCGTAGGAGACACGGTATCAATCACGCCGTGAGGTTCATGTGGTTTCAGGCGCCCTGAGAGCCTCGCGTCCAGCTGCTGACATTGACACCGACATCTGTGTCATGTACACATATTAATGTCATGGACACATAATTCAGACATACACTATGTAGATTAGATCTGAATAGCAGATCTCAGTAGTTTTTGTTGTCGTATGATTACAGATGCAAATAATTTTATATGATGTAAAATATATTTGCTTGATGTTTTGATATATATATATATATATATATATATATATATAATGTTATATATCCTCACTCACTCTGTGTATATACAGTATATGTATGAGCATATATAAATGTAAAAACACAAACTGTCATTTTAATTAGGTAGTTAGCCGGAGGCTAATAATTTGTAAATCTTCCTCTGAGGGCCTAGGGTGTCCCACCATCAGCTTCTTTTAATTAGGCACTTAGGTAGATGCCAATAATAATAAGTCTTCCTCCAAGGGTCTAGGGTGTCCTACCATCAGCTTCCTCTTTCCCTTGAGCAGATAAGGCCAGGTCTTTGGTCTTTGTTCAGACTCACAGGCACTGCCCAAGAAAAGCCAAGCGGCAGCCATGTGGTTCAAAGGACAATCATTCAACACATTTCCTTGACCCTCGGACAAGGGGGCTAATGTAAGACATTGAGCCCCCCCCCCCCCCAACACCACA